>UESW01003911.1:1514948-1729059 GCA_900491605.1 Calamus simplicifolius | reverse complement strand
TCTTCTCTATTGTTCAAGAAACAGGGCGATGTAAGATTAGAACCCTAGTTATCATCCAAACCACATGCATCCATCGACTGAAAAGAAAAGAAGAAATAAAAGGATCACAAGAAACCCAAAAATCACGGAGACAAGAGATTCAAATAAAACAAGGGTTTCAAGAAAGAAAAAAAAGGAAACGAAAAGGCCACTAGAAATCGAAATCGGTTCAAGAACGCAAAAATCTTCGGTTCTTGAAACAAATCTAGGGAGGAGGGGAAGATAAGATTCGGATACCTTCTTTCCCGATCGAAGTGCAGGTGGCTTCCACGAGGAGAGCAGAGCAAGAACCCGGCGGATCGTTCCCCCGCCAAAGATTCAAGAAGCTATGACCTCCACGCGAGATCAAGAAGAAGAGAGGAGACGAGGAAGAAGAAGAAGAAAAGTGGGAGAAGAGAGCAAAAACCGCCTCGAGTCTGGGGGAGGAGTTCTAAGTTCTACCGGTAGAGGGTGAAGGATAATGCCACCGCGGATGCCAAGCCAATTACCGTCCAAAATCCAGAGGTGACACGTGAACGGGATCCGATGCCTCGCGGTCTGGTGATTGAAGTGTAATTAGAAGGGCGCATCCTCGCTGTTGCCACCCGCGAAGATCCGTGAGCGCTCACCAATCGGTCATTTCAATGGTTAAGTTAAAAGCTCGATTGTAAATTTGTAATCACCCGTGTGCGTGGGTATATATATATATATATATATATAATTTTATGAAATATATTGAAGCATCTCGCAATCAGACAGCGTTACTCTGCATTGGAATTATTGTCAATTTTTTTAAAAAAATAGAAATAAAAATTTTTGCTGAGCGCCACAGCAATCTATCCAATTCATATTGAAAACAATGCGTGTTGATTAAACATGGATGAATAAGATGTCAGGAGGCCTTTCTTAACCTTCTATCATTTGGATTATATCAGATTAATGCGCAATGAGAAGGATATATACAAATTTAAGCTATTCAAATTAAATATTATTTGGCAAAGATTTAATCATTTCTTTTTTTTTTGTAAAAAAAAACAACATGTGGAATCTACTACTTGAAGGGATAAAAAAATATTTTTTTAATTCTCCTTGATGTAGGATGACAAAAAAATATTCATTTCCACTTTTTAATTATATAATTTTTATGCAGCCCGATAACAATGTTGACAGTATATGTTTTATGCAGAAAGGTCCTATATAATAATTTTCTCAATGGGAAAGCATCTAAAGCATTCAATTATATGTAGTTATAATTGATAATAATATGTTATCCACTACTATATCGATGCTTAGCATTAAGTTGAGTTCCTCCATTTGTGAGCTAAACAAACAACTTTAAACTAGAGCCTAAAGGGTATTAATTAGTAAGATCATGATCTATTTTTTTATTTATAAAGCTATAAAAATTATTTCAAATAAGTTAGAATTTCTATAACAATTACAATAAAAAAAGGGTTCAAAAATAAAACTTGATTCATAGAAGCACTTTTTTCGTAGCATGTTTTGCTACGTCTTGGTCACTAGCACATACTTTAAGGTATAATATAAAATAATTAAATTTTAAATCACTAGCTTAAATATAAAAATAAATATTTTTAAACTAAAATAAATAAATAATATTTTTTAATTTAAGCTTTTTTTATCTGAGATATATATATATACATATGAATATAAATGGATCTAGCTACATTGGTTCTGCGGTCATTTTCTTCAATCTTAAATCCACACATTTAAGAATTATTTTATTTTTTTTATTTTGCAATCCGTAAACTATGTAGGTTCAAGGCGAAAAAAATAATCAAATTTAAGTCTGATTATATTTTTTGACTATATACACACGCACACATGTTTGAAGCTATACTTAGCTAAATATGATAAATTCTTTTCAACCAAACCTCTTTTATGTGCAAATAAATAAATAATTGAACGAACAAATTTCCATCAAATGCATTACATGTTGACGTATGCACTTTAGCACTGGAACTATATCTCTTCATAGAGTTGAGATGGGTTAGAAGATCATTACCTTCTGATCAGTTACCCTTGTGATTGTTTGTTAGCCTTATCTAACGGAGTAATGATGCAATAAAACACAAATAGATAAGTTCCCCAACATGTAGTCAAAGTTAGCTGCTAATAATCCTATTAATTATGGTGTCTAATATTTCTACCCAGAAAGGCAATATTGAGGTGGCTTAAGGTTAATGATCAATTGGCTTTGTAAGTTCATGCATTTGTTATGATATGTGCAACATTTTACTACGTTGCATTCATTGTTCTATCTTTTAGGGGTGACTGTTGCAGTTTCCTGGAGAATCATGAATAGCAGAATCTATCACTGATCAAAGAAAGTTGGGTAATGCTTTTGAAATCTTATTCAAGCTCAAATAGTTATGAGGTCTTAGAACTAAAAAAATGTAGGATATTTATGTTGTTACTTGTCCTAAAATTTTGCCAACGATCCTTTTAAGAAGATCTCAGAGCATGCATCCTGCTTGCCTCCATGGTGTCCAAGATTCTCCATATCACAAAGGAGCTTGTTGAAGGACTTTGACCAGGAAATACCTGTCAAAGAAATTTGACTGAACAATATCTACATGTTAGCATGCATGCAGAAAAACTCTTGAACAGACTTGTTAGAAACCAAATGGATGGTGATAGAGTCTTTTACAGTTCACCTCACTTGCTCTGATGGAAGGAAAATAATGAACAGAAGCTGAACATGTTAAACAAGGAGTTGTTGAGGGAAACTAAGGATTTGTTGAGGGTCAAGGTGAAGATAAATTGTATCATTTTTATACTTGCATCATTACCAAAAATTGTGTTATTGTCACAAGGGAACATATGGCAAAATCTCAAATTATAGATTAGGTACTTACTTCAATGTTTTTGACAATCATTTGTCAGGTTTATTCCGACCTTTGTCAC
The DNA here is from genome assembly GCA_900491605.1 of Calamus simplicifolius. NCBI lineage: Eukaryota > Viridiplantae > Streptophyta > Magnoliopsida > Arecales > Arecaceae > Calamus > Calamus simplicifolius. The sequence goes on along the minus strand of UESW01003911.1, from coordinate 1,726,113 downwards.
GTTTGCATTCTATAGGCATGGTGTCTATTTTCGCCCCCTCGTAGTAGAGAAGCAGGGCAGAGTCCTTAAACAGGCTCAGAGTTTAACATGACACAAATCATGAGATTGACATTAAGTTAAAGTCTGGCTGACATGCTGGACTCTAAAATGATAAAAATAACATTCAAAGACTTTAACAGCACAAACAATAAAAACAGTACTGCTGCCATTGTGCCTTTATTGATACAGCTGACAGCTACCGTTTCAAGGATGACCAACATCCATATAGCAGTAATTGAAGTCATGCCACACACATCTAGAGTCCTTATATTCAGTATATTTTCCAGAGCCGGAGTGTATCTCTTATTATCAAAAGCCCCGGCCAGAGCCGAAGTGCATCTCTTATTGATCTTCAAAAGCTCCGGCCAGAGCTGGAGTGCATCTGTTATTATCAAAAGCCCCGGCCAGAGCCGGAGTGCATCCCTTATCATCAAAATCCTCGGCCAGAGCCGGAGTGCATCTCTTATCATCAAAATCTCCGGCCAGAGCCGGAGTGCATCTCTTATCATCAAAAGTCCCGGCCAGATCCGGAGTGCATCTCTTATTATCAAAAGCCTCGGTCGAAGACTGAGTGATATATTTCTGCAGCCTCGGCCAATCCGAGTGATACGGCACTAAAGCTTCGTCCCAGCCGGATAATTTCTCGGATAATCTAGTGCAACTAAAGCACCTTATTTTACTTCAGCAAGAGGGCTGCCCAGGCCTTTCTCTAACCTACACAGAGATAAATACTTCCTCTACAGAGGATCGAATGATACGTCCCCTAAATAAGATTGCTCCAGAATTCTACTCCCTATATCCGAAATTACGCTTCAAACTAGGGAGTGGGGGGCATGTGATGAGGGGTAAAATCGTCATGCATTATTGATCGCTCACATTGGCATGGGGTCACGCCCGATCCAAGCGCTCTGCTTGCCAGCTGGCCTGTTGGCGCAATATTTAGCAACGAGCATCTCGGCATAATGAAGAAAGAGAACAAAAGGAAAAAGGGCCACGTCATGCGTGGGTTCTCCCAAGGGCCCCCTCATTAATATCCGGCAATCAAGTCAATAGGCTGGAGCATTTAATGGTGTAGAAATGGTCATAATGACTTGGCAAGCATTTAATGAAATAAAAAGAAAGGAGAAAACATCGCTCGGCCATCATAGCTCGGCCAGCCTCAGCCTCGGCTAGCTTCAGCATAGCTCGGACAACATAGCTCGGCCAGCCTCAGCCTCGGCCAGCTTAGCATAGCTCGGCCAACATAGCTCGGCCATCATAGCTCGGCCAGCCTCAGCCTCGGCTAGCTTAGCATAGCTCGGCCAACATAGCTCGGCCATCATAGCTCGGCCAGCCTCAACCTCGGCCAGCTTCAGCATAGCTCGGCCAACATAGCTCGGCCAGCCTCAGCCTCGGCCAACTTCAGCATAGCTCGGCCAACCTCAACCTCGGCCAGCTTTAGCATAGCTCGGCCATCATAGCTCGGCCAGCCTCAGCCTCAGCCAGCTTCTGCATAGCTCGGCCAACATACCTCGGCTTCCGCAACCACGCTATGTCTTTTGCATCAAGGCATTTATGACCTCATAAAGGCCACATATATCCACCTGCTTTAAGGCATTCAATGCCTTATTTTCTTCTATGCATTAAGGCATTTATGGCTGCCATTGGCCCCTTGTGCCTCGGCACCTACCTCCGCGAGCATCCGCGAGCCATGATGACTGAACCACAGCATTCAAAACACCTCTGCGAATCTGGCGCAGGAGAGTTCAAATTCACTGTAACAAAATAAGATTCCAAACAAGGAATCATGCCAAGACGTGGCCTATGACCTACAATAGTGGCCTAGGGACCACGCAGCCACTGAGTCTCGAGCCATCGGCCAGCTCTTCCCGCCTCCCAGCCGTCGATCCTCTAACTAACCATATACGGATCCTACCGGCCATGTAACAACCTGATTCGAATCCGTTTCGAATCCCAACAACTTTCAGACCTCATCCAGAGCACGTCCAAGAAGTCAGGTGACCGCCTATAAATACTACCACCCTCAAACCTCTCAGGTACGGCTACTCTACGCCCATTTTTTATTCGCAGTTCTCAGACTCCGCCATGAAAGCTCCCATGAAGGCTCGGAGGAACTCTTCCTGGGAATCCTTCTTCCCATATTTGTTGATTGCTGGTCTCCACTGACTTGAGCATCGGAGGGTCTTCCGCAGAGGGCCACCCCCAACGCCTCTCGCGTGAGGACTATCTTGCAGGTCCACCCAGGAGGGAGCCCATGCTGCAGCCCGATCGCGCCCGAGCCGGAGGATAGATTTCATCAGCAACAGATTGGCGCTAGAGGAAGGGCCTCAAGTCCCATTAAACTTGAAGAAAGGAGACAAGGATCTCGATCTGGAAGAGAACATCTCCAATGGCTAATCGGAGAAGGGCAACTTCTGAAACCCAGGACCAGGTCGCCTCCCAGAGACCCGATCCGATGAGTATCATGGCACTGCCGCTGCCACCAGCTGAGACTCCGTCGCCACCAGCTGTTCCAGTGACCCAGGACCAGTTCGCCACCCTGGTCTAGCAGGTCCAAGCCCTGACCCATCTGGTTCAGGAGCGCCTTACAGCTCCCCATCCAGTCATAGCTGCCCCTGCTCCATGCCTCCCTAAAGAGGCCGCAGCTCCTCTTTCTCCAGCCACTTCTTCTTCTGGTCCGCATGGAGTTGCGGACCCCCCACATCGACCTAAGGAGGCCAGACCAGTCCCGCAAGGGGGCTGCGATAAGGATCTCCCCAGATCTCGGTGGGCCTGATCCCTCTCTTCGGTGTCCTCTCGCCATGACTCGATGCCGTCTCCGTCTTCTCCTTGCCTTGGCACAACAGATCGGCTTCCATAGCCGTGCTATGCGCACCAAGGCATTTATGGCCTCATAAAGGCCATGTGCATCCACCTTCTTTAAGGCATTTAATGCCTTATCTCCTTCCATCATTAAGGCATTTATGGCTGCCACGTTGCCCCCTTGCACCTTTTGCGTGAGGAAGGATGATGTCATAAAGCCAAGACAAGGAGTTCTTGACTCTATGCTTCACAAGTCCAACGGCTAGCTTCAGCCTCAGCCAATGGGCCTACCGCACCACCCAGAGAGTTTCCACAGGTGGGACCCCATTCGGATGGCCTTCGGTGCGGAAGCTATCATCCCCGTGGAGATAGGACTTCCCTCTCCGCGGGTGCTATCACGCCTCCAGAGTCAAAGAGAAATCTTTCTCGTCCGGTGATCTTGTCCTCCGAGAGCATACGTCTCCAAACCGCTGGAGCAAGGAAAGCTGGCTCCGAACTAGGAAGGCCCTTACCAAGTAGCGGAGATCGTCGGACCTGGGACCTACAAGCTGCAAGATCTAAGCGGAAGATCATCCCTCGGATGTGGAATTCGGACAATCTCCGTAAGTATCATCAGTAGGGTACGCCCTCTACAGGCTCGCCTTCTTAAATTTTTGTCGGCACTTGTTTCATAATTTATGACATAAAATTACCACAAATTATATCACCAAAAATTGTGAAAAGAAACAGATGCTGCTTACCAATCCTCGGCACGACCGAGTTACCTGTTTAAACAGGAATCTTTGAACCTCGGCAGGGCCGAGCAACAATTCTCGAACCTCGGCTGGGCCGAGCAATTATTCTCCGAACCTCGGCTGGGCCGAGCAATATTCTCCGAACCTCGGCTGGGCCGAGCAACAATTCTCTGAACCTCGGCAGGGCTGAGCAATTATTTTCCGAACCTCGGCTGGGCCGAGCAACAATTCTCCGAACCTCGGCTGGGCCGAGCAACAATTCTCCAAACCTCGGTAGGGCCGAGCAATTATTCTCCGAACCTCGGCTGGGCCGAGCAATAATTCTCCGAACCTCAGCAGGGCCGAGCAACAATTCTCCAAACCTCGGCTGGGCCGAGCAATTATTCTCCGAACCTCGGCAGGGCCGAGCAATAATTCTCCGAACCTCGGCTGGGCCAAGCAACAAATCTCGAACCTCAGCTGGGCCGAGCAACTAATCTCTGAACCTTGGCAGCGCCAAGTAAAATATAATCTTGAAGGCTCGGCTACAATCGAGTAATGGTCTCCGAACCTTGGTAGCGCAAGTAAAATATAATCTTGAAGGCTCGGCTACAACCGAGTAACGGTCTCCGTACCTTGACAGTGCCAAGTAAAATATAATATTAAAGGCTCGGCTACAACCGAGTAATGGTCTCCGTACCTTGGCGGCGCCAAGTAAAATATAATCTTGAAGGCTCGGCAACAACTGAGTAATAAATTTCTTGAAAACTCGGCAACAACCGAGTAATATATTCTTGAAGACTCGGCAACAACCGAGCAATAAATTTCTTGAAAAAAAAAAGTATGCCCTTACTAAACTCATTCTTGTTCATTGAATTAAATTTAGCTTTGAAGGCCTGCAAAATTCTTATAACTCTCCTTGAAAGCTACAATGAGAAGCAGGTCATATAAATCTCGGCCGGCCCGAGCGATCTCAGTACCTTGGCAGCGCCAAGTAAAATATAATCTTTATAATCCTCGGCTGGGCCGAGCGATCTCCGTACCTTGGCAGCGCCAAGTAAAATATAATGTTGAAGGCTTGGCAACACCGAGTAAACTAATATTTGGAAGCCTCGGTTAGAACCGAGTAGCATCTTGGGAAGGCTCGGCAACACCAAGTAGCAATTAATATTTGTAAGCCTCGGTTACAACCGAGTAGCATCTTGGGAAAGCTCGGCAACACCGAGTAATTTATTATTTGAAAGCTCGGCAACACCGAGTAATTTATTATTTGAAGCCTCGGTTACAACCGAGTAGCATCTTGGGAAGGCTCAGCAACACCGAGTAAACTAATATTTGGAAGCCTCGGTTACAACCGAGTAGCATCTTGGGAAGGCTCAGCAACACCGAGTAATTTATTATTTGGAAGCCTCGGTTACAACCGAGTAGCATCTTGGGAAATCTCGGCAACACCGAGTAATATTATTGGAAGGCTCGGCAACACGAGTAATTTATTTGAAGCCTCGGTTACAACCGAGTAGCAATTAATATTTGGAAGCCTCGGTTACAACCAAGTAGCATCTTGGGAAGGCTCGGCACACCGAGTAAACTAATATTTGGAAGCCTAGGTTACAACCGAGTAGCATCTTGGGAAGGCTCGGCAACACCGAGTAATTTATTATTTGGAAGCCTCGGTTACAACCGAGTAGCATCTTGAGAAATCTCGGCAACACCGAGTAATTTATTATTGGAAGGCTCGGCAACACCGAGTAATTTATTTGAAGCCTCGGTTACAATCGAGTAGCAATTAATATTTGGAAGCCTCGGTTACAACCGAGTAGCACCTTGGAAGGCTCGGCAACACCGAGTAATTTATTATTTGAAGCCTCGGTTACAACCGAGTAGCATCTTGGAAGGATCGGCAACACCGAGTAATTTACTATTTGAAGCCTCGGTTACAGCCGAGTAGCAATTAATATTTGAAAGCCTCGGTTACAACCGAGTAGCACCTTAGAAGGCTCGGCAACACCAAGTAATTTATTATTTGAAAGCCTCGGTTACAACCGAGTAGCACCTTGGAAGGCTCGGCAACACCGAGTAATTTATTATTTGAAGCCTCGGTTACAACCGAGTAGCATCTTGGAAGGCTTGGCAACACCGAGTAATTTATTATTTGAAGCCTTGGTTACAACTGAGTAGCAATTAATATTTGGAAGCCTCATCTTGAGAAGGCTCGGCAACAACCGAGTAATATATTTCTAAAGGCTCGGCAACAACCGAGTAATAAATTTCCAGAGCATCGGCCAAAGACCGAGTGATATATTTCTGAAGGCTCGGCAACAACCGAGTAATAAATTCATCCATAAAAGTACGCTCCTTCTAGACCCATTTTTATTCATTGAATTAAGTTTAGTTTTTAAAAGGCCTACGAAATTTTTATAACTCTCCTTGAAAGTTACAATGAGAAGCAGGTCATAAAAAGCCCCGGCCAGAGCCGGAGTGCATCTCTTATCATCAAAAGCCCCGGCCAGAGCCGGAGTGCATCTCTTATTGATATTCAAAAGCCCCGGCCAGAGCCGGAGTGCATCTCTTATTATCAAAAGCCCCGGCCAGAGCCGGAGTGCATCTCTTATCATCAAAATCCCCGGCTAGAACCGGAGTGCATCTCTTATCATCAAAAGCCCCGGCCAGAGCGGAGTGCATCTCTTATCATCAAAAGCCCCGGCCAGAGCCGGAGTGCATCTCTTATTATCAAAAGCCTCTGGCCGGAGTGCATCTCTTATCATCAAAAGCCCCGGCCAGAGCCGGAGTGCATCTCTTATTACCAAAAGCCTCTGGCCGGAGTGCATCTCTTATTATCAAAAGCCCCGGCCAGAGCCGGAGTGCATCTCTTATCATCAAAAGCCCCGGCCAAGCCGGAGTGCATCTCCTATTGATCTTCAAAAGCCCCGGCCAGAGCCGGAGTGCATCTCTTATTATCAAAAGCCTCGGCCAGAGCCGGAGTGCATCTCTTATCATCAAAATCCGGCCAGAGCCGGAGTGCATCTCTTATCATCAAAAGCCCGGCCAGAGCCGGAGTGCATCTCTTATTATCAAAAGCTCCGGCCAGAGCCGGAGTGCATCTCTTATTATCAAAATCCTCGGCTAGAGCCGGAGTGCATCTCTTATCATCAAAAGCCCCGGCCAGAGCCGGAGTGCATCTCTTATTGATCTTCAAAAGCTTCGGCCAGAGCCGGAGTGCATCTCTTATTGATCTTCAAAAGCCCCGGCCAGAGCCGGAGTGCATCTCTTATTATCAAAAGCCCCGGCCAGAGCCAGAGTGCATCTCTTATCATCAAAATCCCCGGCCAGAGCCGGAGTGCATCTCTTATCATCAAAAGCCCCGGCCAGAGCCGGAGTGCATCTCTTATTGATCTTCAAAGCCCCGGCCAGAGCCGGAGTGCATCTCTTATTATCAAAAGCCCCAGCCAGAGCCGGAGTGCATCTCTTATTATCAAAAGCCCCGACCAGAGCTGGAGTGCATCTCTTATTGATCTTCAAAAGCCCCGGCCAGAGCCGGAGTGCATCTCTTATTATCAAAAGCCCCGGCCAGAGCCGGAGTGCATCTCTTATCATCAAAATCCCCGGCCAGAGCCGGAGTGCATCTCTTATCATCAAAAGCCCCGGCCTGAGCCGGAGTGCATCTCTTATCATCAAAATCCCGACCAGAGCCGGAGTGCATCTCTTATTATCAAAAGCCCCGGCCAGAGCCGGAGTGCATCTCTTATTATCAAAAGCCTCGGCCGAAGACTGAGTGATATATTTCTGCAGCCTCGGCCAATCCAAGTGATACGGCACTAAAGCTTCGTCCCAGCCGGATAATTTCTCGGACACTCTAGTGCAACTAAAGCACCTTATTTTACTTCAGCAAGAGGGCCGCCCAGGCCTTTCTCTAACCTACACAGAGATAAACACTTCCTCTACAGAGGATCGAATGACACGTCCCCTAAATAAGATTGCTCTAGAATTCTACTCCCTATATCCGAAATTACACTTTGGACTAGGGAGTGGGGGCATGTGATGAGGGGTAAAATCGTTATTGCATTATTGATCGCTCACATTGGCGATGGGGTCCGCCCGATCCAAGCACTCTGCTTGCCAGCTGGCCTGCTGGCGCAACATTTTAGCAACGAGCGTCTCGTCATAATGAAGAAAGAGAACAAAAGGAAAAAGGGCCATGTCATGTGCGTGGGTTCTCCCAAGGGCCCCCTCATTAATATCCGGCAGTCAAGTCAATAGGCTGGAGCATTTAATGGTGCAGAAACGGTCATAATGACTTGGCAAGCATTTAATGGAATAAAAAGAAAGGAGAAAACATAGCTCGGCCATCATAGCTCGGCCAGCCTTAGCCTCGGCTATCTTCAACATAGCTCGGACAACATAGCTCGGCCATAATAGCTCGGCCAGCCTCAGCCTCGGCCAGCTTCAGCATAGCTCGGCCAACATAGCTAGGCCATCATAGCTCGGCCAGCCTCAGCCTCGGCCAGCTTCAGCATAGCTCGGCCAACATAGCTCGGCCATCATAGCTCGGCCAACCTCAGCCTCGGCCAGCTTTAGCATAGCTCGGCCAGCCTCAGCCTCGGCCAGCTTCGGCATAGCTCGGCCAAGGCATTTATGACCTCATAAAGGCCACATATATCCACCTGCTTTAAGGCATTCAATGCCTTATTTTCTTCCATGCATTAAGGCATTTATGGCTGCCACGTTGGCCCCTTGTGCCTCGGCACTCCGCCAGCCATGATGACTAAACCACAGCATTCAAAACACCTCTGCGAATCTGGCACGGGAGAGTTCAAATTTACTGTAACAGAATAAGATTCCAAACAAGGAATCATGCCAAGACGTGGCCTATGACCTACAATAGTGGCCTAGCGACCACGTAACCACTGAGTCTCGAGCCATCGGCCATCTCTCCCCGCCTCCCAGCCGTCGATCCTCTAACTAACCATATACGGATCCTACCGGCCATATAACAACCTAATTCGAATCCATTTTGAATCCCAACAACTTTCAGACCTCATCCAGAGCACATCCAAGAAGTCAGGTGACCGCCTATAAATACTACCACCCTCAAACCTCTCAGGTACGGCTACTCTACGCCCATTTTTTATTCGCAGTTCTCAGACTCGCCATGAAACCTCCCATGAAGGCTCGGAGGAACTCTTCCTGGGGATCCTTCTCCCCATATTTGTTGATTGCTGGTCTCCACTGACTTGAGCGTCGGAGGGTCTTCCGCAGAGGGCCACCCCCAACGCCTCTCTCGTGAGGACTGTCTTGCAGTCCGCCCAGGAGGGAGCCCATGCTGCAGCCCGATCGCGCCCGAGCCGAAGGATAGATTTCAGCAGCAACAGTACCTTGCACGAAAACAATCAAAATTCTATTCTTTTAGAAATAGTGGTAGCAAAAATAATGTTCTCATATATTTTATTTTTTACACCTTGAGAATGCTGACAGATCTGAACGTCTTAAAACATTGCGGTCATCATGAGTGGCAGTTCCACTATCTCCTGCTGATCTTAGACTCTTCAAACTCAACTCAAGGTATGGCAACTCCATAGTGCCATCAACAGTTTTATCTCTGCCTTCTGCAATCTTGCAGAAGCCATTTGGTGCCTCCATAACTCTGGTTACTAGTTGAGCATAACTGCTTTAAGATCAGCAGCTTGGGTACTTGGCTCATCCGACATATTACTGCTATCAAGTCCCAATGCCCCCTCATGTTTTGGGTTGCTTTCAGGCATTTTGTCCTTGTTCGTGCTTGTTAACTTGGTGGAAACATGCTCAGTTGGATATACTTTGTATTGTGTATCGGGATTGATAGGGAAAACAACAAATATTCCTCTAATAAGATTGCTATTAGTACGGCCAACCACGCAGTTGCGATATAATCAAAATCAACACATAGAATAATAATAGGAACCAAAATCCAAAAGAAACATCGAGAGATGAGGATTTTACATGGTTCACCTAAACTGGGCTACGTCCACGGTGGCACAGGATCTGTAATGCTACACTAAGAGTTGAATCAGGTACAAGCCCTTAAAAACACTCTCCCAGAAACTCTTATGATCTCACTAAAAGATTAAAGAACCTTTTTTTCTCTCTCCGCTGCTCATAGAGGCCTTTATTTCACACGTTCGTAACTCCCACACGAGATTTTTGTGGCAGGCGGTTGCAGCTGAGATGACGCCTCAAATCCTCCTCCAAAAGCTTCCTTCGGTGACTTTGGATAATGGCCAAAACATCTTCAACTAACTCCCCAAAATCTATCCAAATCTCATGTTTATTACTTTTGGATATGACCAAAATATCCTGAACTAACTCCCCAAAATCTATCCAAATCGCATGTTTGTTACTTTTGGATAATGACTGATTTGCCAATTCCTTCATGAACTCTGATTTAGGGCTTTCTCTTGATAAAATTAATCTCCATCTATAACAATCTCCCACTTGGAGATTAATGACATCACTCTTAGATCTACCTTCTTCTTTGTACCGCGCTCTCCTGATTTATCTCTTGGAAAGCTTCACCAAGTTGCAACAGAGACTCAACTTGTCTCTGCTCACAACCTTGGTGAACATCAGGTTTTTAGCTCCATCAATTTTCTCCAGCTTCAACTGCTCCTCATCCAATGCAATGTATGAAATGATACCTAAGCTGAATGTGCTTGGTTCTTGCATGAAATGCTGGATTCCTTGCCAAATGAACTGCGCTCTGGCTGTCGCTCCATAATGTATTACACTCGTGCTCCTTGCCGAGCTCCTCCATCAACCTCTGTAACCATATCATCTCTTTACTAGCTTCAGTGATCGCCACATACTCAGCTTCTATAGTTGACAATGCCACTATCTTCTGCAACTGAGATACCCAGCTCACTGCTATATCACCGACAGTGAAAACATAACCAGTGGTGCTCCTCCCACTGTCTCTGTCACCAGAGTGATTGGCATTTACAAATCCCTGTACTTGAAGACTATCACCTCCATAGCACAAACTGTAGGTTGATGTACCCCTGAGATATCTCAAGATCCACTTCACTGCATTCCAATGCTCCTTGTCTGGATTCTGCATGTACCTGTGACTGCTCCCACTGCTTGTGCGATATCCGGTCTTGTGCAAATCATTGCATACATTAGACTTCCCACGGCTGAGGCATATAGAACTCTAATCATCTCATCCCTTGCCTTCTGAGTTGTTGGACACAACTGCTTGCTGAGCTTAAAGTGTGTTGCCAAAGGTGTTGACACTGCCTTTGCATTTTTCATATGGAACCTCTTCAGTACCTTCTCTACATAGTCCTCCTGAGATAGCCATAGCTTCCGTTGCTTCCTATCTCTGTTGATCCTCATGCTAAGAATCTGCTTCGCCTCTCCCAAATCCTTCATTGAGAACTTCTTTGCCATCAGTTTCTTAAGCTCTTCTATCTTCTTCATACTGGAACCTGCTACAAGCATATCATCCACATACAAGGATAAAATAATAAACTCATTTGTAATGTACCTCTGAAAGTACATACAATAATCTGACTGGCATCTAGTGAAGCCTTTCTCTAGTATAAAACTGTCAAACTTAAGGTACCATTGCCGCGAGCCTACTTCAGACCATACAAACTTTTCTTCAATCTGCAGACCATGTCATCCTTTCCCCTGACCTGGAAACCTTCTCGCTGGTGCATGTACAGCTCCTCCTCCAAATCTCCATGAAGAAATGATGTCTTCACATCTAACTGCTCTAGATGAAGATCCTCCACTGCTACCATGCTCAGAATCACCCTGATGGATGTCATCTTGACTACTGGAGAAAAGATCTCCTAAAAGTCAATTCTCTCTTTCTGTGCATAACCCTTGACAACTAACCTTGCCTTGTATCTCTTGGTACCATTGGCCTCATTCGTAGCTCGGCTCCCCCGAGCAATCTATGGCTCGCCTTCCCCGAGCACGGTTCCCCCGAGCAATCCATGGCTCACCATCTCCGAGCAACTCATAGCTCGGTTCCCCCAAGCAACCCATAGCTCGTCTCCCCCGAGCAACCCATAGCTCGGTTCCCCCGAGCAACCCCCGAGCGATCCATGGCTCGACATGCACCTCCACAGAATCTGAGGCGGGAGAGCCCAGGTCTAGTATAACAGAATCCCAAACAAAGAATCATATCGAGGAGTGGCCTAGGACCTACGCAGTCATCGGATCTCAGGCCATCAGAGAGCTCTCCCAGCCGTCAATCCTTCAACGGACAAGATACGGATCCCACCGACCTCACAATAACCTGATTCAAATCATCTCCGTATCCCAAAACCTTCAAACCTTCTAGAAGGCGCTCAAGATTCAGGTGATTGCCTATAAATATGACACTCCCAGATTCTCTCAGGTATGCGTGCATAAGCCCCGTACATAGCTCCTGACTCCCTCTCTCTTTCACGCTCACCCTTCTCCTTCTCCGCCGTCGGCGCTCCCCACGAGCTCCCGATTGGCCACCCCTAGAGGGACTCCCCAGAGAGATCCTTCTTCTCATTTTTGTTGATCGTCGATCCCCACTGACTTGAGCGTCGGATGGTCTTCCGTGGAGGGCCATCCCAACGCCTCTCGCGTGAGGACTTCTGTGCAGGTCCGCCCAGGAGGAAGCCCGATCAGGAGACTAATCGCGCTCGAGTCAGAGGACAGATTCCGGCGACAACAATAATATTATTGAAAGTGGATGCTGAATTAATAGCACAGCAACAGCCTCCACCAAACAGAGCACGCATTCAATAAACCTTGTATGGTTAATAGCACAAGCATTGGTCCCAAATTGCTAGAATCCTCCAATAGCAGAAGCAAAATCATAATTCAAAAAAAGGCAAAAAAAGGGATAATAAAAAAAAACTCTAAGATTCAATACAACAAACATGCAAGCAACAATCTTTAAACAAAAAGATCAAGTAACCAAAACTCATACGATACTGCACTCATGAAGAGCTACAGAAAAGCTACCGAAAGAAAGAAAGGAAAGAAAAAGAAAGAAGAGCACTAAACCTGTTGCTGCCAAATCATTTTTGATGAGTGCCGGGTGAGCTGAGATCTCTGCAGACCTTCAAGGATGTAGAAGGGTCACCGTCTCCTTTCGGGGGCCTGCAAGAAAAGTCCGGACCGGTGATTCCGGTGGGGACCCTCCGACGCCCAAGTTAGTGACTTGTAGAATAGTAGAATTTTTTGATGAGAAAGTAGAGATTAAGTTTCTTCCCCCCTCCTCCTCGTTGGGGGATTGGGGTCTTTATATACCTGTTCGGGGGTCCCTCTTACCCTTCACTGGTAATAGTCGAGTAATATCTTCCGTTCTTCATAGGTGGGCGTCTAAACGTATGTCATAAGTACGCCTCTTAATTTTTTGGAAACCATCCGTGACCTTAGTAATTGCCGGTTCATAATATTTGGTGACCGCCCGTGATCCTGGTAAAGCCATGTGGAATTCCTTGCAGCAAGCGGATGCTTGTCGGCCTCTGCTGCCGAGGCCGACGCCGAGACCGATGCCGACACCGATGCCGAGACCGAGACCGGCGCCGCATCGAAGCGGGCTGTGGCGACACTGAGATCGAGGTAGGCCACAGAGGAGATGGGCCCAAGGAAGCACGGAGGTCGATGCCGACGCCGTTGCCGAGACCGACGTCGTGTCAAAGCGAGCCGTGGCTGACACCAAGATCGAGGTGGGCCACAGAGGAGATGGGCCCAAGGCCACGCAGAGGTCGATGCCGATGCTGTTACTGAGACCGACGTCGTGTCGAAGTGGGCCATTGCCGAAGTCGACGCTGATGCCGTTGCTGAGACTGACGCCGAGACCGAGATCGATGTCGAGACTGAGATGGGCGGAGTGTGTCAGACCGTGTGACATTGAGCTCACGATTTCTCATCTCATGGGTTGTGTGGGTCCCAAGGTACAGCCGTTGGGGGGAGAGGGATGATGTTGAGTTAAAGCCAACTGTCCCTCGTAGAGTGTCGAGTATGGGTGCTTGCGTGGCCCTACACAGGTCCTTGAATGAGCTTGCATGGCACTGTTCACGTACAAGGCTCTGTTCACTTGCATGGCACTGTTAACGGCGAGGGAGAATGGTAGCTTGGAGGTGTCGGCCATGGAGCTGTCGGCTATGGACCTCTCGGCCTTGGAGCTGTCGGCCTTGGAGCTGTCGGCCATGGAGCTGTCGGCCTTGGAGCTGTCGGCCTTGGAGCTGTTGGCTTTGGAGCCGTCGGCCTTTGGGGCTGACGGTCTTGGAGGTGCCGGCCTTGGAGGTGCCGATCTTGGAGGTGTCGGCCTTTGGGACCGACGGTCTTCGAGGTGCCGGCCTTGGAGGTGCCGGTCTTGGAGGTGCCGGCCTTGGAGGTGCCGATCTTGGAGCTGTCGGCCTTCGGGGCCGACGGTCTTCGAGGTGCCAGCCTTGGAGATGCCAGTCTTGGCAGTGCCGACCTGGAGGTGCCGGTCTTGGAGGTGTCGGCCTTTGGGACCGAGATGGGCGGAGTGCGCCGGACCGTGTGACATTAAGCTCAAGATTTCTCATCTCGTGGGTCGTGTGGGTCCCAAGGTACAGCCGTTGGGGGGAGAGGGATGATGTTGAGTTAAAGCCAACTGTCCTCGTAGAGTGTCGAGTATGGAGTGCTTGCGTGGCCCTGCTCATGCCCTTGGATGAGCTTGCATGGCACTGTTCACGTACAAGGCTCTGTTCACTTGCATGGCACTGTTAAAGGCGAGGGAGCTTGGTAGCTTGGAGGTGTCGGCCATGGAGCTGTCGGCCTTGGAGTTGTCGGCCTTGGAGCCGTCGGCTTTGGAGCTGTCGGCCTTTGGGGCCGATGGTCTTGGAGGTGCCGGCCTTGGGGGTGCCGGTCTTGGAGGTGCCGGCCTTGGAGGTGCCGGTCTTGGAGCTGTCGGCCTTCGGGGCCGACGGTCTTCGAGGTGCCAACCTTGGAGATGCCGGTCTTGGCGGTGCCGGCCTTGGAGGTGCCGGTCTTGGAGCTGTCGGCCTTTGGGGCCGACGGTCTTCGAGGAGGCGGCCTTGGGGGTGCCGGCCTTGGATGTGCCGGTCTTGGAGGTGTCGGCCTTTGGAACCGACGGTCTTGGAGGTGCCGGCCTTGGGGGTGCCGGTCTTGGTGGTGCCGGCCTTGGAGGTGCCGGTCTTGGAGATGTCGGCCTTCGGGGCCGATGGTCTTCGAGGTGCCGGCCTTGGAGGTGCCGGTCTTGACGGTGCCGGCCTTGGAGGTGCCGGCCTTGGAGGTGCCGGTCTTGGAGGTGTCGGCCTTTGGGACCGGCCTTAGGGGTGCCGGTCTTGGAGGTGCCGGCCTTGGAGGTGCCAGTCTTGGAGCTGTCGGCCTTTGGGGCCGACTGTCTTCAAGGTGCCGGCCTTGGGGGTGCCGGTCTTGGAGGTGCCGGCATTGGAGGTGCCGGTCTTGGAGGTGTCGGCCTTTGGGGCCGACGTTCTTCGAGGTGCCGGCCTTGGAGGTGCCGGCCTTAGAGGTGCCGGTCTTGGAGCTGTCGGCCTTCGGGGCCGACGTTCTTCGAGGTGCCGGCCTTGGAGGTGCCGGTCTTGGCGGTGCCGGTCTTGGAGGTGTCGGCCTTTGGGGCAAACGGTCTTCGAGGTGCCGGCCTTTGGGACCGACGGTCTTCAAGGTGCCAGCCTTAGGAGTGCTGGTCTTAGAGGTGCCGGCCTTGGAGGTGCCGGTCTTGGAGCTGTCGGCACCTCCAGCAGAAAGTCGAAGGTTCGACCCCTTCCTGGTGCGCCAGTCTGTTGCTGCCAAATCACTTTTGATGAGCACCGGGTGAGTTGAGATCTCTGCAGACCTTCGAGGATGTAGAAGGGTCACCGTCTCCTTTCAGGGGCCTGCAAGAAAAGTCCCAGACCGGTGATTCCGGTGGTGACCCTCCGATGCCCAAGTTAGTGACTTGTAGAATAGTAGAATTTTTTGATGAGAAAGTAGAGATTGAGTTTCTTCCCCCTCCCCCTCGTTGGGGGATTAAGGTCTTTATATACCTGTTCGGGAGTCCCTCTTACCCTTCACTGGTAATAGCCGAGTAATATCTTCCGTTCTTCGTAGGTGGGAGTCTAAACGTATGTCATAAGTACGCCTCTTAATTTTTTGGAAACCGTTCGTGACCTTAGTAATTGCCGGTTCATAATATTTGGTGACCGCCCGTGATCCTGGTAAAGCCACGTGGAATTCCTTGTAGTAAGCGGACACTTGTCGGCCTCTGCTGCCGAGACTGGCGCCGCATCGAAGCGGGCCATGGCCGATACCGAGATCGAGGTGGGCCGTGGAGGAGATGGGCCCAAGGCCGCACGGAGGTCGATGCCGACGCCGTTGCCGAGACCAACGCCGTGTCGAAGCGGACCATTGCCGACACCAAGATCTAGGTGGGCCATAGAGGAGATGTGCCCAAGGCCGTACGGAGGTCGATGCCGATGCTGTTGCCGAGACCGATGTTGTGTTGAAGCGGGCCGCGGCCGACACCAAGATCGAGGTGGGCCATGGAGGAGATGGGCCCAAGGCCACGTGGAGGTCGATGCTGATGCCGTTGCTGAGATCGAAGCCGTATCGAAGTGGGCCGTTGCCGAAGTCGACACTGATGCCGTTGCTGAGACCGATGCCAAGACCGAGACCGACGCCGAGATCGAGACGGGCAGAGTGCACCGGACCGTGTGACATTGAGCTCGCGATTTCTAATCTCGTAGGTCGTGTGGGTCCCAAGGTACAGCCGTTGGGGGGAGAGGGATGATGTTGAGTTAAAGCCAACAGTCCCTCGTAGAGTGTCGAGTATGGAGTGCTTGCGTGGCCTTGCTCATGCCCTTGGATGAGCTTGCATGGCACTGTTAACGTACAAGGCTCTGTTCACTTGCATGGCACTATTAACGGTGAGGGAGCTTGGTAGCTTGGAGGTGTCGGCCATAGAGCTGTCGGTTATGGAGCTGTCGGCCTTGGAGCGGTCGGCCTTAGATCTGTCGGCCATGGAGCTATCGGCCATGGAGCTGTCGGCCATGGAGCTCTCGCCATGGAGCTCTCGGCCATGGAGCTGTTGGCCTTGGAGCTGTCGGCCTTGGAGCTGTCGGCCATGGAGCTATCGGCCATGAAGCTGTTGGCCTTGGAGCTCTCGGCCTTGGAGCTCTCGGCTTTGGAGCTGTCGGCCTTTGGGGCCGACGGTCTTTGAGGAGCCGGCCTTGGAGGTGCCGGTCTTGGTAGTGCCGGCCTTGGAGGTGACGTCCTTGGAGGTGCCGGTCTTGGAGGTGTCGGCCTTTGGGACCGACGGTCTTCGAGGTGCCGGCCTTGGGGGTCCTGGTCTTGGAGGTGCTGGCCTTGGAGGTGCCGGTCTTGGAGCTGTCGGCCTTCGGGGCCGACGGTCTTTGAGGTGCCGGCCTTGGAGATGCCGGCCTTTAAGGTGCCAGCCTTGGAGGTGCCGGTCTTGGAGGTGTCGGCCTTTGGGACAGACGGTCTTCGAGGTGCTGGCCTTGGGGGTGCCGGTCTTGGAGGTGCCGGCCTTGGAGGTGCTGGTCTTAGAGCTGTTGGCCTTTGGGGCTGACGGTCTTCGAGGTGCCGGCCTTGGGGGTGCCGGTCTTGGAGGTGTCGGCCTTTGGGACCGACGGTCTTCGAGGTGCCGGCCTTGGGGGTGCCGATCTTGGAGGTGTCGGCCTTGGAGGTGCCGGTCTTGGAGCTGTCGGCCTTCAGGGCCGACGGTCTTCGAGGTGCCAGCCTTGGAGGTGCCGGTCTTGGCAGTGCCCTTGGAGGTGCCGGCCTTGGAGGTGCCAGCCTTGGAGGTGTCGGCCTTTGGGACCGACGGTCTTCAAGGTGCCGGGCTTGGGGGTGACGGTCTTGGAGGTGCCGGCCTTGGAGGTGCCGGTCTTGGAGGTGTCGCCTTTGGGGCTGTCAGTCTTTGAGGTGCCGGCCTTGGGGTGCCGGTCTTGGAGGTGTCGGCCTTTGGGGCCGACGGTCTTCAGGTATCGGCCTTGGAGGTGCCAATCTTGGAGGTGCCGGCCTTGGAGGTGCCGGTCTTGGAGCTGCCGGCCTTCAGGGCCTACGGTCTTCGAGGTGCTAGCCTTGGAGGTGCCGGTCTTAGCGGTGCCGGCCTTGGAGGTACCGGCTTGGAGGTGCCAGTCTTGGAGGTGTCAGCCTTTGGGACCGACGGTCTTCGAGGTGCCGGCCTTGGGGGTGCCGGTCTTGGAGTTTCCGGCTTGGAGGTGCCGGTCTTGGAGTTGTCGGCCTTTGGACCGACGGTCTTCGAGGTGCCGGCCTTGGGGGTGCCGATCTTGAAGGTGCTGGCCTTAGAGGTGCCGGTCTTGGAGGTGTCGGCCTTTGGAGTCGACGGTCTTCGAGGTGCCAGCCTTGGAGGTGCCGGTCTTGGAGCTATCGGCCTTTGGGGCCGACAGCCTTCGAGGTGCCGGCCTTGGGGGTGCCGGTCTTGGAGGTGCCGGCCTTGGAGGTGCCGATCTTGGAGGTGCCGGCCTTGGAGGTGCCGGTCTTGGAGGTGCCGCCTTGGAGGTGCCGGTCTTGGAGTTGTCGGCCTTCGGGCCGACGATCTTCGAGGTGCCGGCCTTGGAGGTGCCGGCCTTGGAGGTGCCGATCTTGGCGGTGCCAGCCTTGGAGGTGCTGGCCTTGGAGGTGTCGGCCTTTGCGACCGACGGTCTTCGAGGTGCCGGCCTTGGGGGTGCCGGTCTTCGAGGTGCCGGCCTTGGGGGTGCCGGTCTTGGAGGTGCCGGCCTTGGAGGTGCCGATCTTGAAGCTGTCGACCTTTGGGGCCGACGGTCTTCGAGGTGCCAGTCTTGGAGGTGCCGGCCTTGGAGCTGCCGGTCTTTGGGGCCGACGGTATTCGAGGTGCCGGCCTTGGAGGTGCCGATCTTGGAGGTGCCGGCCTTGGAGGTGCCGGTCTTGGAGCTGTCGGCCTTCGGGGCCGACGGTCTTCGAGGTGCCGGCCTTGGAGGTGCTGGTCTTGAGGTGCCGACGCGTAGTCGGTCTTTGTTGTCGATACGGAGTCGGTCTTTGGTGCCAACGCGGAGTCGGTCTTTGGTGCCGACATGGAGTCGGTCTTTGGCGGTTTTCCTATAACGCATCCAGACACTAATGAAAAGAAACTTTTTTCTCAGTGTAGTATACTTAGCTTTTTCGCAGCTGTTTGCCTTCACGGGTATTTGGTGCCGATGCGGATCCGGTCTTTAGTGCCGATTCGGAGTCGGCCTTTGTTGCCGACGCGGAGTCGGTCTTTGTTGCCGACGCAGAGTCGGTCTTTGTTGCCGATGCGGAGTCGGTCTTTGTTGCCGACGCGGAGTCGGTCTTTGTTGCCGACGCGGAGGCCGATCTTTGGTGCCGACACGGAGGCTGGTCTTCTGTGCCAACGTGGAGGCCGGTCTTTGTGGTGACGACGCGGAGGTCGGTCTTCCGTGCCAACGTGGAGGCCGGTCTTTGGTGCCTGGCTGGCCAGGGCTTTTTGGTGCCGATGCGGAGGTCGGTCTTCTGTGCCGACATGGAGGCCGGTCTTTGTGCTTGGCTGGCCAGAGCTTTTTGGTGCTGACGCAGAGGTCGGTCTTCTGTGCCGACGTGGATGCCAGTCTTTGTGCCTGGCTGGCCAGGGCTTTTTGGTGCCGATTCAGAGGTCTATGCCGACGTGGAGGTCGGTCTTTGTTGAACAGAACGACCATTTGAGGAAGCAATGAAAAGACTTTGAAGAGCTATCTGTCAAGCGGGTTCAAATTAACGAAAGTAGCATATTACTGATAATACCGGCGTAAGTTGTCAACGTTCCAAGGGTGTGGGAGCGATTTTCGTCTAGTTCTTCAACTCTGTATGCCCCGTGGTGAAGAACTTCTTTGATGCGGTATGGTCCTTCCCATCTCGGTGCCAGCTTGCCTCCTTCCGTCGGCTTTGATACTTCAGCTTGTCTTAGAATGAGGTCTCCCGGCGGAATGTCTTGGGCCGTACTCGAGCATTGTAGTATCTGGCCGCTCGTTGCCGGAAGGCCGCCATGCGAAGTTGTGCTTGGTCCCGCAACTCTTCCACTAGATCTAGATCGGCCCGCAGTTGATTTGGGTTGTTCTCTTCGTGGTATAGCTCTGTCCGGGGACTGGGGACACCTATCTCCACTAGAATGACTGCCTCGGTCCCAAAGACCATACTGAAAGGAGTTTTCCCTGTGGGGGCTCGTGGTGTCGTGTAGTATGCCCATACTACGCTGGGAGCTCTTCTACCCAGCGCCCCTTGCAGCCATCTAGGCGGGCTCTAAGTCCTTGGAGATAGTGCGATTGGTCACCTCGGCTGCGCCATTGGTCTGGGGGTGCCCCACAGAGGTGAACTGCTGATGAATGCCCAGGCCGCTGCAGAATTCTCGAAAGGCCGTGTTGTCAAATTGTCGGCCATTATCTGTGACCAGGGTGTGCGGCAGTCCAAATCGGCACACGACAGACTTCCAGAAGAAGGATCTTACTTTGCTTTCCATGATTTTGGCGAGGGCCTCAGCCTCAATCCATTTGGTAAAATGATCAACTGCTACCACCAGGAACTTGCGTTGTCCGGAGGCCGGAGGAAATGGTCCCAAGATGTCCATACCCCACTGGGCGAAGGGCCAGGGTGCGGCTAGGGGGGTTAGCTGGGACGTCGGCTGATATTGAATATTAGCATGACGCTGGCAGCTGTCACACCTTTTGACAAGCTTAGACACATCCTCCTTCATTGTCAGCCAGTAATACCCTTGCCGTAGGGCTTTGTATGCGAGTGCCCTGCCCCCCAGATGGCTTTCGCATATACCTTCATGTATCTCCCGCAAGATTTAATCTGCTTCGGTGGGGCCAACACACTTGAGAACTGGGTATGAGAATGACCTGCAATAGAGTTTTCCATCAATTATAAAAAACTTCGGAGTCCGTCTCTTGAGTTTCTTGGCTTCGGCAGGGTCTTTTGGGAGGGTACCATTGGTAAGGTATCGGATGTAGGGATCCATCCAGGAAGGCTCCTGCTCAATTGGCAGAGTTTCTCTTGTTGTGTCAATACTTGGGCTTCTAGATGCTCCACATAAGCTCTTCCCAACGTTCCATCAGCTGAGGTGGCGAGATGGGACAAGGCGTCGGCTCTAGCATTTTCCCCTCGGGGGATATAGCTAACACTGAAATATGCCAAGAGAGAAGCCTGCGACTGTACCATATTTAGGTAGCGGGACATGATGGGATCTTTTGCTTCATACTCTCCCGCGATTTGGCCAGAGACCAGCTGGGAGTCAGTGAATGCCCTAAGGTGCTTCACCCCGAGCTCTCGGGCTAACTTTATCCCAGACAACATAGCTTCATATTCTGCCTGGTTATTGGTGGCTGGAAAGAGGAAACGGAGTGCACACTCGGCTACAACTCCATCCGGGTTGGCCAAGATGAGGCCTGCTCCGCTCCCTTGAGAATTTGACGCCCCGTCTACATGCAGAACCCATTCATCGTCTCTGGTGTCGAAAGGTGAGGGATCCGCCGAGGCCTCTTCGGGCTGCTCCTCGCCCTAAGTGCACTCGACCAAAAAATCTACTAGGACCTGAGATTTCATGGCCGACCGGGGAGAAAAGATAGATCAAACTCCCCCAATTTGAGTGCCCACTTCGCCAACCGACCCGAAGTATCTGGGCAAGCGAGAATTGTCCTCAGAGGTTGGTCTGTGATCACTGCAATCGGATGGGCTTGGAAGTATGGCCGTAGGCGCTGGGCAGACACGATCAAGGCAAATATGATCTTCTCAATCTTCGAGTATCTGATCTCCGCATCGTGGAGCACCTTGCTTGTATAATACACCAGTTTTTGCATGCCATTGGTGTCCACGCGGACCAATACAGAACTAACGGCCTTGGGAGAAGCTGCGAGGTACAGAAGGAGCTCTTCTCCACTTATTGGCTTGGATAATAGTGGCGGGGTAGAGAGGAATTCCTTTAGTCCCTCAAACATCTTCTGACATTCTTTCGTCCATTCGAATCTGTTGACCTTGCGGAGGGCCCTGAAGAAAGGCAGGCATCTCTCGGCGGACTGGATAGGAAACGGCTTAAGGCCGCCACCCTCCCGTCAGGCACTGTACTTCTTTCTTATTGGTAGGTGACCTCATGTCCAGAATGGCTTGAACTTTGTCTGGGTTTGCCTCGATCCCTCGCGGGTCACCATGAAACCCAAGAATTTTTCGGCTGTCACTCCAAATGCACACTTGCGCGGATTCAACCTTATTTGGCATCGACGAAGGTTGTCAAAAGTCTCCGTTAGGTCGGTGATATAATCGGTGGCGTGGACACTTTTGGTCAACATGTCATCTACGTATACCTCCATATTGCATCCCATCTGGTTCTCGAAGACTTTATTCATTAGCCTTTGGTTGGTGGCTCCTGCATTCTTTAATCCAAATGGCATCACCTTGTAGCAATACAGCCCCTTCTCAGTTATGAAGGAGGTGGCTTCCTCATCCACCGGGTTCATCCTGATCTGATTGTATGGAGAAAGCATCCATGAAACTAAGGACCTCATGGCCGGATGTAGCGTCCACCAGCTGATCGATCCGAGGTAAGGAAAGCTATTTTTGGGGCATGCTTTGTTGAGATCAGTGAAGTCTACACACATCCTCCAACTCCCATTAGTCTTGCGAACCATCACTACGTTGGCCAACCACTCGGGGTAATGAACTTCCCGGACATGCCCTGCAACCACCAGCTTGCGAACCTCCTCGTCGATAGCTCTCTGTTTGTCCAGAGCGAAGCTCCTTTTCTTCTGTCGGACCGGCCAACACTCTGGCTTAAGGTTGAGCCGATGAGTGATTACCTCCTCAGGGACGCCTGGCATGTCGGCGGCAGACCATGCGAAGATGTCGGCGTTGGCTCGTAGGAAGGCGAGGAGTCGATCGCGTGCCTCTTTGGGCAATAGCACCCCGACCTGGATGGTCCTTGTCGGTTCATCTCCTAAGGGAAAGGTCAGAAGGTGCTCGGCCGGCTCCCCCCTCCCTCCCAGGTCTCAGGGGTCAAGCGGCCCAGAGGTCATTGCTGACGCGGCCTCCAATGGACTGGGAGACAAGTGGTAGCACAGCGGCGGCGGGCTTTGCTCTCCTTTCATTTCTCCGACTCCTTCGTTGGTGGGAATCTTACCAACAGTCTCTTGGTGGAGATGATAGCATCTAGCATATTCAACCCTGGTCTCCCCAAGATGGCGTTGTAAGCCAGTGGGACCCAAACCACCAGGAAGTTTATGACCACCGTGCTTTGACGGCGATGTCCTAGCCGTGACAGGGAGGGCAATTTCTCTTTCGGCGCTCAGAGAGTCCACCGTGAAGCCCATTAAAGGCGTAGTGACAGGCCGAAGGGAAGACTCAGAGAGGTTCATTCGAATAAAAGTCTCATAGCTCAGGACGTCCACAGAACTACCACTATCAACAAGATTTGTTTCACAGGATGCTTGGCTATGGTCATGGATACCACCACGCCGTCGTCGTTCTTGTTGACTACTCCATCTAAGTCCTTTCCAAAGAAAGGAATCACGGGGTCTACTCCTTCCCGCTGTCTCTTTGAACTACCGCCTGCCCCCCAGGCAATCATGGCTATGGTCTTCTCCGTAGGGGCGTTGTCTGCACTGGCCTGGAGTGTAGGAGGCACCGCTGGGCTCGAAATAGGAGGGTTTCCCCTTCGGACAAACTTGCCCAAGTGACCCTACTGGACAAGCTCTTCAATGGCCCTCTTTAGGTGGCGGCAGTCTTCGGTGTCGTGACATAATCTCGGTGATACCGACAGTAAAGCTCTTTATTGCAGGGGGTCCCCGACCTCAGGGGGAGCGGACGCTTGAAGTAAGGTTCTTCCTCAATTTCCAGCAGGATGTGGGATATCGGAGCCATGAGGGGAGTGAATTGCTCCTTAGGAACAAGCGTCTGCGGCCGGCGGTCTGGACGGTGAGGGGGCTCAGTCTTCCGAGGTCGCGCTCTGGCCTACTCGATGGGCATTGGTTTCTTGTTAGGATTCTTATCAGCCTCCCTCCTGAGGAATCTGCCTCGTCCGCACGGATGTACTTTTGTGCATGGCTTAGAAGTTCGGCATAAGAACTCGGGGCTTCTTGTCTAGAGAATAGGCAAACCTGAAAGGACGAAGTCCCCGTTTTAATGCCAAGGTGGCTATGGAATCATCTAGATTATATACCTCCAGCGCTGCGTCCTTGAACTGGGCGACAAAGTCTTTTAGGGTCTCGTTGCTCCTCTTCTGGACAGCAAATAGACTATTCGCCACTTGTGGGATCTTTCGGCTTGCATTAAAGTGGGCCAGGAAAGCTTGTTCGAGATGACGGAATGAATCGATGCTACGCGGTGGCAGACGGGAATACCATGTAGTGCCGCCTTTCGGAGGGTGGCCGGAAAGGCGACACATAGAAGGGAGTCCGTCGCTCCCTGGACCCGCATAAAGACCTTGTAGCTCTCCAAGTGGTCCAATGGGTTCCGTCGTACCGTCGTATGGATCCAGTTGCGGGAGACGGAAACGGGGCGGGACCGGTTCCTCCATGATCCACCGAGAAAGCGGGGGGCGATGGTCGTAGTCCGCTCCATGAGGATTGGTGATCCGGCGGCTAAGCTCCTCTAACCGTCGGTGATACTCGTCGAGCCGTCGGGTAGTCTTCCGCTGGGCGTCGTCTGTAGAAGAACCAGAAGATGAAGCTAGGGCAGGCCGCTGAGGTAAGGAATGCGCCCGTCTGGATCCGTCTTGGCATCGATAGGAGCGACCAGAATGACGGGAAGGGGACCGCCGTCGCCCTGAGGCCTCTCGGGGATGGGGCTCAGGAGGCAAGCGATGGGAAAGGGACCGTCGCCGTTTTGAGGCTCCTTGGCGATGAGGTCCCGAAGGCGAGCGGGAGAGAGACCGTCGTCACTTTGAGGCATCTTGACGACGGTCCCAAAGTGAGTGATGGGAGGCCTCGGGCGGGGTCCCTCCCTGATGGGATAGAACTGTTCCCCGCACCCGTTCGCCGGGCGGAGGGAGCTGAGGTGCAGCTGCAAAGTAGCGTTCCTGCAATCCTCGTACCACCGCCGCTAGGTTTTGAACTTGGTGAGATAGAACCTCCAGCCGGTCAGGCTGGCTCATCTGGGCAGGGGGCAGAACATGGAGGTTGGCCTCAGTTTGATTAGCCTGCGGAATGCGCTCTGCGGCTTGGCTGGTGGAAGCCTCCTGTGCTCGTGTGGTCACCATCGTCTCTTTCGCAGAATCAGAGTCTGTCACAGGAAGAACTAGCGCCCCCTTCCTGGTGCACCAATCTGTTGCTGCCAAATCACTTTTGATGAGCACCGGACGAGCTGAGATCTCTACAGACCTTCGAGGATATAGAAGGGTCACCGTCTCCTTTCGAGAGCCTGCAAGAAAAGTTTCGGACCGGTGATTCCGGTGGGGACCCTCCGACGCCCAAGTTAGTGACTTGTAAAACAGTAGAATTTTTTGATGAAAAAGTAGAGATTGAGTTTCTTCCCCCCTCCTCCTCGTTGGGGGATTGGGGTCTTTATATACCTGTTCGGGGGTCCCTCTTACCCTTCACTGGTAACAGCCGAGTAATATCTTTCGTTCTTCGTAGGTGGGCGTCTAAACGTATGTCATAAGTACGCCTCTTAATTTTTTGAAAATCGTCCGTGACCTTAGTAATTGCCGGTTCATAATATTTGGTGACCGCCCGTGATCCTGGTAAAGCCACGTGGAATTCCTTGCAGCAAGTGGACGCTTGTCGGCCTCTGTTGCCGAGGCCGACGCCGAGACCGACGCCGAGACTGAGACCGGCGCCGCGTCGAAGCGGGCCATGGCCGACACCGAGATCGAGGTGGGCCACGGAGGAGATGGGCCCAAGGCCGCGCGAAGGTCGATGCCGATGCCATTGTCGAGACCGATGCCATGTCGAAGCGGGCCGTTGCCGAAACCAAGATCGAGGTGGGCCATGGAGGAGATGGGCCCAAGGCCGCGCGGAGGTCGATGTCGATGCCGTTGCCGAGACCGACGTCGTGTCGAAGCGGGCCACGGCCGACACTAAGATCGAGGTGACTGTGGAGGAGATGGGCCCAAGGCCACGCAGAGGTCGATGCCAACGCCGTTGCTGAGACCGACGCCGAGACCGAGACGGGTGGAGTGCGCTGGACCGTGTGACATTGAGCTCGCGATTTCTCATCTCGTGGGTCGTGTGGGTCCCAAGGTACAGCCGTTGGGGGGAGAGGGATGATGTTGAGTTAAAGCCAACTGTCCCTCGTAGAGTGTCGAGTATGGAGTGCTTGCGTGGCCCTGCTCATGTCCTTGGATGAGCTTGCATGGCACTGTTCACGTACAAGGCTCTGTTCACTTGCATGGCATTGTTAACGGCGAGGGAGCTTGGTAGCTTGGAGGTGTCGGCCATGGAGCTGTCGGCTATGGAGCTCTTGGCCTTGGAGTTGTCGGCCTTGGAGCTATCGGCCATGGAGTTGTCGGCCTTGGAGCTGTCGGCCTTGGAGCTGTCGGCTATGGAGCTGTCGGCCATGGAGCTCTCGGCCTTGGAGCTGTAGGCCTTGGAGCTCTCGGCTTTGGAGCTGTCGGCCTTTGGGGCCGACGGTCTTCGAGGTGCCGGCCTTGGAGGTGCCGGTCTTGGAGGTGTCGGCCTTTGGGACCGACGGTCTTCGAGGTGCCCGCCTTGGGGGTGCCGGTCTTGGAGGTGCCGGCCTTGGAGGTGCCGGCCTTGGAGGTGCCGGCCTTGGAGGTGTCGGCCTTTGGGACCGACGGTCTTCGAGGTGCCGGCCTTGGAGGTGCCGGTCTTGGAGGTGCCGGCCTTGGAGGTGCCGGTCTTGGAGCTGTCGGCCTTTGGGGCCGACGATCTTTGAGGTGCCGGCCTTGGGGGTGTCTGTCTTGGAGGTGCCGGCCTTGAAGGTGTCAGTCTTGGAGGTGTCGACCTTTGGGACCAACGGTCTTCGAGGTGCCAGCCTTGGGGGTGCCGGTCTTGGAGCTGTCGGCCTTCGGGGCCGACGGTCTTCGAGGTGCCGGCCTTGGAGGTGCCGGTCTTGGCGGTGCCGGCCTTGGAGGTGCCGGCCTTGGAGGTGCCGGCCTTGGAGGTGTCGGCCTTTGGGACCGACGGTCTTCGAGGTGCCGGCCTTGGGGGTGCCAGTCTTGGAGGTGCCGGCCTTGGAGGTGCCGGTCTTGGAGCTGTCGGCCTTTGGGGCCGACGGTCTTCGAGGTGCCGGCCTTGAGGGTGCCGGTCTTGGAGGTGCCGGTCTTGGAGGTATCGGCCTTTGGGACCGACGGTCTTCGAGGTGCTGGCCTTGGAGGTGCCGGTCTTGGAGGTGCCGGCCTTAGAGGTGCCGGTCTTGGAGCTGTTGGCCTTCGGGGCTGACGGTCTTCGAGGTGCCAGCCTTGGAGGTGCCGGTCTTGGCAGTGCCAGCCTTGGAGGTGTCAGTCTTGGAGGTGTCGGCCTTTGGGACCGACGGTATTCGAGGTGCCGGCCTTGGGGGTGCCGGTCTTGGAGGTGCCAGCCTTGGAGGTGCCGGTTTGGAGCTGTCGGCCTTTGGGGCCGACGGTCTTCGAGGTGCCGACCTTGGGGGTGCTTGTCTTGGAGGAGCTGGCCTTGGAGGTGTCGGTCTTGGAGGTGTCGGCCTTTGGGACCAACGGTCTTCGAGGTGCCGGCCTTGGGGGAGCCGGTCTTGGAGGTGCCGGCCTTGGACGTGCCGGTCTTGGAGCTGTCGGCCATTGGGGCTGACGGTCTTGGAGGTGCCGGCCTTGGGGGTGCCGGTCTTGGAGGTGCCGGCCTTGAAGGTGCCGGTCTTGGAGCTGTCGGCCTTTGGGGCCGACGGTTTTCGAGGTGCCGGCCTTGGAGGTGCCGGTCTTGGAGGTGCCGACCTTGGAGGTGCCGATCTTGGAGCTGTCAGCCTTCGAGGCCGACGGTCTTCGAGGTATCGGCCTTGGAGGTGACGGTCTTGGCGGTGCCGGCCTTGGAGGTGCTGGCCTTGGAGGTGTCGGCTTTTGGGACCTACGGTCTTGGAGGTACCAGCCTTGGAGGTGACGGTCTTGGAGGTGCCGATCTTAGAGGTGCCGGTCTTGGAACTGTTGGCCTTTAGGGATGGTCTTCGAGGTGCCAGCTTTGGAGGTGCCGGTCTTGGAGGTGTCGCCTTTGGGGCCGATGGTCTTCGAGGTACCGACCTTGGAGTTGCCGGTCTTGGAGCTATCAGCCTTTGGGGCCGTTCAAAAAAAATTTTTATTCTCCATCAACTGGCTCCATCAAAACCTACAGGTGCTATTTATCAGTTCAGCAGCAGCCGAGGCGGCGGTGGCCGGTTCAGCCTCGCCCTCTCTCTCGGTATTCTCAGCATCCCTCTCCGGCTACTGAAGCATGCTGACCAGCGAGATCACCGGGGTCTGAAGGCAGCCCAGGAGGTAAGCAAACGACTCCATCCGAGTGGGCATAGTCTCGAGGGCCTGGAAGTCGTCGGGCCCGTAGAGACGGCCCTCAAAGACGGCGCCGGTGAAGTCATTGAGGACGAGCTTCCACTCCTTCTGGAAGTTGCGATAGGGCTTGAGAGCGGGGGGGGGGGGGGGGGGGGTGGGATCTCGTCGGAATGGACGAAGAGCCAGGCATTCATACCCTTGATGCAGGGCTTGAGGGGCTCCCACTTCGTGCCCTCGATGGCCTTCTCGACAAGGGTATTCTTCGCCACCACCAGCTTGGTGGTCTTTAGGAGGGCGCCGCGGAGGGCCTGGAGCTGCTTCACTGTGAGGCCGTGGCACCAGATCCCGGTGACCAGGTGGCAGTTCTTCAGCTCCTACCGAACCATTTCCTGCTTCGAGAGTCTGACCGCTGCTTGAATTGACGGAAGAGACGAGGAGATGGCGGAGCGCAGGGAAGTCATTGTAGAAGGTCGGAGCTGGCACGGCGACGTCGCGGAAGCGGAGAAGTCAAGATGGAAAGGCTAGTAGGGCGAAACGAGAGAACAAGAGGTTCAAAGGAATACAAAATGGGCCTGGGTACTGAGTTTCGCCTTATAAAACTTGGCGCTTGGAGGTCTTAAAAACCGCCTCTGACGCACAGAATACCAAGAAACCACTCTTCTCTATTGTTCAAGAAACAGGGCGATGTAAGATTAGAACCCTAGTTATCATCCAAACCACATGCATCCATCGACTGAAAAGAAAAGAAGAAATAAAAGGATCACAAGAAACCCAAAAATCACGGAGACAAGAGATTCAAATAAAACAAGGGTTTCAAGAAAGAAAAAAAAGGAAACGAAAAGGCCACTAGAAATCGAAATCGGTTCAAGAACGCAAAAATCTTCGGTTCTTGAAACAAATCTAGGGAGGAGGGGAAGATAAGATTCGGATACCTTCTTTCCCGATCGAAGTGCAGGTGGCTTCCACGAGGAGAGCAGAGCAAGAACCCGGCGGATCGTTCCCCCGCCAAAGATTCAAGAAGCTATGACCTCCACGCGAGATCAAGAAGAAGAGAGGAGACGAGGAAGAAGAAGAAGAAAAGTGGGAGAAGAGAGCAAAAACCGCCTTGAGTCTGGGGGAGGAGTTCTAAGTTCTACCGGTAGAGGGTGAAGGATAATGCCACCGCGGATGCCAAG
Source organism: Calamus simplicifolius (assembly GCA_900491605.1). Classification (NCBI taxonomy): domain Eukaryota; kingdom Viridiplantae; phylum Streptophyta; class Magnoliopsida; order Arecales; family Arecaceae; genus Calamus; species Calamus simplicifolius. The sequence continues at coordinate 1,697,014 of UESW01003911.1, read as the reverse complement.
CCAATTACCGTCCAATATCCAGAGGTGACACGTGAACGGGATCCGATGCCTCGCGGTCTGGTGATCGAAGTGTATTTAGAAGGGCGCATCCTCGCTGTTGCCACCCGCGAAGATCCGTGAGCGCTCGCCAATCGGTCATTTCAATGGTTAAGTTAAAAGCTCGATTGTAAATTTGTAATCACCCGTGTGCGTGGGTATATATATATATATATATATATATTTTATGAAATATATTGAAGCATCTCGCAATCAGACAGCGTTACCATTGCTGCATTGGAATTGTTGTCAATTTTTTTAAAAAATTGAAATAAAAATTTTTGCTGAGCGCCACAGCAATCTATCCAATTCATATTGAAAACAATGCGTGTTGATTAAACATGGATGAATAAGATGTCAGGAGGCCTTTCTTAACCTTCTATCATTTGGATTATATCAGATTAATGCGCAATGAGAAGGATATATACAAATTTAAGCTATTCAAATTAAATATTATTTGGCAAAGATTTAATCATTTCTTTTTTTTTGTAAAAAAAATAACATGTGGAATCTACTACTTGAAGGGATAAAAAAATATTTTTTTAATTCTTCTTGATGTAGGATGACGAAAAAATATTCATTTCCACTTTTCAATTATATAATTTTTATGCAGCCCGATAACAATGTTGACAGTATATATGTTTTATGCAGAAAGGGTCCTATATAATAATTTTCTCAATGGGAAAGCATCTAAAGCATTCAATTATATGTAGTTATAATTGATAATAATATGTTATCCACTACTATATCGATGCTTAGCATTAAGTTGAGTTCCTTCATTTGTGAGCTAAACAAACAACTTTAAACTAGAGCCTAAAGGGTATTGATTAGTAAGATCATGATCTATTTTTTCATTTATAAAGCTATAAAAATTATTTCAAATAAGTTAGAATTTCTATAACAATTACAATAAAAAAAGGGTTCAAAAATAAAACTTGATTCATAGAAGCACTTTTTTCGTAGCATGTTTTGCTACGTCTTGGTCACTAGCACATACTTTAAGGTATAATATAAAATAATTAAATTTTAAATCACTAGCTTAAATATAAAAATAAATATTTTTAAACTAAAATAAATAAATAATATTTTTTAATTTAAGCTTTTTTTATCTGAGATATATATATACATATGAATATAAATGGATCTAGCTACATTGGTTCTGCGGTCATTTTCTTCAATCTTAAATCCACACATTTAAGAATTATTTTATTTTTTTATTTTGCAATCCGTAAACTATGTAGGTTCAAGGCGAAAAAAATAATCAAATTTAAGTCTGATTATATTTTTGACTATATACACACGCACACATGTTTGAAGCTATACTTAGCTAAATATGATAAATTCTTTTCAACCAAACCTCTTTTATGTGCAAATAAATAAATAATTGAACGAACAAATTTCCATCAAATGCATTACATGTTGACGTATGCACTTTAGCACTGGAACCATATCTCTTCATAGAGTTGAGATGGGTTAGAAGATCATTACCTTCTGATCAGTTACCCTTGTGATTGTTTGTTAGCCTTATCTAACGGAGTAATGATGCAATAAAACACAAATAGATAAGTTCCCCAACATGTAGTCAAAGTTAGCTACTAATAATCCTATTAATTATGGTGTCTAATATTTCTACCCAGAAAGGCAATATTGAGGTGGCTTAAGGTTAATGATCAATTGGCTTTGTAAGTTCATGCATTTGTTATGATATGTGCAACATTTTACTACGTTGCATTCATTGTTCTATCTTTTAGGGGTGACTGTTGCAGTTTCCTGGAGAATCATGAATAGCAGAATCTATCACTGATCAAAGAAAGTTGGGTAATGATTTTGAAATCTTATTCAAGCTCAAATAGTTATGAGGTCTTAGAACTAAAAAAATGTAGGATATTTATGTTGTTACTTGTCCTAAAATTTTGCCAACGATCCTTTTAAGAAGTGCTCAGAGCATGCATCCTGCTGGCCTCCATGGTGTCCAAGATTCTCCATATCACAAAGGAGCTTGTTGAAGGACTTTGACCAGGAAATACCTATCAAAGAAATTTGACTGAACAATATCTACATGTTAGCATGCATGCAGAAAAACTCTTGAACAGACTTGTTAGAAACCAAATGGATGGTGATAGAGTCTTTTACAGTTCACCTCACTTGCTCTGATGGAAGGAAAATAATGAACAGAAGCTGAACATGTTAAACAAGGAGTTGTTGAGGGAAACTAAGGATTTGTTGAGGGTCAAGGTGAAGATAAATTGTATCATTTTTATACTTGCATCATTACCAAAAATTGTGTTATTGTCACAAGGGGAACATATGGCAAAATCTCAAATTATAGATTAGGTACTTACTTCAATGTTTTTGACAATCATTTGTCAGGTTTATTCTGACCTTTGTCACGTTTGCATTCTATAGGCATGGTGTCTATTTTCGCCCCCTCGTAGTAGAGAAGCAGGGCAGAGTCCTTAAACAGGCTCAGAGTTTAACATGACACAAATCATGAGATTGACATTAAGTTAAAGTCTGGCTGACATGCTGGACTCTAAAATGATAAAAATACATTCAAAGACTTTAACAGCACAAACAATAAAAACAGTACTGCTGCCATTGTGCCTTTATTGATACAGCTGATAGCTACCGTTTCAAGGATGACCAACATCCATATAGCAGTAATTGAAGTCATGCCACACACATCTAGAGTCCTTATATTCAGTATATTTTTCAGAGCCGGAGTGTATCTCTTATTATCAAAAGCTCCGGCCAGAGCCGGAGTGCATCTCTTATTATCAAAAGTCCCGGCCAGAGCCGGAGTGCATCTCTTATCATCAAAAGCTCCGGCCAGAGCCGGAGTGCATCTCTTATCATCAAAATCTTCGGCCAGAGCCGGAGTGCATCTCTTATTATCAAAAGCTCCGGCTAGATCCGGAGTGCATCTCTTATTATCAAAAGCCTCGGCCGAAGACTGAGTGATACACTACAAGAGATTTTAAATATTGCGACGCCCAAATGCGTCGCAATTGCGTCGCTAAACATGATATTGCGACGCAATAGCGACGCAATGAGGGCGTCGCTCAACTGTCCGTCGCAATACCCTTTTGTCGCAATTGCGTCGCAATATACGACTCTCTGCGACGCTCGACGCCACATTGCGTCGCAATATTGCGACGCATGCAAATGCGTCGCTAAATTTAAAAATTTTTAGAAAAAAAATTATTATTAAATATTGCGACGCACTAAATTGCATCGCAATATTTAAAATTAATTTTTTTAAAAAAATTATTAAATATTGCGACACAATTTGCGTCGCAATATTTAAAATTAATTTTTAAAATAAAAAATTTATTATTAAATATTGCGACGCACTAAATTGGGTCGCAAAATTGCGACTCATCCAGATGCGTTGCAATATTTAATAATAATAATTTTGGTATAGCGACACAATTTGAGTCGCTAATGCGTCGCAAATAAAAATTATTTTAAAATATTACGACGCAAGGTAATTGCATTGCAATATTTAAAATAATTTTTAAGATAAAATAGCGACTCAATTGTAGTCGCTAATGCATCGCTATTAAATTTATTTTTAAATTATTGCGATGCCAGGTCATTGCATCGCAATATTTAATAATAATATTTTAAAAATATTAGCGATCCAATATCAGTCGCTAATGCGTCGCAAATTTTTTTTTAAAAATATTTAAATGATTAAAAATTAAAACGGTTAATAAATTTCGTAAATCTAAATATTGATACAAACATTTTTCACTCAATCCAAACAATAATAATTTCAAAAAATAATTTATATATTAAAATTTTGAAGTTTTTACAACATAAAAAAAAAAAAAAATACATCAAGAATCTGAACGATCACGTGGAGGCTGTGGAGGCTGAAGACTCTGCGACAAGCGGCTAACCATATCCCGCAAATAATGCATCTCATCTCGCATGTCTGCAACCTCCTGATCCCGGCCTCGCATACGATCCTCAAAATCCTGCTCGACCTCCTGGCGAAGCTCCTCTGCAATAGATCTGCGAAGCTCCTCTAAACGCTCGGGAGGAAGATCAGCAGGAACTCGCGAGCTGGAGGCCTGATGGGGAAAAAATGTAGAAGCTCTAGTGCCCATACCATAGACCCTGCGGTCTCGTGGCTGGGCACCAACAGCCTCCAAAAACACACGTCGACTCTCCTCTGCTGAGAGTTCGACGGGCGTCTCCCCATCAGTAGAGTCGACCTGCGATGCCTGGGAGCGAAGCTCCTCGACTCGTGTCTTGAAATTATGAAATCAATAATAAATGAGTTAATAAATTTCTAGAAATAAAATTTTAAAATTAAACAGATACTACATAAATCTAATTTCTTACCGCAACCTCCCGTGATCGCGTATCGACCCAGGAGCCGTCCCTCCTGGTGTGTGTCGCCCTGAATAGACGAAACTCACCAGGATCTCCGCCCTCCTGCTCAGTCTATAATAAAAAAAAATGATATTAATAAAATATTTGTAAATAACTAAAATAGTAATTAAAATATTTATGTTTTCTTACCATACGCCGTCTGTGCTCCTGAATCGAAATGGAGCCCGAAGTATGACGGGAGAGACCCGTGCCAGGACCGCCCTTCTCAGATCGGCGGTTCGTGCTGGCTGATGCGGACCTCCTGCGCCAGCCATCGGACTCCCAGGCCTGCTGCCACTCGTGCCAAATACCCTCTGGCACGTGCGCAGGACGCTGACCCGATGACCTCCAACGATGAAGCATGTCGGAGTATCGGCGTCGCGTCAGAGCCTCCCATGCTGCCCTAATGGCATCATGGGTGGCAGGATCCCACGTAAACTTTTTCTGCATTAAAATAAACAGTTAGTTTCTGAATTTATTAACTTTAAAGAATTATATATCACTGATAAATTGTATTTAATAAGTTTACCTGAAACTCAGAAAAATAAAACTCCCTCGTGGCTGGCGATACGTGGCGCCAATCGTAGCCACTGGGATCTGCACGCCTCTGAAAAACGGCGCTGATGTGGCTGGAGACATGATGCTGCTCAATGAATCTGTTAAAAAAATGCAAGTTTATAAGTAAATGACTTAAAAACATAAACAAATATTTTTAATTAGTATATACTTACATCCCCTGAGCATCAAGTCGAAGTAAAGTGCGGCCGATGGTGGAAGAACTCTCGGAGGTCTGTGCCGATCGGCTGGATGGTAATACTGGTGCAGAGATCGAAGGCTGCGCCTCTGCTGGAGATCCAAACTCTCCATCTCCGACGCTCATGTGATCTGATGTCGCAGGATCCAAACTACGTCTCTGCTCACCCAATCTGTCGTCGGTAGATCTACCTCTGCCCCTCATACTGAAAATACTAAAGATTCACACAATTAAATTACGATTAATGATTGACTATGTAAGAATTTAACACTTATAAAAAAAAGTTAAATTTTAAAAAACCTTTATGTTTAATCGGTGTCATTTGTTTCGTGAAATGTTGGTTCAACATCCGATGCCGTATCGGATTGCGAATCAGTTTCATTATCATCGGAAGGAAACCGAACATTTGCATCCGCAATTTCTTGGACATCACCACTTGGATCTCTAAGTGATGTTTCAGGAGCCCTTGTGTCGTCCTCAATTGCATGCATTTCCATCTCATCCTCTTGAAATGCAGGGCACTCGGCTGATTGACTTGATGAACTCTCCTCTAATACGATTGTTGAACGTGGGACGATTTTAGAAACGGCCCACCAATCTCGCTTGTCGTTGCGCAAACTTGGATATCCGCAGTAAAAGACTTGCTGAGCTTGGGATGCAAGGATGAATGGGTCATATTTCTGCAATCTTCGTCGATGGTTCACTTCAACCAAATTATAGTCGTTATGAACCCTTTTGCCCACAGGAACTATCGGATCGAACCAATCACAACGAAACAATACGGTTCGTTTCATAGGCCAACCGGGATATTCAACTTCAACCACCTCTACTAACTTTCCATAATAATCCTGCATATTTGCTCCAACACTTTCTCCTTTTACACACACGCCCCAGTTCTGCGTGCCTCTTGAAGCTGCTAATCGTTCAATCTGAAATTTGTACCCATTTACAAAATAGCCAGTAGAGGTTGTTACGGTCTTCAATGGCCATTGCGATAGACATTTAATGAAAATATTGTCGGTTGTCGACCATGGACCGTTGACCTATAAATTAATAAGCTATTGACATCCAATTCAAAAAATAAAGCCATTATCGAAATTGATTGAGTGATACTACTCACAAATTCATAAAACCAGTAAGCAAACTCCGTTTCTAATTTCTGCCCAATTGCAACTTGACTGATGTCGGGATTCATCTGTCGTTGTCTATCACAAAACATCCTTATGGGATGAAAAGGATGAAAACTACTGTTAGAAATTAAATATTATGGTATATTATTATTAAATTTAAATTTTCAATTTAGCATTGAAGTATACACTTACTCAATATATGGATCGACTTCTCGACAGTTCATTAGGATGTAATAATGTGCTGCATTACTCCATATCGCTAAGATTTCTTGACTTCTGCCCACCAAATGAACGGCCGATAGCTTTAAAAATTGATATTCTACCGTCATTAGCTTCTGCTTCGTCCACACATACGTCATCGTTACGACCATGATTTCGGCTCCTCGTGTGGACGTGACCCTCAAAGTAATGCGAGGCAAAAGCTGAAACTTCTTCGACCAAGTGTGCATTGCATATAGAACCTTCAACCCTTGCCTTATTACGCACATTATTTTTTAACTTCTTAAGATACCTATATGTAAAGTTGCAACAAAAAATTAACGAATTTTTCAAGCAATGAAATAATATTTGAAATGTCAACATATCTTAATGATGTATATATTTACCTCTCGAAAGGATACATCCAGCGATACTGCACGGGACCAGCTATGCTCGCTTCGTATGGCAAGTGAACCGGTAAATGCTCCATTGAGTCAAAAAAACTGGGAGGAAATATTCGCTCAAGCTTGCATAAAATAATTGGAATTTCCTCCTCAAGCCTTGCCATGGATGCAGAAGTAATGACTGCGGCAGATAACTCCTTGAAGAATAAGCTGAGCTCCGTAATTGCCTTCCAGACATGTTGCGGAAGCAACTCACGAAAAGCTATAGGTAATAACGTTGCATGAAAACATGGCAGTCGTGACTCTTCATGCCGAACAACTTGAGCTTATGCATGTCCACACACCTACCGATATTTGAGGCATAACCATCTGGAAATTTTAACCCTCTAAGCCAGTTACATAAAACTTCTCGTGAATTTCTGTCAAGAGTGTAACATGCTTTAGGATAGGTCCCATCGGCACTCCTTCTCAAATCACCTCTTCTGCAGTACTGATTAAGTTCTTCTCTTGACTTTGCAGTATCTTTTGTTTTTCCCGGGATGTTTAGCACCGTGTTAAATATGTTATCAAAGAAATTTTTCTCGATATGCATAACATCCAAGTTGTGCCGGATGAGATTTGTGCTCCAATAAGGCAAATCCCAAAATATACTTCGCTTCTTCCAGTTATGTTCTTTACATATACGGCCATTTATTCTATCTGCATCTGGTTCCCATGCATACATCAACCCCAAATGCTCTATAGAATCAAATAGATCCGTGCCGGACCTAACCGGTTCGGCAAATTTTGTGACTGCTTTGTTCTTCCGGAAGGCGATCAAGTTACGCCTGTAAGGATGATTTGGGGCAAGAACTTCCTATGGTTATCAAACCATGACTGCTTACCACTCTTCTGCAATGTAAATGCATCCGAATCATACATGCAATGAGGGCATGCCAGACGTCCAGCAGTGCTCCAACCAGACAACATTGCATATGCCGGAAAATCACTTATTGTCCACATCAAAGCAGCTCTCATTAAGAAATTTTGTTTCATAGAAATGTCGTAGGCTACCACTCCTGTTTCCCACAACATTTTCAATTCGGCCACCAACGGTTGCAGAAAGACATCAATCTTTTCCTTTGGATTTGATGGTCCTGGAACCAAAACGGTTAAAAACATTGCAGTATCTTTCATGCACTTCCACGGAGGAAGGTTATATACAGTCAGTATCACAGGCCAACATGAATACTGTTGCCCCGCTTGACCAAATGGTTGGAAGCCATCGGTACAAAGACCTAATCTCACATTCCTTATATCTTCAGCGAAATCAGGATGATTTTCATTGAAATGCTTCCAAGCCTTTGAATCTGATGGATGCCGCATTTCATCCTCTTTAGATTCATGTTCGGCATGCCATCTCATATCAGCAGCTGTTGCCTCAGATCTGTATAATCTCTGCAGGCGTGGGGTAAGAGGAAAGTAATGCATCCTCTTGTAAGGCACACTTTTCCTCCTACTTGTACCGGCTCCTCCTTCGGTGTTTTTGAACCTCGATTGCCCACAAATCTTACACCATCTCAGCTCTGAGTCTTCACCCCAAAATATCATACAATTGTTCAAGCAACAATCGATCTTATTAACTGGGAGCCCAAGCCCACGCAACAACTTCTTTGTTGCGTAAAAACTGTCTGCGGCAACATTATCATTTGGCAAATTTCTTTGATTAACTCAGCTACAGAATTGAACGCCTTTTCTGATAATCGATGTTCTGCCTTAATATTCAACATTCGAGCAGCTGTAGAGAACTGGGAATGACCCTCACACCCAGGATACAATTCTTGATTTGCAGCACGCAACATATCATAAAATTGTTGTGCTTCTGGATTTGGTTCTTCCATAAATGTATTCTGATTGAAGTCATTACCCGATGCATTCATCACCATTTGTTCATATGTGTTTAAATTCACAAATGGTTCATCTACGGGAATTGACTCTTGTTGGCCTATAACAGCTGGAATATCCTCTGGTTCACCATGACAGTACCAAACATAGTAATCAGGAACAAACCCTTCTTACACAAATGCACCTTAACAGTTTCCACATCTCTGTAGGCTTTATTCTGACACCTGTGGAAGTTGCATGGGCACCTAATCCTAGGCCCATCCATCCATTCAGGTTGGCTACATGCAAATGCGATAAATTCTTCCAATCCATTCAGAAAATCTGGATTAGCAAGCCATCTTTTATCCTTGCATACATCCACGAGCGAGCCCGCTCATTTTTGACCGACTTATACAAAGTCTGGTAAACATTAAAGAAACCAAAAAATAAAACTATATTAGTATTAATAAATATATAACTAAATTATTTCTTGGGCACAACTAAGGTTAATACAACCAATTAAATCATTTATAAGTACCCAATTTTTTTTAGGTAACTAAGGTCCCTACCATGCAAGGCCCACGGCTACGATCCTTGCTAGCAAGGACCGATGCATAGGTTCATGGCTAAAGGGAGGGCTTGAGTTTGTGTCGGGCCGCAAGGCGGTCGTTTAATCATTAGACTTCACAAGAATTCAAGTGTCTTAAATAATTCTACCTTCACTCCATGTCTAAAGGTAAGGCCCTATCCCATTCAAGAATATTTTTTGTGATATGTTATTCTGCTATTAATTATCATCGATCGGTTACATTGAAATTTCGGCAGCATTTCCCCATATGTTCTCCTAAATGTGTGGTATATAAGCCACACTAGGAGAACGTATGAGCAAATACAAACCGAAATCTCACCCACGATGATTACTAGCAGACTAACATGTCACAAAAATATTCTCAAACTGTCCACCAGGACAATTTGAGAATTTGCAAGACTAAGGCTTACAAATTCTCAAACGGGTCTAAAGGTTAAAGTGCTGTGATTATGGAAAGTCCGAAGACAATCGAACTTATGCTTGTTATTCTTAACTTCTTGTGAATTATACATGTAATCACTAACTTTTTAAGATTATTGTCAAATACAAATGTTTGCGAATACTAAAATGTAAATCATTGAAACTACTAATTTGTTGCTGAAAATTAAATAATATTACAACAAAATTTTATTTAGCATTTCAAATGTAATGCATCATTCAGTTTGCAGCAGAATATAAATAATCAAGACATAACAATTGTAAATAAGTATAAATGCACAAATACTATTGCATAAACATTCTGCTTAAATTAATTATTGCATAAATATTATGTAAATTAAATAATAATACAACAAGGGGACATAATTAAAAAATTTTTTTTTTCACAGTGGCCTGGCCAATTTCCCCAAAAAATTTTTTTTTTTTTTTCACAGTGGCCTGGCCACCGTGGCCAGGCCACTGCCGGCCACGGCAGCGGCCGTGGCCGGACAAGAAAAAAGGGGGGGGGGGGGGGGGGGGGTTTCCCCCCCCCCCCCCCTGTTAAAAATTTTTTTTTTTTTTTACAGTGGCCTGGCCACCGTGGCCAGGCCACTGGCCACGGCAGCGGCCGTGGCCGGACAAGAAAAGAAAGGGGGGGGGGGGGTTTCCCCCCTCCCCCCCGTTAAAAATTTTTTTTTTTTTTTCACAGTGGCCTGGCCACCGTGGCCAGGCCACTGCCGGCCACGGCAGCGGCCGTGGCCGGAGAAGACGGCCACGGCAGCGGCCGTGGCCGCCTTGTCCGGCCGCGGCCACGGCCGTGGCCGGACAAGAAAGGGGGGGTTTCCTCCCCTCCCCCCTGTTAAAAAAAAAATTTTTTTTTACAGTGGCCTGGCCACCGTGGCCAGGCCACTGCCGGCCACGGCAGCGGCCGTGGCCGGACAAGAAAAACAAGGGGGGGGGTTTCCTCCCTCCCCCCTGTTAAAAAAAAAATTTTTTTTTTTTACAGTGGCCTGGCCACCGTGGCCAGGCCACTGCCGGCCACGGCAGCGGCCGTGGCCGGAGAAGACGGCCACGGCAGCGGCCGTGGCCGCCTTGTCCGGCCGCGGCCACGGCCGTGGCCACGGCCGTGGCCGGACAAGAAAAAAAAGGGGGGGGGGGGTTTCCTCCCCTCCCCCCTGTTAAAAAAAAAATTTTTTACAGTGGCCTGGCCACCGTGGCCAGGCCACTGTGGCCAGGCCACTGCCGGCCACGGCAGCGGCCGTGGCCGAGAAGACGGCCACGGCAGCGGCCGTGGCCGCCTTGTCCGGCCGCGGCCACGGCCGTGGCCGGACAAGAAAGGGGGGGGGGGGGGGGGTTTCCTCCCCTCCCCCCTGTTAAAAAAAAAAATTTTTTTTTTTACAGTGGCCTGGCCACCGTGGCCAGGCCACTGCCGGCCACGGCAGCGGCCGTGGCCGGAGAAGACGGCCACGGCAGCGGCCATGGCCATAGGGAAATCAATAAAAAAAAATAAATTTTTTTTAAGATTATTGGGGCTAACCTTGGTTGAGATGAGAAGCCGGAGTCGGATGAGATCGCCGGGTAGCCGGAGGACGGGATGCGCCGGAGGAGCGAGGATCACGGCGGCGGCTAGGTCAAGACGGGAAGGAGGAAAGGAGAAAGGGCCCGGCTTAAATATAGGTAATTAGCGACGCCAAAATTGCGTCGCAATTTCGTCGCAATTTTTTTTTTTTTTTTTGTCTTAGCGACGCACTAGGGCGTCGCTAATCCATCGTTAATAATGTTTATAATAATTTTTTGAAAAATAGCGACGCCAATAAATGCGTCGCTAACGAGTCGCTAAATTGGCGCCATCATCTGGCGGGAAAAATATTTTTATTTTCTAATAATTGCATCGCTAAGGCGTCGCAATATTTTTTTAATAATTTAAATTGATTAAAATAAAAACTTATTACATATATTGCGATGCAAGCAGTGCGTCGCAATTATTTTTTAAATATTTTTAAATAAAAATATTTAAATTTATTATAATAATTGCGACGAAAAATTGCGTCGCAATTATTTTTTAATATTTTTAATCAGCTATATGTATTCTAATAATATTGCGACGCATATATTTTGTCGCAATATTTGTTTATATTTTTTTTAAACTGTGTCGCTAAGGCGTCGCAATAATTTGTTAATATTTATAAATGATAATATTTATAATTAATGTTAATAATTGCGATGATTGTCGCAATTTATTTTATAAAATTTTTAATTACATAAATTTATTTAAAAACATTGCGACGATCGGCGACGATCCGACGGTTGCGATCGATCCAAGCCCTGATCCCGATCGGCCACGACCGATCTCGGACCGTGGTGATCCATCCGATCGGCGACGATCCGAGGGTTGCGATCGATCCAAGCCCTGATTCCGATCGGCGACGACCGATCGCGGACCGCGGCAATCGGTCCGATCGGCAAAGATCCGACGGTTGTCATCGATCCAAGCCATGATCCCGATCGGCCACGACCTATCTCGAACAGTTGCAATCGTCCGAGATCGGCGACGATCCGACGGTTGCGATCGATCCAAGCCCTGATCCCGATCGGCGTCGCCGATCTCGGACCATGGCAATCCATCCGATATCGGCGACGATCCAACGGTTGCGATCGATCCAAGCCCTGATCCCGATCGGCGACGACCGATCGCGGACCACGGCAATCGGTCCGATCGGCAAAGATCCGATGGTTGCGATCGATCCAAGCCCTGATCCCGATCGGCCACGACCGATCTCGGACCGTGGCGATCCGTCCGAGATCGGCGACGATCCGACGGTTGCGATCGATCCAAGCCCTGATCCGATCGGCGATGACCGATCGTGGACCGCGGCAATCGGTCCAATCGGCAAAGATCCGACGGTTGCGATCGATCCAAGCCCTGATCTCGATCGGCCATGACCTATCTCGGACAGTTGCAATCCGTTCGAGATCGGCGACGATCCGATGGTTGCGATCGATCCAAGCCCTGATCCTGATCGGCCACGACTGATCTCGACCGTGGCGATCCGTCCGAGATCGGCGATGATCCAACGGTTGCGATCGATCCAAGCCCTGATCCCGATCGGCGACGATCGATCGCGACCGCGGCAATCGGTCCGATCGGCAAAGATCCGACGGTTGCGATCGATCCAAGCCCTGATCCCGATCGGCCACGACCGATCTTGGACCGTGGCGATCCGTCCGAGATCGGCGACGATCCGAGGGTTGCGATCGATCCAAGCCCTGATCCGATCGGCGACGACCGATCGCGGACCGCGGCAATCGGTCCGATCAGCAAAGATCCGACGGTTGCGATCGATCCAAGCCCTGATCCCGATCGGCCACGACCTATCTCGGACAGTTGCAATCCGTCCGAGATCGGCGACGATCCGACGGTTGCGATCGATCCAAGCCCTGATCTCGATCGCCATGACCGATCTCGGACCGTGGTGATCCATCCGATCGACGACGATCCGAGGGTTGCGATCGATCCAAGCCCTGATTCCGATCGAGACGACCGATCGCGGACCGCGGCAATCGGTCCGATCGACAAAGATCCGACGGTTGCGATCGATCCAAGCCCTGATCCCGATCGGCCACGACCTATCTCGGACAGTTGCAATCCGTCCGAGATCGGCGACGATCCGACGGTTGCGATCGATCCAAGCCCTGATCCCGATTGGCCACGACCGATCTCAGACCGTGGCAATCCGTTCGAGATCGGCGACGATCCAACGGTTGCGATTGATTCAAGCCCTGATCCCGATCAGCGACGACCGATCGCGGACCGCGGCAATCGGTCCGATCGGCAAAGATCCGACGGTTGCGATTGATCCAAGCCCTGATCCCGATCGGCCACGATCGATCTCGAACCGTGGCGATCCGTCCGAGATCGGCGACGATCCAACGGTTGCGATCGATCCAAGCCCTGATCCCGATCGGCCACGACCGATCTCGAAACGTGGCGATCGGTCCGATCGGCGACGATCCGAGGGTTGCGATCGATCCAAGCCCTTATTCGATCGGTCACGATCGATTTTGGACCGATCGCTATTTAACATAATTAATTTTTTAAATATATAACGACGCAAAGGGTTGCGCCATATTTTTTTAATATGATAATTATAATATATAAAAAATTAACTTTAATTCTAATAATTACGATGCAACAAGTACGTCGCTATATTAAAACATAATTTTCCTAATTAATATTTTGGCTTATTACATCGCTAATGCGTCGCTATTTAACATTATTAATTTTTTAAAATATTGCAACTCACTGTGTTACGTCGTAATTATTTTTTCTCATATTTATAATTTATAAAATTTAATTTTATTTAAAATAATTGTGACGCAGTTATTGCATCGCTAAATTAAAAATAATTTTAATTTATTTTCTGGTTTATTGCGTTGCTAATGCGTCGCTATTTAAAATATTTAATTTTTTCCAAAATATTGCGACGCAGTGGGTGGCGTCGCAATCTTTTTTAAAATATTAATACTGTAAAAAATATAATTCCATTTAAATTATTTGCGATGTAATTATTTCATCGCTAAATTAAAAATAATTTTTCTATTTTTCTAGTTTATTGCATCACTAAGGCGTCGCTATTTAAAATATTTAATTCTTTTCAAAATATTACGACGCACTGGTTGGCGTCGTAATATTTTTTAAAATATTAATACTATAAAAATATAATTCCATTTAAATTATTTGTGATGCAATTATTGAGTCACTAAATTAAAAATAATTTTTCTATTTTCTAATTTTATTGCGTCGCTAAGGCATCGCTATTTAAAATATTTAATTCTTTTCAAAACATTGCGACGCACTGTTATGCGTCGCAATATTTTGTAAACTATTTATACTTTAAACAAAATAATTTTATTTAAATTATTTGCGACACATTTGTTGCATCGCTAAATTAAAAATAATTTTTTTATTTTCTAGTTTATTGCGTCGCTAATGCGTCGCTATTTAATTTATTTAATTCTTTTAAAAACATTGCGATGCACTGTGATGCGTCGCAATATTTTTTTTCAATAATTAGATTTTATAAAATTTAATTTCATTTCAATTATTTGTGACGCAGTTGGTGCGTCGCTAAATTAAAAATAATTTTTCTAATTATCTATTTTATTGGGTCGCTAATGCGTCGCTATTTAAAATATTTAATTCTGTTAAAAACATTGCGACGCAAATATTGCGTCGTAATATTTTTATTGATATTTATATTTCATAAAAAATTAATTTAAAAATTTTGCGACGCAATATTTGCGTCGCAATATTAAAAATTTAATTTTTTTTTAATTTTTTGGTTAATTGAGTCGCTAATGAGTCGCTAATGCGTCGCAATATTTTGTTGTCACAAAGGCGTCGCAAAGTGGTCGCAATTTAGCGACGCAATTATGCGTCGCTAAATTTGCGTCGCTATTTCAGTATTTTCTTGTAATGATATATTTCTGCAGCCTCGACCAATCCGAGTGATACGGCACTAAAGCTTCGTCCTAGCCGGATAATTTCTCGGACAATCTAGTGCAACTAAAGCACCTTATTTTACTTCAGCAAGAGGGCCGCCCAGACCTTTCTCTAACCTACACAGAGATAAATACTTCATCTACAGAGGATCGAATGACACGTCTCCTAAATAAGATTGCTCCAGAATTCTACTCCCTATATCCGAAATTACACTTCGGACTAGGGAGTGGGGGGCATGTGATGAGGGGTAAAATCGTCATGCATTATTGATCGCTCACATTGGCGATGCGGTCGCGCCCGATCCAAGCGCTCTGCTTGCCAGCTGGCCTGTTGGCGCAACATTTTAGCAACGAGGGTCTCGTCATAATGAAGAAAGAGAACAAAAGGAAAAAGGGCCATGTCATGTGCGTGGGTTCTCCCAAGGGCCCCTCATTAATATCGGCAGTCAAGTAATGGTGCAGAAATGGTCATAATGACTTGGAAAGCATTTAATGGAATAAAAAGAAAAGAGAAAACATAGCTCGGCCATCATAGCTCGGCCAGCCTCAGCCTCGGCTAGCTTCAGCATAGTTCGGACAACATAGCTCGGCCATCATAGCTCGGCCAGCCTCAGCCTCGGCCAGCTTCAGCATAGCTCGGCCAACATAGCTCGGCCATCATAGCTCGGCCAGCCTCAGCCTCGGCTAGCTTCAGCATAGCTCGGCCAACATAGCTCGGCCATCATAGCTCGGCCAGCCTCAACCTCGGCCAGCTTCAGCATAGCTCGGCCAACATAGCTCGGCCAGCCTCAGCCTCGACCAGCTTCAGCATAGCTCGGCCAACCTCAACCTCGGCCAGCTTTAGCATAGCTCGGCCATCATAGCTCGGCCAGCCTCAGCCTCAGCCAGCTTCTACATAGCTCAGCCAACATACCTCGGCTTCCGCAACCACGCTATATCTTTTGCATCAAGGCATTTATGACCTCATAAAGGCCACATATATCCACTTGCTTTAAGGCATTCAATGCCTTATTTTCTTCCATGCATTAAGGCATTTATGGCTGCCACGTTGGCCCCTTGTGCCTCGGCACCTACCTCCGCCGAGCCTCCGGAGCCATGATGACTGAACCACAGCATTCAAAACACCTCTGCGGAATCTGGCGCAGGAGAGTTCAAATTCACTATAACAAAATAAGATTCCAAACAAGGAATCATGCCAAGACGTGGCCTATGACCTACAATAGTGGCCTAGGGACCACGCAGCCACTGAGTCTCGAGCCATCGGCCAGCTCTCCCGCCTCCCAGCCGTCGATCCTCTAACTAACCATATACGGATCCTACCGGCCATGTAACAACCTGATTCGAATCCGTTTCGAATCCCAACAACTTTCAGACCTCATCCAGAGCACGTCCAAGAAGTCAGGTGACCGCCTATAAATACTACCACCCTCAAACCTCTCAGGTACGGCTACTCTACGCCCATTTTTCATTCGCAGTTCTCAGACTCCGCCATGAAAGCTCCCATGAAGGCTCGGAGGAACTCTTCCTGGGAATCCTTCTCCCCATATTTGTTGATTGCTGGTCTCCACTGACTTGAGCGTCGGAGGGTCTTCCGCAGAGGGCCACCCCCAACGCCTCTCGCGTGAGGACTATCTTGCAGGTCCACCCAGGAGGGAGCCCATGCTGCAGCCCGATCGCGCCCGAGCCGGAGGATAGATTTCAGCAGCAACAGATTGGCGCTAGAGGAAGGGCCTCAAGTCCCATTAAACTTGAAGAAAGGAGACAAGAATCTCGATCTGAAAGAGAACATCTCCAATGGCTAATCGAAGAAGGGCAACTTCTGAAACCCAGGACCAGGTCGCCTCCCAGAGACCTGATCTGATGAGTATCATGGCACTGCCGCTGCCACCAGCTGAGACTCCATCGCCACCAGCTATTCCAGTGACCCAGGACCAGTTCGCCATCCTGGTCCAGCAGGTCCAAGCCCTGACCCATCTGGTTCAGGAGCGCCTTACAGCTCCCCATCCAGTCATAGCTGCCCCTGCTCCATGCCTCCCTGAAGAGGCCGCAGCTCCTCTTTCTCCAGCCACTTCTTCTTCTGGTCCGCATGGAGTCACGAACCCCCCACATCGACCTAAGGAGGCCAGACCAGTCCCGCAAGGGGGCTGCGATAAGGATCTCCCCAGATCTCGATGGGCCTGATCCCTCTCTTCGGTGTTCTCTCACCATGACTCGATGTCGTCTCCGTCTTCTCCTTGCTTTGGCACAACAGATCGGCTTCCATAGCGGTGCTATGCGCACCAAGGCATTTATGGCCTCATAAAGGCCATGTGTATCCACCTGCTTTAAGGCATTTAATGCCTTATCTCCTTCCATCATTAAGGCATTTATGGTTGCCACGTTGCCCCCTTGCACCTTTTGCGTGAGGAAGGATGACGTTATAAAGCCAAGACAAGGAGTTCTTGACTCTATGCTTCACAAGTCCAACGGCTAGCTTCAGCCTCAGCCAATGGGCCTACCGCACCACCCAAAGAGTTCCCACAGGCGGGACCCCGTTCCGGATGGCCTTCGGTGCGGAAGCTATCATCCTCGTGGAGATAGGACTTCCCTCTCTGTGGGTGCTATCACGCCTCCAGAGTCAAAGAGAAATCTTTCTCGTCCGGTGATCTTGTCCTCCGGAGAGCGTACGTCTCCAAACCGCTAGAGCAAGGAAAGCTGGCTCCAAACTAGGAAGGCCCTTACCAAGTAGCGGAGATCGTCGGACCTGGGACCTACAAGCTGCAAGATCTAAGCGGAAGATTCATCCCTCGGATGTGGAATTTGGACAATCTCTGTAAGGTACGCCCTCTACAGGCTCGCCTTCTTAAATTTTTGTCGGCATTTGTTTCATAATTTATAACATAAAATTACCACAAATTATATCACCAAAAATTATGAAAAGAAACAGATGTTGCTTACCAATCATCGGCATGACCGAGTTACCTATTTAAACAGGAATCTTTGAACCTCGGCAGGGCCGAGCAACAATTCTCCGAACCTCGGCTAGGCCGAGCAATTATTCTTCGAACCTCGGCTGGGCCGAGCAACAATTCTCTGAACCTCGGCTGGGCCGAGCAACAATTCTCTGAACCTCGGCAGGGCCGAGCAATTATTCTTCGAACCTCGGCTGGGCCGAGCAACAATTCTCCAAACCTCGGCTGGGCTGAGCAACAATTCTCCAAACCTCGGCAGGGCCAAGCAATTATTCTTCGAACCTCGGCTGGGCTGAGCAATAATTCTCCGAACCTCAGCAGGGCCGAGCAACAATTCTCCGAACCTCGGCTGGGCCGAGCAATTATTTTCGAACCTCGGCAGGGCCGAGCAACAATTCTCCGAACCTCGGCTGGGCTAAGCAACAAATCTCCGAACCTCAGCTGGGTCGAGCAACTAATCTCTGAACCTTGGCAGCGCCAAGTAAAATATAATCTTGAAGGCTCAGCTACAATCGAGTAATGGTCTCCGAACCTTGGTAGAGCCAAGTAAAATATAATATTGAAGGCTCGGCTACAACCGAGTAACGGTCTCCGTACCTTGGCAGTGCCAAGTAAAATATAATATTAAAGGCTTGGCTACAACCGAGTAATGGTCTTCGTACCTTGGCGGCGCCAAGTAAAATATAATCTTGAAGGCTTGGCAACAACTGAGTAATAAATTTCTTGAAAACTCGGCAACAACCGAGTAATATATTCTTGAAGACTCGGCA
The DNA here is from genome assembly GCA_900491605.1 of Calamus simplicifolius. NCBI lineage: Eukaryota > Viridiplantae > Streptophyta > Magnoliopsida > Arecales > Arecaceae > Calamus > Calamus simplicifolius. The sequence goes on along the minus strand of UESW01003911.1, from coordinate 1,678,017 downwards.
ACAACCGAGCAATAAATTTCCTTAAAAAAAAAGTATGCCCTTACTAAACTCATTCTTGTTCATTGAATTAAATTTAGCCTTTGAAGGCCTGCAAAATTCTTATAACTCTCCTTGAAAGCTACAATGAGAAGCAGGTCATATAAATCCTCGGCCGGCCCGAGCGATCTCAGTACCTTGGCAGCGCCAAGTAAAATATAATCTTTATAATCCTCGGCTGGGCCAAGCGATCTCCGTACCTTGGCAGCGCCAAGTAAAATATAATGTTGAAGGCTCGGCAACACTGAGTAAACTAATATTTGGAAGCCTCGGTTAGAACCGAGTAGCATCTTGGGAAGGCTCAGCAACACCAAGTAGCAATTAATATTTGGAAGCCTCGGTTACAACCGAGTAGCATCTTGGGAAAGCTCAGCAACACCGAGTAATTTATTATTTGAAGGCTCGGCAACACCGAGTAATTTATTATTTGAAGCCTCGGTTACAACCGAGTAGCATCTTGGGAAGGCTCGGCAACACCGAGTAAACTAATATTTGGAAGCCTCGGTTACAACCAAGTAGCATCTTGGGAAGGCTCAGCAACATCGAGTAATTTATTATTTGGAAGCCTCGGTTACAACTGAGTAGCATCTTGGGAAATCTCGGCAACACCGAGTAATTTATTATTGGAAGGCTTGGCAACACCGAGTAATTTATTTGAAGCCTCGGTTACAACCGAGTAGCAATTAATATTTGGAAGCCTCGGTTACAACCGAGTAGCATCTTGGGAAGGCTCGGCAACACCGAGTAAACTAATATTTGGAAGCCTCGGTTACAACCGAGTAGCATCTTGGGAAGGCTCGGCAACACCGAGTAATTTATTGTTTGGAAGCATCGGTTACAACCGAGTAGCATCTTGGGAAATCTCAGCAACACCGAGTAATTTATTATTGAAAGGCTCGACAACACCGAGTAATTTATTTGAAGCCTCGGTTACAACCGAGTAGCAATTAATATTTGGAAGCCTCGGTTACAACCGAGTAGCACCTTGGAAGGCTCGGCAACACCGAGTAATTTATTATTTGAAGCCTCGGTTACAACCGAGTAGCATCTTGGAAGGCTCGACAATACCGAGTAATTTATTATTTGAAGCCTCGGTCACAACCGAGTAGCAATTAATATTTGAAAGCCTCGGTTACAACCGAGTAGCACCTTAGAAGGCTCGGCAACACCGAGTAATTTATTATTTGAAAGCCTCGGTTACAACCGAGTAGCACCTTGGAAGGCTCGGCAACACCGAGTAATTTATTATTTGAAGCCTCGGTTACAACCGAGTAGCATCTTGGAAGGCTTGGCAACACCGAGTAATTTATTATTTGAAGCCTCGATTACAACTGAGTAGCAATTAATATTTGGAAGCCTCATCTTGAGAAGGCTCGGCAACAACCGAGTAATATATTTCTAAAGGCTCGGCAACAACCGAGTAATAAATTTCCAGAGCATCGGCCAAAGACCGAGTGATATATTTCTGAAGGCTCGGCAACAACCGAGTAATAAATTCATCCATAAAAGTATGCTCCTTCTAGACCCATTTTTATTCATTGAATTAAGTTTAGTTTTTAAAAGGCCTACAAAATTTTTATAACTCTCCTTGAAAGTTACAATGAGAAGCAGGTCATAAAAAGCCCTGGCCAGAGCCGGAGTGCATCTCTTATTGATCTTCAAAAGCCCCGGACAGAGCCGGAGTGCATCTCTTATTATCAAAAGCCCCGGCCAGAGCCGGAGTGCATCTCTTATCATCAAAATCCCCGTCCAGAACCGGAGTGCATCTCTTATCATCAAAAGCCCCGTCCAGAGCCGGAGTGCATCTCTTATCATCAAAAGCCCCGGCCAGAGCCGGAGTGCATCTCTTATTATCAAAAGCCTCTGGCCGGAGTGCATCTCTTATTATCAAAAGCCCCGGCCAGAGCCGGAGTGCATCTCTTATCATCAAAAGCCCCGGCCAGAGCCGGAGTGCATCTCTTATTATCAAAAGCCCCGGCCAGAGCCGGAGTGCATCTCTTCTCATCAAAATCCCTGGCCAGAGCCGGAGTGCATCTCTTATCATCAAAAGCTCCGGCCAGAGCCGGAGTGCATCTCTTATTATCAAAAGCCCCGGCCAGAGCCAGAGTGCATCTCTTATTATTAAAATCCCCGGCTAGAGCCGGAGTGCATCTCTTATCATCAAAAGTCCCGGCCAGAGCCGGAGTGCATCTCTTATTGATCTTCAAAAACTTGGCCAGAGCCGGAGTGCATCTCTTATTGATCTTCAAAAGCCCCGGCCAGAGCCGGAGTGCATCTCTTATTATCAAAAGCCCCGGCCAGAGCCAGAGTGCATCTCTTATCATCAAAATCCCCGGCCAGAGCCGGAGTGCATCTCTTATCATCAAAAGCCCCGGCCAGAGCCGGAGTGCATCTCTTATTATCAAAAGCCCCGCCAGAGCCGGAGTGCATCTCTTATTATCAAAAGCCCCGGCCAGAGCTAGAGTGCATCTCTTATTGATCTTCAAAAGCCCCGGCCAGAGCTGTAGTACATCTCTTATTATCAAAAGCCCCGGCCAGAGCCGGAGTGCATCTCTTATCATCAAAATCCCCGGCTAGAGCCGGAGTGCATCTCTTATCATCAAAATCCCCGGCCTGAGCCAGAGTGCATCTCTTATCATCAAAATCTCCGGCCAGAGCCGGAGTGCATCTCTTATTATCAAAAGCCTCGGCCAAAGACTGAGTGATATATTTCTGCAGCCTCGGCCAATCCGAGTGATACGGCACTAAAGCTTCGTCCCAGCCGGATAATTTCTCGGACACTCTAGTGCAACTAAAGCACCTTATTTTACTTCAGCAAGAGGGCCGCCCAGGCCTTTCTCTAACCTACACAGAGATAAACACTTCCTCTACAGAGGATCGAATGACACCTCCCCTAAATAAGATTGCTCTAGAATTCTACTCCCTATATCCGAAATTACACTTCGGACTAGGGAGTGGGGGGCATGTGATGAGGGGTAAAATCGTCATTGCATTATTGATCGCTCACATTGGTGATGGGGTCACGCCCGATCCAAGCGCTCTGCTTGCCAGCTGGCCTGCTGGCACAACATTTTAGCAACGAGCGTCTCATCATAATGAAGAAAGAGAACAAAAGTAAAAAGGGCCATGTCATGTGCCTGGGTTCTCCCAAGGGCCCCCTCATTAATATCCGGCAGTCAAGTCAATAGGCTGGAGCATTTAATGGTGCAGAAACGATCATAATGACTTGGCAAGCATTTAATGGAATAAAAAGAAAGGAGAAAACATAGCTCGGCCATCATAGCTCGGCCAGCCTAGCCTTGGCTAGCTTCAACATAGCTCGGACAACATAGCTCGGCCATCATAGCTCGGCCAGCCTCAGCCTCGGCCAGCTTCAGCATAGCTCGGCCAACATAGCTTGGCCATCATAGCTCGGCCAGCCTTAGCCTCGGCCAGCTTCAGCATAGCTCGGCCAACATAGCTCGGCCATCATAGCTCGTCCATCCTCAACCTCGGCCAGCTCAGCATAGCTCGGCCAGCCTCAGCCTCGGCCAGCTTCAGCATAGCTCAGCCAACCTCAGCCTCGGCCAGCTTTAGCATAGCTCGGCCATCATAGCTCGGCCAGCCTCAGCCTCGGCAGCTTCGGCATAGCTCGGCCAACATACCTCAGCTTCCGCAACCACGCTATGTCTTTTGCATCAAGGCATTTATGACCTCATAAAGGTCACATATATCCACCTGCTTTAAGGCATTCAATGCCTTATTTTCTTCCATGCATTAAGGCATTTATGGCTGCCACGTTGGCCCCTTGTGCCTCGGCACTCCGCCAGCCATGATGACTAAACCACAGCATTCAAAACACCTCTACGGAATCTGGCGCGGGAGAGTTCAAATTCACTGTAACAGAATAAGATTCAAACAAGGAATCATGCCAAGACGTGGCCTATGACCTACAATAGTGGCCTAGCGACCACGCAACCACTGAGTCTCGAGCCATCGGCCAGCTCTCCCCGCCTCCCAGTCGTCGATCCTCTAACTAACCATATACGGATCCTACCGGCCATATAACAACCTGATTCGAATCCGTTTTGAATCCCAACAACTTTTAGACCTCATCCAGAGCACATCCAAGAAGTCAGGTGACCGCCTATAAATACTACCACCCTCAAACCTCTCAGGTACGGCTACTGTACGCCCATTTTTTATTCACAGTTCTCAGACTCGCCATGAAAGATCCCATGAAGGCTCGGAGGAACTCTTCCTGGGGATCCTTCTCCCCATATTTGTTGATTGCTGGTCTCCACTGACTTGAGCGTCGGAGGGTCTTCCGCAGAGGGCCACCCCCAATGCCTCTCTCGTGAGGACTGTCTTGCAGGTCCGCCCAGGAGGGAGCCCATGCTGCAGCCCGATCGCGCCCAAGCCGAAGGATAGATTTCAGCAGCAACAGTACCTTGCACGAAAACAGTCAAAATTCTATTCTTTTAGAAATAGTGGTAGCAAAAATAATGTTCTCATATATTTTATTTTTTACACCTTGAGAATGCTGACAGATCTGAACGTCTTAAAACATTGCGGTCATCATGAGTGGCAGTTCCACTATCTCCTGCTGATCTTAGACTCTTCAAACTCAACTCAAGGTATGGCAACTCCATAGTGCCATCAACAGTTTTATCTCTACCTTCTGCAATCTTGCAGAAGCCATTTGGTGCCTCCATAACTCTGGTTACTAGTTGAGCATCACTGCTATTAGATCAGCAGCTTGGGTACTTGGATCATCCGACATATTACTGCTATCAAGTCCCAATGCCCCCTCATGTTTTGGGTTGCTTTCAGGCATTTTGTCCTTGCTCGTGCTTGTTAACTTGGTGGAAACATGCTCAGTTGGATATACTTTGTATTGTGTATTGGGATTGATAGGAAAAACAACAAATATTCCTCTAATAAGATTGCTATTAGTACGGCCAACCACGCAGTTGCGATATAATCAAAATCAACATAGAATAATAATAGGAACCAAAATCCAAAAGAAACACGAGAGACGAGATTTTACGTGGTTCACCTAAACTGGGCTACGTCCACGGTGGCACAGGATCTGCAATGCTACACTAAGAGTTGAATCAGGTACAAGCCCTTAAAAACATACTCTCCCAGAAACTCTTATGATCTCACTAAAAGATTAAAGAACCTTTTTTTCTCTCTCTGCTGCTCATAGAGGCCTTTATTTCACACGTTCGTAACTCCCACACGAGATTTTTGTGGCAGGCGGTTGCAGCTGAGATGACGCCTCAAATCCTCCTCCAAAAGCTTCCTTCGGTGACTTTGGATAATGGCCAAAACATCCTCAACTAACTCCCCAAAATCTATCCAAATCTCATGTTTATTACTTTTGGATATTGACCAAAACATCCTGAACTAACTCCCCAAAATCTATCCAAATCGCATGTTTGTTACTTTTGGATAATGACTGATTTGCCAATTCCTTCATGAACTCTGATTTAGGGCTTCTCTTGATAAAATTAATCTCCATCTATAACAATCTCCCACTTGGAGATTAATGACATCACTCTTAGATCTACCTTCTTCTTTGTACCATGCTCTCCTGATTTATCTCTTGGAAAGCTTCACCAAGTTGCAACAGAGACTCAACTTGTCTCTGCTCACAACCTTGGTGAACATATCTGCAGGGTTTTTAGCTCCATCAATTTTTTCCAGCTTCAACTGCTCCTCATCCAATGCAATGCGTATGAAATGATACCTAAGCTGAATGTGCTTGGTTCTTGCATGAAATGCTGGATTCCTTGCTAAGTGAACTGCGCTCTGGCTGTCGCTCCATAATGTATTACACTCGTGCTCCTTGCCGAGCTCCTCCATTAACCTCTGTAACCATATCATCTTTACTAGCTTCAGTGATCGCCACATACTCAGCTTCTGTAGTTGACAATGCCACTATCTTCTGCAACTGAGATACCCAGCTCACTGCTGTATCATCGACAGTAAAAACATAACCAGTGGTGCTCCTCCCACTGTCTCTGTCACCAGAGTGATTGGCATTTACAAATCCCTGTACTTGAAGACTATCACCTCCATAGCACAAATTGTAGGTTGATGTACCCCTGAGATATCTCAAGATCCACTTCACTGCATTCCAATGCTCCTTGCCTAGATTCTGCATGTACCTGTTGACTTCTCCCACTGCTTGTGCGATATCCGGTCTTGTGCAAATCATTGCATACATTAGACTTCCCACGGTTGAGGCATATAGAACTCTAATCATCTCATCCTTTGCCTTCTGAGTTGTTGGACACAACTGCTTGCTGAGCTTAAAGTGTGTTGCCAAAGGTGTTGACACTGCCTTTACATTTTTCATATGGAACCTCTTCAGTACCTTCTCTACATAGTCCTCCTGAGATAGCCACAGCTTCCGTTGCTTCCTATCTCTGTTGATCCTCATGCTAAGAATCTGCTTTGCCTCTCCCAAATCCTTCATTGAGAACTTCTTTGCCATTAGTTTCTTAAGCTCTTCTATCTTCTTCATACTGGAACCTGCTATAAGCATATCGTCCACATACAAGGATAAAATAATAAACTCATTTGTAATGTACCTCTGAAAGTACATACAATGATCTGACTGGCATCTAGTGAAGCTTTCTCTAGTATGAAACTGTCAAACTTAAGGTACCATTGCCGCGGAGCCTACTTTAGACCATACAAACTTTTCTTCAATCTGCAGACCATGTCATCCTTTCCCCTGACCTGGAAACCTTCTCGCTGGTGCATGTACAGCTCCTCCTCCAAATCTCCATGAAGAAATGATGTCTTCACATCTAACTGCTCTAGATGAAGATCCTCCACTGCTACCATGCTCAGAATCACCCTGATGGATGTCATCTTGACTACTGAGGAAAAGTTCTCCTAAAAGTCAATTCTCTTTTTCTGTGCATAACCCTTGACAACTAACCTTGCCTTGTATCTCTTGGTACCATTGGCCTCATTCGTAGCTCGGCTCCCCCGAGCAATCTATGGCTCGCCTTCCCCGAGCACGGTTCCCCCGAGCAATCCATGGCTCACCTTCCCCGAGCAACTCATAGCTCAGTTCCCCCGAGCAACCCATAGCTCGGCTCCCCCGAGCAACCCCCGAGCGATCCATGGCTCGACATGCACCTCCACAGAATCTGAGGCGGGAGAGCCCAGGTCTAGTATAACAGAATCCCAAACAAAGAATCATATCGAGGAGTGGCCTAGGACCTACGCAGTCATCGGATCTCAGGCCATCAGAGAGCTCTCCCAGCCGTCAATCCTTCAACGGACAAGATACGGATCCCACCGGCCTCACAATAACCTGATTCAAATCATCTCCGTATCCCAACAACCTTCAAACCTTCTAGAAGGCGCTCAAGATTCAGGTGATTGCCTATAAATATGACACTCCTAGATTCTCTTAGGTATGCGCGCATAAGCCTCCGTACACAGCTCCTGACTCCCTCTCTCTTTCATCGCTCACCCTTCTCCTTCTCCGCCGTCGGCGCTCCCCACGAGCTCCCGATTGGCCACCCCTAGAGGAACTCCCCAGAGAGATCCTTCTTCTCATTTTTGTTGATCATCGATCCCCACTGACTTGAGCATCGGATGGTCTTCCGTGGAGGGCCATCCCCAATGCCTCTCACGTGAGGACTTCTGTGCAGGTCCACCCAGGAGGAAGCCCGATCAGGAGACTAATCGCGCCCGAGTTGGAGGACAAATTCCGGCGACAACAATAATATTATTGAAAGTGGATGCTGAATTAATAGCACAGCAACATCCTCCACCAAACAGAGCACGCATTCAATAAACCTTGTATGGTTAATAGCACAAGCATTGGTCCCAAATTGCTAGAATCCTCCAATAGCAGAAGCAAAATCATAATTCCAAAAAAGGCAAAAAAAGGGATAATAAAAAAAAACTCTAAGATTCAATACAACAAACATGCAAGCAACAATCTTTAAACAAAAAGATCAAGTAACCAAAACTCATACAATACTGCACTCATGAAGAGCTACAGAAAAGCTACCGAAAGAAAGAAAGGAAAGAAAAAGAAAGAAGAGCACTAAACCTGTTGCTGCCAAATCATTTTTGATGAGCGCCGGGTGAGCTGAGATCTCTGCAGACCTTCAAGGATGTAGAAGGGTCACCGTCTCCTTTCGGGGGCCTGCAAGAAAAGTCCCGGACCGGTGATTCCGGTGGGAACCCTCCGATGCCCAAGTTAGTGACTTGTAGAATAGTAGAATTTTTTGATGAGAAAGTAGAGATTAAGTTTCTTCCCCCCTCCTCCTCGTTGGGGGATTGGGGTCTTTATATACCTGTTCGGGGGTCCCTCTTACCCTTTACTGGTAATAGTCGAGTAATATCTTCCGTTCTTCATAGGTGGGCATCTAAACGTATGTCATAAGTACTCCTCTTAATTTTTTGGAAACCGTCCGTGACCTTAGTAATTGCCGGTTCATAATATTTGGTGACCGCCCGTGATCCTGGTAAAGCCACGTGGAATTCCTTGCAGCAAGCGGACGCTTGTCGGCCTCTGCTGCCGAGGTCGACGTCGAGACCGATGCCGAGATCGAGACCGGCGCCGCATTGAAGTGGGCTGTGGCCGACACCGAGATCAAGGTAGGCCACAGAGGAGATGGGCCCAAGGAAGCACGGAGGTCGATGCCGACGCCGTTGCCAAGACCGACGTCGTGTCAAAGCGGGCCGTGGCCGACACCAAGATCGAGGTGGGCCACAGAGGAGATGGGCCCAAGGCCATGCGGAGGTCGATGCCGATGCCGTTGCTGAGACCAACGCTGTGTCGAAGTGGGCCATTGCCGAAGTCGATGCTGATGCCGTTGCTGAGACCGACGCCAAGACCGAGACTAATGTCGAGACTGAGACGGGCGGAGTGTGTCGGACCGTGTGACATTGAGCTCATGATTTCTCATCTCGTGGGTCGTGTGGGTCCCAAGGTACAGCCGTTGGGGGGAGAGGGATGATGTTGAGTTAAAGCCAACTGTCCCTCGTAGAGTGTCGAGTATGGAGTGCTTGCGTGGCCCTGCTCATGCCCTTCGATGAGCTTGCATGGCACTGTTCACGTACAAGGCTCTGTTCACTTGCATGGCACTGTTAACGACGAGGGAGAATGGTAGCTTGGAGGTGTCGGCCATGGAGCTGTCGGCTATGGACCTCTCGGCCTTGGAGCTGTCGGCCTTGGAGCTATCGGCCATGGAGCTATCGGCCTTGGAGCTGTCGGCCTTGGAGTTGTTGGCTTTCGAGCCATCGGCCTTTGGGGCCTTTGGGGCCGACGGTCTTGGAGGTGCCGGCCTTGGAGGTGCCGGTCTTGGAGGTGTCGGCCTTTGGGACCGGCGGTCTTCGAGGTGCCGGCCTTGGAGGTGCCGGTCTTGGAGGTGCCGGCCTTGGAGGTGCCGGTCTTGGAGCTGTCGGCCTTCGGGGCCGACGGTCTTTGAGGTGCCAGCCTTGGAGATGCCGGTCTTGGCAGTGCCGGCCTTGGAGGTGCCGGTCTTGGAGGTGTCGGCCTTTGGGACCGAGATGGGCGGAGTACACCGGACCGTGTGACATTGAGCTCAAGATTTCTCATCTCGTGGGTCGTGTGGGTCCCAAGGTATAGCCGTTGGGGGGAGAGGGATGATGTTGAGTTAAAGTCAACTGTCCCTCATAGAGTGTCGAGTATGGAGTGCTTGCGTGGCCCTGCTCATGCCCTTGGATGAGCTTGCATGGCACTATTCATGTACAAGGCTCTGTTCACTTACATGGCACTGTTAAAGGTGAGGGAGCTTGGTAGCTTGGAGGTGTCGGCCATGGAGCTGTCGGCCTTGGAGCTCTCGGCCTTGGAGCTGTCGGCCTTGGAGCTGTCGGCCTTGGAGTTGTCGGCCTTGGAGCCGTCGGCCTTGGAGCCATCGGCTTTGGAGCCATCGGCTTTGGAGCCGTCGGCCTTTGGGGCCGATGGTCTTGGAGGTGCCGGCCTTGGGGGTGCCGGTCTTGGAGGTGCCGGCCTTGGAGGTGCCGGTCTTTGAGCTGTCGGCCTTCGGGGCCGACGGTCTTCGAGGTGCCAACCTTGGAGATGCCGGTCTTAGCGGTGCCAGCCTTGGAGGTGCCGGTCTTGGAGGTGCCGGCCTTGGAGGTGCCGGTCTTGGAGCTGTCGGCCTTTGGGGCCGACGGTCTTCGAGGAGCCGGCCTTGGGGGTGCCGGCCTTGGATGTGCCGGTCTTGGAGGTGTCAGCCTTTGGGACCGACGGTCTTGGAGGTGCCGGCCTTGGGGGTGCCGGTCTTGGACCCTTGGTGGTGCCGGCCTTGGAGGTGCCGGTCTTGGAGCTGTCGGCCTTCGGGGCTGACAGTCTTCGAGGTGCCAGCCTTGGAGGTGCCGGTCTTGGCGGTGCTGGCCTTGGAGGTGCCGGCCTTGGAGGTGCCGGCCTTGGAGGTGTCGGCCTTTGGGACCGGCCTTGCGGGTGCCGGTCTTGGAGGTGCCAGCCTTGGAGGTGCAAGTCTTGGAGCTGTCGGCCTTTGGGGCCGACAGTCTTCGAGGTGCCGGCCTTGGGGGTGCCGGTCTTGGATGTGCTAGCCTTGGAGGTGCCGGTCTTGGAGGTGTCGGCCTTTGGGGCCGATGTTCTTCGAGGTGCCGGCCTTGGAGGTGCCGGCCTTAGAGGTGCTGGTCTTGGAGCTGTCGGCCTTCGAGGCCGACGTTATTCGAGGTGCCGGCCTTGGAGGTGCCGATCTTGGAGGTGTCGGCCTTCGGGGCCGACGATCTTCGAGGTGCCGGCCTTTGGGACCGACGGTCTTCGAGGTGCCAGCCTTAGGGGTGCCGGTCTTGGAGGTGCCGGCCTTGGAGGTGCCGGTCTTGGAGCTGTCGGCACCTCCAAGACCGGCACCTCCAGCAGAAAGTCGAAGGTTCGACCCCTTCCTGGCACGCCAGTCTGTTGCTGCCAAATCACTTTTGATGAGCACCGGGCGAGTTGAGATCTCTGCAGACCTTCGAGGATGTAGAAGGGTCACCGTCTCCTTTCAGGAGCCTGTAAGAAAAGTCCCGGACCGGTGATTCCGGTGGTGACCCTCCGATGCCCAAGTTAGTGACTTGTAGAATAGTAGAATTTTTTGATGAGAAAGTAGAGATTGAGTTTCTTCCCCCTCCCCCTCGTTGGAGGATTGGGGTCTTTATATACCTGTTCGGGGTCCCTCTTACCCTTCACTGGTAACAGCCAAGTAATATCTTCCGTTCTTCGTAGGTGGGAGTCTAAACGTATGTCATAAGTACGCCTCTTAACTTTTTGGAAACCGTCTGTGATCTTAGTAATTTCCGGTTCATAATATTTGGTGACCGCCCGTGATCCTGGTAAAGCCACATGGAATTCCTTGCAGCAAGCGGACACTTGTCGGCCTCTGCTGCCGAGACCGATGCCAAGACCGAGACCGGGGCTGCGTCGAAGCGGGCCGTGGCCAATACCAAGATCGAGGTGGGCCGCGGAGGAGATGGGCCCAAGGCCGCACGGAGGTCGATGCCGACGCCGTTGCTGAGACCGACGCCGTGTCGAAGCAGACTGTTGCCGACACCAAGATCAAGGTGGGCCGTAGAGGAGATGCGCCCAAGGCCGTACGGAGGTCGATGCCGATGCTGTTGCCGAGACCGATGTCGTGTTGAAGCGGGCCGCGGCCGACACCAAGATCGAGGTGGGCCGTGGAGGAGATGGGCCCAAGGCCACGTGGAGGTCGATGTCGATGCCGTTGCTGAGACCAAAGCCGTATCGAAGTGGGCCGTTGCCGAAGTCGACACTGATGCCGTTGCTGAGACCGATGCCAAGACCGAGACCGATGCCGAGATCGAGACGGGCAGAGTGCACCGGACCGTGTGACATTGAGCTCATGATTTCTAATCTCATAGGTCGTGTGGGTCCCAAGGTACAGCCGTTGGGGGGAGAGGGATGATGTTGAGTTAAAGCCAACAGTCCCTCGTAGAGTGTCGAGTATGGAGTGCTTGCGTGGCCTTGCTCATGCCCTTGGATGAGCTTGCATGGCACTGTTAACGTACAAGGCTCTGTTCACTTGCATGGCACTGTTAACGGTGAGGGAGCTTGGTAGCTTGGAGGTGTCGGCCATGGAGCTGTCGGTTATGGAGCTGTCAGCCTTGGAGCGTCGGCCTTGGATCTATCGGCCATGGAGCTATCGGCCATGGAGCTGTCGGCCATGGAGCTCTCGGCCATGGAGCTGTCGGCCTTGGAGCTGTCGGCCATGGAGCTATCGGCCATGAAGCTGTCGGCCTTAGAGCTCTCGGCCTTGGAGCTATCGGCTTTGGAGCTGTCGGCCTTTGGGGCCGACGGTCTTTGAGGAGCCGGCCTTGGAGGTGCCGGTTATGGTAGTGCCGGCCTTGGAGGTGGCGGCCTTGGAGGTGCCGGTCTTGGAGGTGTCGGCCTTTGGGACCGACGGTCTTCGAGGTGCCGGCCTTAGGGGTGCTGGTCTTGGAGGTGCTAGCCTTGGAGGTGCCGGTCTTGGAGCTATCGGCCTTCGGGGCCGATGGTCTTTAAGGTGCCGGCCTTGGAGATGCCGGCCTTTAAGGTGCCAGCTTTGGAGGTGCCGGTCTTGGAGGTGTCGGCCTTTGGGACCGACGGTCTTGGAGGTGCCGGCCTTGGGGGTGCCGGTCTTGGAGGTGCCGGCCTTGGAGGTGCTGGTCTTAGAGCTGTCGGCCTTTGGGGCCGACGGTATTCGAGGTGCCGGCCTTGGGGGTGCCGGTCTTGGAGGTGCCGGCCTTGGAGGTGCCGGTCTTGGAGGTGTCGGCCTTTGGGACCCACGGTCTTCGAGGTGCTGGCCTTGGGGGTGCCGGTCTTGGAGGTGTCGGCCTTGGAGGTGCCGGTCTTGGAGCTGTCGGCCTTCAGGGCCGACGGTCTTCGAGGTGCCGGCCTTGGAGGTGCCGGTCTTGGCGGTGCCGGCCTTCGAGGTGCCGGCCTTGGAGGTGCCGGTCTTGGAGGTGTCGGCCTTTGGGACCGACGGTCTTCAAGGTGCCGGCCTTGGGGGTGACGGTCTTGGAGGCGCCGGCCTTGGAGGTGCCGGTCTTGGAGGTGTCGGCCTTTGGGGCCGACATCTTTGAGGTGCCGGCCTTGGGGGTGCTGGTCTTGGAGGTGTCGGCCTTTGGGGCTGACGGTCTTCGAGGTATCGGCCTTGGAGGTGCCAATCTTGGAGGTGCCGGCTTTGGAGGTGCCGGTCTTGGAGCTGTCGGCCTTCAGGGCCTACGGTCTTCGAGGTGCCGGCCTTGGAGGTGCCGGTCTTGGCGGTGCCGGCCTTGGAGGTGCCAGGCTTGGAGGTGCCAGACTTGGAGGTGTCGGCCTTTGGGACCGACGGTCTTCGAGGTGCCGGCCTTGGGGGTGCCGATCTTGGAGTTGCCGGCTTGGAGGTGCCGGTCTTGGAGTTGTCGGCCTTTGGGACCGACGGTCTTCGAGGTGCCGGCCTTGGGGGTGCCGATCTTGAAAGTGCCGGCCTTGGAGGTGCCGGTCTTGGAGGTGTCGGCCTTTGGAGCCGACGGTCTTCGAGGTGCCAGCCTTGGAGGCACCGGTCTTGGAGCTGTCGGCCTTTGCGGCCGACGGTCTTCGAGGTGTCGGCCTTGGGCTGCCGGTCTTGGAGGTGCCGGCCTTTAAGGTTCCGGTCTTGGAGGTGCCGGCCTTGGAGGTGCCGGTCTTGGAGTTGTCGGCCTTCGGGGCCGACGGTCTTCGAGGTGCCAGCCTTGGAGGTGCCGGCCTTGGAGGTGCCGATCTTGGCGGTGCCAGCCTTGGAGGTGCTGGCCTTGGAGGTGTCGGCCTTTGCGACCGATGGTCTTCGAGGTGCCGGCCTTGGGGGTGCCGGTCTTTGAGGTGCTGGCCTTGGGGGTGCCGGTCTTGGAGGTGCCGGCTTTGGAGGTGCCGGTCTTGGAGCTGTCGACCTTGGGGGCCGACGGTCTTCGAGGTGCCGGTCTTGGAGGTGCCGACCTTGGAGCTGCCGGTCTTTGGGGCCGACGGTCTTCGAGGTGCCGGCCTTGGAGGTGCCGATCTTGGAGGTGCCGGCCTTGGAGGTGCCGGTCTTGGAGCTGTCGGCCTTCGGGGCCGATGGTCTTCGAGGTGCCGGCCTTGGAGGTGCCGGTCTTGAGGTGCCGACGTGGAGTCGATCTTTGTTGTCGACGCGGGGTCGGTCTTTGGTGCCGATGCGGAGTCGGTCTTTGGTGCCGACATGGAGTCGGTCTTTGGCGGTTTTCCTATAACGCATCCAGCCACTAATGAAAAGAAACTTTTTTCTCAGTGTAGTATACTTAGCTTTTTCGCAGCTGTTTGCCTTCGCGGGTATTTGGTGCCGATGCGGATCCGGTCTTTGGTGCCGATGCGGAGTCGGTCTTTGTTGCCGACGCGGAGTCGGTCTTTGTTGCCGATGCGGAGTCGGTCTTTGTTGCCGACGCGGAGTCGGTCTTTGTTGCCGATGCAGAGGCCGATCTTTGGTGCCGACACGGAGGCTGGTCTTCTGTGCTGACGTGGAGGCCGGTCTTTGTGGTGACGACGCGGAGGTCGGTCTTCTGTGCCAACGTGGAGGCCGGTCTTTGGTGCCTGGCTGGCCAGGGCTTTTTGGTGCCGATGTGGAGGTCGGTCTTCTGTGCCGACATGGAGGCCGGTCTTTGTGCCTAGCTGGCCAGGGCTTTTTGGTGCCGATGCAGAGGTCGGTCTTCTGTGCCGACGTGGATGCCAGTCTTTGTGCCTGGCTGGCCAGGGCTTTTTGGTGCCGATTCGGAGGTCTATGCCGACATGGAGGTCGGTCTTTGTTGAACAGAACGACCATTCGAGGAAGCAATGAAAAGACTTTGAAGAGCTATCTGTCAAGTGGGTTCAAATTAACGAAAGTAGCATATTACTAATAATACCGACGTAAGTTGTCGACGTTCCAAGGGTGTGGGAGCGATTTTCCGTCTAGTTCTTCAACTCTGTACGCCCCGTAGTGAAGAACTTCTTTGATGCGGTATGGTCCTTCCCATCTCGGTGCCAGCTTGCCTCCTTCCATCGGCTTTGATACTTCAGCTTGTCTTAGAATGAGGTCTCCCGGGCGGAATGTCTTGGGCCGTACTCGAGCATTGTAGTATCTGGCCGCTCGTTGGCGGAAGGCCGCCATGCGAAGTTGTGCTTGGTCCCGCAACTCTTCCACTAGATCTAGATCGGCCCGCAGTTGATTTGGGTTGTTCTCTTCGTGGTATAGCTCTGTCCGGGGACTGGGGAAACCTATCTCCACTAGAATGACTGCCTCGGTCCCAAAGACCATACTGAAAGGAGTTTCCCCTGTGGGGGCTCGTGGTGTCGTGTAGTATGCCCATACTATGCTGGGGAGCTCTTCTACCCAGCGCCCCTTACAGCCATCTAGGCGGGCTCTAAGTCCTTGGAGGATAGTGCGATTGGTCACCTCGGCTGCGCCATTAGTCTGGGCGTGCCCCACAGAGGTGAACCGCTGATGAATGCCCAGGCCACTGCAGAATTCTCGAAAGGCCGTGTTGTCAAATTATCGGCCATTATCTATGACCAGGGTGTGCGGCAGTCCAAATCGACACAACAGACTTCCAAAAGAAGGATCTTACTTTGCTTTCCATGATTTTGGCGAGGGCCTCAGCCTCAATCCATTTGGTAAAATGATCAACTGCTACCACCAGAAACTTGCGTTGTCCGGAGGCCGGAGGAAATGGTCCCAAGATGTCCATACCCCACTGGGCGAAGGGCCAGGGTGCGGCTAGGAGGGTTAGCTGGGACGCCGGCTGATATTGAATATTAGCATGACGCTGGCAGCTGTCACACCTTTTGACAAGCTCAGACACATCCTCCTTCATTATCAGCCAGTAATACCCTTGCCGTAGGGCTTTGTATGCGAGTTCCCTGCCCCCCAGATGGCTTCCGCATATACCTTCATGTATCTCCCGCAAGATGCAATCTGCTTCGGTGGGGCCAACACACTTGAGAACTGGGTATGAGAATGACCTGCAATAGAGTTTTCCATCAATTATAAAAAACTTCGAAGTCCATCTCTTGAGTTTCTTGGCTTCGGCAGGGTCTCTTAGGAGGGTACCGTTGGTAAGGTATCGGATGTAGGGATCCATCCAGGAAGGCTCCTGCTCAATTGGCAGAGTTTCTCTTGTTGTGTCAATACTTGGAGCTTCTAGATGCTCCACATAAGCTCTTCCCAACGTTCCATCAGCTGAGGTGGCGAGATGGGACAAGGCGTCGGCTCTAGCATTTTCCCCTCGGGGGATATAGCTAACACTGAAATATGCCAAGAGAGAAGCCTGCGACTGTACCATATTTAGGTAGCGGGACATGATGGGATCTTTTGCTTCATACTCTCCCACGATTTGGCCAGAGACCAGCTGGGAGTCAGTGAATGCCCTAAGGTGCTTCACCCTGAGCTCTCGGGCTAACTTTATCCCAGACAACATAGCTTCATATTCTGCCTAGTTATTGGTGGCTGGAAAGAGGAAACGGAGTGCACACTCGGCTACAACTCCATCCGGGTTGGCCAAGATGAGGCCTGCTCCGCTCCCTTGAGAATTTGACGCCCCGTCTACATGCAGAACCCATTCATCATCTCTGGTGTCGAAAGGTGAGGGATCCGCCGAGGCCTCTTCGGGCTGCTCCTCGCCCTAAGTGCACTCGACCAAAAAATCTACTAGGACCTGAGATTTCATGGCCGACCGGGGGCGAAAAGATAGATCAAACTCCCCCAATTTGAGCGCCCACTTCGCCAACCGACCCGAAGTATCTGGGCGAGCGAGAATTGTCCTCAGAGGTTGGTCTGTGATCACTGCAATCGGATGGGCTTGGAAGTATGGTTGTAGGCGCTGGGCAGACACGATCAAGGCAAATATGATCTTCTCAATCTTCGAGTATCTGATCTCCGCATCGTGGAGCACCTTGCTTGTATAATACACCAGTTTTTGCATGCCATTGGTGTCCACGCGGACCAATACAGAACTAACAGCCTCGGGAGAAGCTGCGAGGTACAGAAGGAGCTCTTCTCCACTTATTGGCTTGGATAATAGTGGCGGGATAGAGAGGAATTCCTTTAGTCCCTCAAACATCTTCTGACATTCTTTCGTCCATTCAAATCTGTTGACCTTGCGGAGGGCCCTGAAGAAAGGCAGGCATCTCTCGGCGGACCTGGATAGGAAATGGCTTAAGGCCGCAACCCTCCCCGTCAGGCATTGTACTTCTTTCTTATTGGTAGGTGACCTCATGTCCAGAATGGCTTGAACTTTGTCTGGGTTTGCCTCGATCCCTCTGTGGGTCACCATGAAACCCAAGAATTTTCCGGTTGTCACTCCAAATGCACACTTGCACGGATTCAACCTTATTTGGCATCGACGAAGGTTGTCAAAAGTCTTCGTTAGGTCGGTGATATAATCGATGGCGAGGACACTTTTGGTCAACATGTCATCTACGTATACCTCCATATTGCGTCCCATCTGGTTCTCGAAGACTTTATTCATTAGCCTTTGGTAGGTGGCTCCCGCGTTCTTTAATCCAAATGGCATCACCTTGTAGCAATACAGCCCCTTCTCAGTTATGAAGGAGGTGGCTTCCTCATCCACCGAGTTCATCCTGTTCTGATTGTATCTAGAGAAAGCATCCATGAAACTAAGGACCTCATGGCCGGATGTTGCGTCCACCAGCTGATCGATCCGAGGTAAGGAAAAGCTATTTTTGGGGCATGCTTTGTTGAGATCAGTGAAGTCTACACACATCCTCCAACTCCCATTAGTCTTGCGAACCATCACTACGTTGGCCAACCACTTGGGGTAATGAACTTCCCGGACATGCCCTGCAGCCACCAGCTTGCGAACCTCCTTGTCGATAGCTCTCTGTTTGTCCAGAGCGAAGCTCCTTTTCTTCTGTCGGACCGGCCAACACTCTGGCTTAAGGTTGAGCCGATGAGTGATTACCTCCTCAGGGACGCCTGGCATGTCGGCGGCAGACCATGCGAAGATGTCGGTCTTGGCGGTGCTGGCCTTGGAGGTGCTGGTCTTGGAGGTGTCGGCCTTTGGGACCGAGATGGGCGGAGTGCACCGGACCGTGTGACATTGAGCTCAAGATTTCTCATCTCGTGGGTCGTGTGGGTCCCAAGGTACAGCCATTGGGGGGAGAGGGATGATGTTGAGTTAAAGCCAACTGTCCCTCGTAGAGTGTCGAGTATGGAGTGCTTGCGTGGCCCTGCTCATGCCCTTGGATGAGATTGCATGGCACTGTTCATGTACAAGGCTCTGTTCACTTGCATGGCACTGTTAAAGGCGAGGGAGCTTGGTAGCTTGGAGGTGTCGGCCATGGAGCTCTCGGCTATGGAGTTCTCGGCCTTGGAGCTGTCGGCCTTGGAGCTATCGGCCATGGAGCTGTCAGCCTTGGAGTTGTCGGCCTTGGAGCCGTCAGCTTTGGAGCCGTCGGCTTTGGAGCCATCGGCCTTTGGGGCCGACGGTCTTGGAGGTGCCGGCCTTGGAGGTGCCGGTCTTGGAGGTGTCGGCCTTTGGTACCGACGGTCTTCGAGGTGCCAGCCTTGGGGGTGCCGGTCTTGGAGGTGCCGGCCTTGGAGGTGCCGGTCTTGGAGCTGTCGGCCTTCGGGGCCGATGGTCTTCGAGGTACCAACCTTGGAGATGCCAGTCTTGGCGGTGCCGGCCTTAGCGGTGCCGGCCTTGGGGGTGCCGGTCTTGGAGGTGCCGGCCTCGGAGGTGCCGGTCTTGGAGCTGTCGACCTTTGGGGCCGACGGTCTTCGAGGAGCCGGCCTTGGGGGTGCCAGCCTTGGATGTGCCGGTCTTGGAGGTGTCGGCCTTTGGGACCGACGGTCTTGGAGGTGCCGGCCTTGGGGGTGCCGGTCTTGGTGGTGCCGGCCATGGAGGTGCCGGTCTTTGAGCTGTCGGCCTTCGGGGCCGACGGTCTTCGAGGTGCCGGCCTTGGAGGTGCCGGTCTTGGCGGTGCTAGCCTTGGAGGTGCCGGCCTTGGAGGTGCCGGTCTTTGAGGTGTCAGCCTTTGGGACCGGCCTTGGGGGTGCCGGTCTTGGAGATGCCGGCCTTGGAGGTGCTAGTCTTAGAGCTGCCGGCCTTTGGGGCCGACTGTCTTTGAGCTGCCGGCCTTGGGGTTGCTGGTCTTGGATGTGCCGGCCTAGGAGGTGCCAGTCTTGGAGGTGTCAGCCTTTGGGGCCGACATTCTTTGAGGTGCCGGCCTTGGAGGTGCCGGCCTTAGAGGTGCCGGTCTTGGAGCTATCGACCTTCGGGGCCGACGTTCTTCGAGGTGCCAGCCTTGGAGGTGCCGGTCTTGGCGGTGCCGGTCTTGGAGGTGTCGGCCTTCGGGGCTGACGGTCTTTGAGGTGCCGGCCTTTGGGACCGACGGTCTTCGAGGTGCCAGCCTTAGGGGTGCCGGTCTTGGACGTGCCAGCCTTGGAAGTGCCGATCTTGGAGCTGTCGGCACCTCCAAGACCGGCACCTCCAGTAGAAAGTCGAAGGTTCGACCCCTTCCTGGCATGCCAATCTGTTGCTGCCAAATCACTTTTGATGAGCACCGGGTGAGTTGAGATCTCTGCAGACCTTCGAGGATGTAGAAGGGTCACCGTCTCCTTTTAGGGGCCTGCAAGAAAAGTCCCGGACCAGTGATTCCGGTTGTGACCTTCCGATACTCAAGTTAGTGACTTGTAGAACAGTAGAATTTTTTGATGAGAAAGTAGAGATTGAGTTTCTTCCCCCTCCCCCTCGTTGGGGATTGGGGTCTTTATATACCTGTTCGGGGGTCCCTCTTACCCTTCACTGGTAACAGCCGAGTAATATCTTCCGTTCTTCGTAGGTGGAAGTCTAAACATATGTCATAAGTACGCCTCTTAATTTTTTAGAAATCATCCGTGACCTTAGTAATTGCCGGTTCATAATATTTGGTGACCGCCCGTGATCCTGGTAAAGCCACGTGGAATTCCTTGCAGCAAGCAGACACTTGTCGGCCTCTGCTGCCGAGACCGACGCCAAGACCGAGACCGGCACCGCGTCGAAGCGGGCCGTGGCTGATACCGAGATCGAGGTGGGCTGCGGAGGAGATGGGCCCAAGGCCGCACGGAGGTCGATACCGACGCCGTTGCCGAGACCGACGCCATGTCGAAGCGGACCGTTGCCGACACCAAGATCAAGGTGGGCCGCAGAGGAGATGAGCCCAAGGCCACACGGAGGTCGATGCCGATGCTGTTGCCGAGACCGATGTCGTGTCAAAGCAGGCCGCAGCCAACACCAAGATCGAGGTGGGCCATGAAGATGGGCCCAAGGCCACGTGGAGGTCGATGCTGATGCCGTTGCTGAGACCGAAGCCGTATCGAAGTGGGCCATTGCCGAAGTCGACACTGATGTTGTTGCTGAGACCGACGCCGAGACTGAGACCGATGCCGAGACCGAGACGGGCAGAGTGCACCGGACCGTGTAACATTGAGCTCGCGATTTCTCATCTCGTAGGTTGTGTGGGTCCTAAGGTACAGCCGTTGGGGGAGAGGGATGATGTTGAGTTAAAGCCAACAATCCCTCGTAGAGTGTCGAGTATGGAGTGCTTGCGTGGTCCTGCTAATGCCCTTGTATGAGCTTGCATGGCACTGTTAACGTACAAGGCTCTGTTCACTTGCATGGCACTGTTAACGGTGAGGGAGCTTGGTAGCTTGGAGGTGTCGGCCATGGAGCTATCGGTTATGGAGCTGTCGGCCTTGGAGCTGTCGGCCTTGGAGCTGTCGGCCATGGAGCTATCGGCCATGGAGCTCTCGGCCATGGAGCTCTCGGCCATGGAGCTGTCTGCCTTGGAGCTGTCGGCCTTGGAGCTGTCGGCCATGGAGCTATCGGCCATGGAGCTCTCGGCCTTGGAGCTCTCGGCTTTGGAGCTGTCGGCCTTTGGGGCCGACAGTCTTTGAGGAGCCGGCCTTGGAGGTGCCAGTCTTGGCGGTGCCGGCCTTGGAGGTGGCAGCCTTGGAGGTGCCGGTCTTGGAGGTGTCGGCCTTTGGGACCGACGGTCTTCGAGGTGCCGGCCTTGGGGGTGCTGGTCTTGGAGGTGCTGGCCTTGGAGGTGCCGGTCTTGGAGCTGTCGGCCTTCGGGGCCAACGGTCTTTGAGGTGCCGGCCTTGGAGATGCCGGCCTTGAAGGTGCCAACCTTGGAGGTGCCGGTCTTGAAGGTGTCGGCCTTTGGGACCGACGGTCTTCGAGGTGCCGGCCTTGGGGTGCCGGTCTTGGAGGTGTCGGCCTTGGAGGTGCCGGTCTTAGAGCTGTCGGCCTTTGGGGCCGCCGGTCCTCGAGGTGCCAGCCTTGGGGGTGCCGGTCTTGGATGTGCAGGCCTTGGAGGTGCCGGTCTTGGAGGTGTTGGCCTTTGGGACCGATGGTCTTTGAGGTGCCGGCCTTGGGGGTGCCGGTCTTGGAGGTGTCGGCCTTGGAGGTGCCGATCTTGGAGCTGTCGGCCTTCAGGGCCGACGGTCTTCGAGGTGCCGGCCTTGGAGGTGCCGGTCTTGGCGGTGCCGGCCTTGGAGGTGCCGGCCTTGGAGGTGTCGGCCTTTGGGACCGACGGTCTTCGAGGTGCCAGCCTTGGGGGTGCCGGTCTTGGAGGTGCCGGCCTTGGAGGTGCCAGTCTTGGAGCTGTTGGCCTTTGGGGCCGACGGTCTTCGAGGTGCCGGCCTTGGGTGTGCCGGTCTTAGAGGTGTCGGCCTTTGGGGCCGACGGTTTTCGAGGTATCGGCCTTGGAGGTGCCGATCTTGGAGGTGCCGGCCTTGGAGGTGCCGGTCTTGGAGCTGTCGGCCTTCGGGGCCTACGGTCTTCGAGGTGCCGGCCTTGGAGGTGCCGGTCTTGGCGGTGCCGGCCTTGGAGGTGCCGGCCCTGGAGGTGCCAGTCTTGGAGGTGTCGGCCTTTGGGACCGACGGTCTTCGAGGTGCCGGCCTTGGGGGTGCCGGTCTTAGAGTTGCCAGCCTTGGAGGTGCCGGTCTTGGAGCTGTCGGCCTTTGGGACTGACGGTCTTCGAGGTGCCGGCCTTGTGGGTGCCGATCTTGGAGGTGCCGGCCTTGGAGGTGCCGGTCTTGGAGGTGTCGGCCTTTGGAGCTGACGGTCTTCGAGGTGCCGGCCTTGGAGGTGCCGGTCTTGGAGTTGTCGGCCTTTGGGGCCGATGGTCTTCGAGGTACCGGCCTTGGGGGTGCCGGTCTTGGAGGTGCCGGTCTTGGAGGTGTCGGCCTTTGGGACCGACGGTCTTCGAGGTGCCGGCCTTGGGGGAGCCGGTCTTGGAGGTGCCGGCCTTGGAGGTGCCGGTCTTGGAGTTGTCGGCCTTCGGGGCCGACGGTCTTCGAGGTGCCGGCCTTGGAGGTGCCGGCCTTGGAGGTGCCGGTCTTGGCGGTGCCGGCCTTGGAGGTGCTGGCCTTGGAGGTGTCGGCCTTTACGACCGACGGTCTTCGAGGTGCCGGTCTTGGAGCTGTCGACCTTTGGGGCCGATGGTCTTCGAGGTGCCGGTCTTGGAGGTGCCGGCCTTGGAGCTGCCGGTCTTTGGGGCCGACGGTCTTCGAGGTGCCGGCCTTGGAGGTGCCGATCTTGGAGGTGCCTACCTTGGAGGTGCCGGTCTTGGAGCTGTCAGCCTTCGGGGCCGACGGTCTTCGAGGTGCCGGCCTTGGAGGTGCCGGTCTTGAGGTGCCGACGCGAAGTCGGTCTTTGTTGTTGACGCGGAGTCGGTCTTTGGTGCCGACGCGGAGTCGGTCTTTGGTGCCGACATGGAGTCGGTCTTTGGCGGTTTTCCTATAACGCATCCAGACACTAATGAAAAGAAACTTTTTTCTCAGTGTAGTATACTTAGCTTTTTCGCAGCTGTTTGCCTTCGCGGGTATTTGGTACCGATGCGGATCCGGTCTTTGGTGCCGATGCGGAGTCGGTCTTTGTTGTCGACGCGGAGTCGGTCTTTGTTGCTGACGCGGAGTTGGTCTTTGTTTCCGACGCAGAGTCGGTCTTTGTTGCCGATGCAGAGGCCGATCTTTGGTGCCGACGCGGAGGCTGGTCTTCTGTGCCGACATGGAGGCCGGTCTTTGTGGTGACGACGCGGAGGTCGGTCTTCTATGCCAACGTGGAGGCCGGTCTTTGGTGCCTAGCTGGCCAAGGCTTTTTGGTGCCGATGCAGAGGTCGGTCTTCTGTGCCGACATGGAGGCCGGTCTTTGTGCCTGGCTGGCCAGGGCTTTTTGGTGCCGACGCAGAGGTCGGTCTTCTGTGCCGACGTGGATGCCAGTCTTTGTGCCTGGCTGGCCAGGGCTTTTTGGTGCCGATGTGGAGGTCTATGCTGACGTGGAGGTCGGTCTTTGTTGAACAGAACGACCATTCGAGGAAGCAATGAAAAGACTTTGAAGAGCTATCTGTCAAGCGGGTTCAAATTAACGAAAGTAGCATATTACTGATAATACCGGCGTAAGTTGTCAGCGTTCCAAGGGTGTGGGAGCGATTTTCCGTCTAGTTCTTCAACTCTGTACGCCCCGTGGTGAAGAACTTCTTTGATGCGGTACGGTCCTTCCCATCTCGGTGCCAGCTTGCCTCCTTCCGTCGGCTTTGATACTTCAGCTTGTCTTAGAATGAGGTCTCCTGGGCAGAATGTCTTGGGCCGTACTCGAGCATTGTAGTATCTGGCCGCTCGTTGGCGGAAGGCCGCCATGCGAAGTTGTGCTTGGTCCCGTAACTCTTCCACTAGATCTAGATTGGCCCGCAGTTGATTTGGGTTGTTCTCTTCGTGGTATAGCTCTGTCCAGGGACTGGGGACACCTATCTCCATTGGAATGACTGCCTCGGTCCCAAAGACCATACTGAAAGGAGTTTTCCTTGTGGGGGCTCGTGGTGTCATGTGGTATGCCCATACTACGCTGGGGAGCTCTTCTACCCAGCGCCCCTTGCAGCCATCTAGGCGGGCTCTAAGTCCTTGGAGGATAGTGCGATTGGTCACCTCGGCTGCGCCATTGGTCTGGGGGTGCCCCACAGAGGTGAACCGCTGATGAATGCCCAGGCCGCTGCAGAATTCTCGGAAGGCCATGTTGTCAAATTGTCGGCCATTATCTGTGACCAGGTTGTGTGGCAGTCCAAATCGGCACACGACAAAATTCTAGAAGAAGGATCTTACTTTGCTTTCCGTGATTTTGGCGAGGGCCTCAGCCTCAATCCATTTGGTAAAATGATCAACTGCTACCACCAGGAACTTGCGTTGTCCGGAGGCCGGAGGAAATGGTCCCAAGATGTCCATACCCCACTGGGCGAAGGGCCAGGTTGCGGCTAGGGGGGTTAGCTGGGATGCCGGCTGATATTGAATATTAGCATGACGCTGGCAGCTGTCACACCTTTTGACAAGCTCAGACACATCCTCTTTCATTGTCAGCCAGTAATACCCTTGCCGTAGGGCTTTGTATGCGAGTGCCCTGCCCCCCAGATGGCTTCCGCATATACCTTCATGTATCTCCCGCAAGATGTAATCTGCTTCGGTGGGGCCAACACACTTGAGAACTGGGTATGAGAACGACCTGCAATAGAGTTTTCCATCAATTATAAAAAACTTCGGAGTCCGTCTCTTAAGTTTCTTGGCTTCGGCAGGGTCTTTTGGGAGGGTACCATTGGTAAGGTATCGGATGTAGGGATCCATCCATGAAGGCTCCTACTCAATTGGCAGAGTTTCTCTTGTTGTGTCAATACTTGGGGCTTCTAGATGCTCCACATAAGCTCTTCCCAACATTCCATCAGCTGAGGTGGCGAGATGGGACAAGGCGTCGGCTCTAGCATTTTCTCCTCGGGGGATATAGCTAACACTGAAATATGCCAAGAGAGAAGCCTGCGATTGTACCATATTTAGGTAGCGGGACATGATGGGATCTTTTGCTTCATACTCTCCCGCGATTTGGCCATAGACCAGCTAGGAGTTAGTGAATGCCCTAAGGCGCTTCACCCCGAGCTCTCGGGCTAACTTTATCCCAAACAACATAGCTTCATATTCTGCCTGGTTATTGGTGGCTGGAAAGAGGAAACGGAGTGCACACTCGGCTACAACTCCATCCGGGTTGGCCAAGATGAGGCCTGCTCCGCTCCCTTGAGAATTTGACACCCCGTCTACATGCAGAACCCATTCATCATCTCTGGTGTCGAAAGGTGAGGGGTCCGCCGAGGCCTCTTCGGGCTGCTCCTCGCCCTAAGTGCACTCGACCAAAAAATCTACTAGGACCTGGGATTTCATGGCCGACCGGGGGCGAAAAGATAGATCAAACTTCCCCAACTTGAGTGCCCACTTCGCCAACCGAGCCGAAGTATCTGGGCGAGCAAGAATTGTCCTCAGAGGTTGGTCTATGATCACTGCAATCGGATGGGCTTGGAAGTATGACCGTAGGCGCTGGGCAGACACGATCAAGGCAAATATGATCTTCTCAATCTTCGAGTATCTGATCTCCGCATCGTGGAGCACCTTGCTTGTATAATACACCGATTTTTGCATGCCATTGGTGTCCACGTGGACCAATACAGAACTAACGGCCTTGGGAGAAGCTGCGAGGTACAAAAGGAGCTCTTCTCCACTTATTGGCTTGGATAATAGTGGTGGGGTAGAGAGGAATTCCTTTAGTCCCTCAAACGCCTTCTGACATTCTTTCGTCCATTCGAATCTGTTGACCTTGCGGAGGGCCCTGAAGAAAGGCAGACATCTCTCGGCAGACCTGGATAGGAAACGGCTTAAGGCCGCCACCCTCCTCGTCAGGCGCTGTACTTCTTTCTTATTGGTAGGTGACCTCATGTCCAGAATGGCTTGAACTTTGTCTGGGTTTGCCTCGATCCCTCGGCGGGTCACCATGAAACCCAAGAATTTTTCGGCTGTCACTCCAAATGCACACTTGCGCGGATTCAACCTTATTTGGCATCGACGAAGGTTGTCAAAAGTCTCCGTTAGGTCGGTGATATAATCGGTGACGTGGACACTTTTGGTCAACATGTCATCTACGTATACCTCCATATTGCGTCCCATCTGGTTCTCGAAGACTTTATTCATTAGCCTTTGGTAGGTGGCTCCCGCGTTCTTTAATCCAAATGGCATCACCTTGTAGCAATACAGCCCCTTCTCAGTTATGAAGGAGGTGGCTTCCTCATCCACCGGGTTCATCCTGATCTGATTGTATCCGGAGAAAGCATCCATGAAACTAAGGACCTCATGGCCGGATGTAGCGTCCACCAGCTGATCGATCCGAGGTAAGGGAAAGCTATTTTTGGGGCATGCTTTGTTGAGATCAGTGAAGTCTACACACATCCTCCAACTCCCATTAGTCTTACGAACCATCACCATGTTGGCCAACCACTCGGGGTAATGAACTTCCCAAACATGCCCTGTAGCCACCAGCTTGCGAACCTCCTCGTCGATAGCTCTCTGTTTGTCCAGAGCGAAGCTCCTTTTCTTCTGTCGGACCGGCCAACACTCTGGCTTAAGATTGAGCCGATGAGTGATTACCTCCTCAGGGACGCCTGGCATGTCGGCGGCAGACCATGCGAAGATGTCGGCGTTGGCTCGCAGGAAGGCGAGGAGTCGATCGCGCGCCTCTTCGGGCAATAGTGCCCCGACCTGGCTGGTCCTTGTCGGTTCATCTCCTAAGGGAAAGGTCAGAAGGTGCTCGGCCGGCTCCTCCCTCCCTCCCAGGTCTCAGGGGTCAAGCGGCCCAGAGGTCATTACTGATGCGGCCTCCAATGGACTAGGAGACAAGTGGTAGCACAGCGGCGGTGGGCTTTGCTCTCCTTTCATTTCACCGACTCCTTCGTTGGTGGGGAATCTTACCAACAGTCTCTTGGTGGAGATGATAGCATCTAGCATATTCAACCCTGGTCTCCCCAAGATGGCGTTGTAAGCCAGTGGGACCCAAACCACCAGGAAGTTTATGACCACCGTGCTTTGACGCGGCGATGTCCTAGCTGTGACAAGGAGGGTAATTTCTCCTTCGGCGCTCAGAGAGTCCACCGTGAAGCCCATTAAAGGCGTAGTGACAGGCCGAAGGGAAGACTCAGAGAGGTTCATTTGAACAAAAGTCTCATAGCTCAGGACGTCCACAGAACTACCACTATCAACCAAGATTCGTTTCACAGGATGCTTGGCTATGGTTATGGATACCACCATGCCGTCAGCGTTCTTGTTGACTACTCCATCTAAGTCCTTTCCAAAGAAAGGAATCACGGGGTCTACTCCTTCCCGCTGTCTCTTTGAACTACCGCCTGCCCCCTAGGCAATCATGGCTATGGTCTTCTCCATAGGGGCGTTGTCTGCACTGGCCTGGAGTGTAGGAGGCACCGCTGGGCCCGGAATAGGAGGGTTTCCCCTTCGACAAACTTGCCCAAGTGATCCTGCTGGACAAGCTCTTCAATGGCCCTCTTCAGGTGGTGGCAGTCTTCGGTGTCGTGACCATAGTCTCGGTGATACCGATAGTAAAGCTCTTTATTGCAGGGGGTCCCCGACCTCAAGGGGAGCGGACGCTTGAAGTAAGGTTCTTTCTCAATTTCCAGCAAGATGTGGGATATCGGAGCCATGAGGGGAGTGAATTGCTCCTTAGGAACAAGCGTCTGCGGCCGACGGTCTAGACGGTGAGGGGGCTCAGTCTTCCGAGGTCGCGCTCTGGCCTGCTCGGTGGGCATTGGTTTCTTGTTAGGATTCTTATCAGCCTCCCTCCTGGAGGAATCTGCCTCGTCCGCACGGATGTACTTTTGTGCACGGCTTAGAAGTTCAGCATAAGAACTCGGGGGCTTCTTGTCTAGAGAATAGGCGAGCCTGGAAGGACGAAGTCTCCGTTTTAATGCCAAGGTGGCTACGGAATCATCTAGATTATATACCTCCAGCGCTGCGTCCTTGAACCGGGCGACAAAGTCTTTTAGGGTCTCGCCGCTCCTCTGTTGGACAGCAAATAGACTATTCGCCACTCGTGGGATCTTTCGGCTCTCATTAAAGTGGGCCAGGAAAGCTCATTCGAGATGACGGAATGAATCGATGCTACGCGGTGGCAGACGGAAATACCATGCAGTGCCGCCTTTCGGAGGGTGGCCGGAAAGGCGACACATAGAAGGGAGTCTGTCGCTCCCTGGACCCGCATAAAGACCTTGTAGCTCTCCAAGTGGTCCAATGGGTCTGTCGTTCCATCGTATGGATCCAGTTGCGGGAGATGGAAACGGGGCGGGACCGGTTCCTCCATGATCTACCGAGAAAGTGGGGGGCGATGGTCGTAGTCCACTCCATGAGGATTGGTGATCCGGCGGCTAAGCTCCTCTAACCATCGGTGATACTCACCGAGAAAGTGGGGACCCTCCGATGCTCAAGTTAGTGACTTGTAGAATAGTAGAATTTTTTGATGAGAAAGTAGAGATTGAGTTTCTTCCCCCCTCCTCCTCGTTGGGGGATTGGGGTCTTTATATACCTGTTCGGAGGTCCCTCTTACCCTTCACTGGTAATAGCCGAGTAATATCTTTCGTTCTTCGTAGGTGGGCGTCTAAACGTATGTCATAAGTACGCCTCTTAATTTTTTGAAAACCGTCCGTGACCTTAGTAATTGCCGGTTCATAATATTTGGTGACCGCCCGTGATCCTGGTAAAGCCACGTGGAATTCCTTGCAGCAAGTGGACGCTTGTCGGCCTCTGTTGCCAAGGCCGACGCTGAGACCAACGCCGAGACTGAGACCGGCACCGCGTCGAAGCGGGCCGTGGCTAACAACGAGATCGAGGTGGGCCGCGGAGGAGATGGGCCCAAGGCCGTGCGGAGGTCGATGCTGATGCCGTTGCCAAGACCGACGTCGTGTCGAAGCGGGCCGTTGCTGACACCAAGATCGAGGTGGGCCATGGAGGAGATGGGCCCAAGGCCGCGCGGAGGTCGATGCCGATGCCGTTGCTGAGACCAACGTCGTGTCGAAGTGGGCCGCAGCTGACACCAAGATCGAGGTGGACTATGGAGGAGATGGGCCCAAGGCCACGCGGAGGTCGATGCCGACGCCGTTGCTGAGACCGACGCCGAGACCGAGACGGGCGGAGTGCGCTGGACCGTGTGACATGAGCTCGCGATTTCTCATCTCGTGGGTCATGTGGGTCCCAAGGTACAGCCGTTGGGGGGAGAGGGATGATGTTGAGTTAAAGCCAACTGTCCCTCGTAGAGTGTCTTGTATGGAGTGCTTGCGTGGCCCTGCTCATGTCCTTGGATGAGCTTGCATGGCACTGTTCACGTACAAGGCTCTGTTCATTTGCATGACATTGTTAACGGCGAGGGAGCTTGGTAGCTTGAAGGTGTCGGCCATGGAGCTGTCGGCTATGGAGCTCTTGGCCTTGGAGCTGTCGGCCTTGGAGCTGTAGGCCATGGAGCTGTCGGCCTTGGAGCTGTCGGCTATGGAGCTGTCGGCCATGGAGCTCTCGGCCTTGGAGCTCTCGGCTTTGGAGCTGTCGGCCTTTGGGGCCGACGGTCTTCGAGGTGCCGGCCTTGGAGGTGCCGGTCTTGGAGGTGTCGGCCTTTGGGACCGACGGTCTTTCGAGGTGCCGGCCTTGGAGGTGCCGGTCTTGGAGGTGTCGGCCTTTGGGACCGACGGTCTTCGAGGTGCCGGCCTTGGGGGTGCCGGTCTTGGAGGTGCCGGCCTTGGAGGTGCCAGTCTTGGAGCTGTCGGCCTTCGGGGCCGACGGTCTTCGAGGTGCCGGCCTTGGAGATGCCGGTATTGGCGGTGTCGGCCTTGGAGGTGCCGGCATTGAAGGTGCCGATCTTGGAGGTGTTGGCCTTTGGGACCGACGGTCTTCGAGGTGCCGGCCTTGGGGGTGCCGGTCTTGGAGGTGCCGGCCTTGGAGGCACCGGCCTTGGAGCTGTCGGCCTTTGAGGCCGATGGTCTTCGAGGTGCCGGCCTTGGGGTGCCTGTCTTGGAGGTGCCGGCCTTGAAGGTGTCGGTCTTGGAGGTGTCGACCTTTGGGACCGATGGTCTTCGAGGTGCCAGCCTTGGGGGTGCCGGTCTTGGAGCTGTCGGCCTTCGGGGCCGACGGTCTTCGAGGTGCTGGCCTTGGAGGTGCCGGTCTTGGCGGTGCCGGCCTTGGAGGTGCCGGCCTTGGAGGTGCCGGTCTAGGAGGTGTCGGCCTTTGGAACCGACGGTCTTTGAGGTGCCGGCCTTGGGGGTGCCGGTCTTGGAGGTGCCGGTCTTGGAGCTATCGGCCTTTGGGGCCGACGGTCTTCGAGGTGCCGGCCTTGGGGGTGCTGGTCTTGGAGGTGCCGGCCTTGGAGGTGCCGGTCTTGGAGGTGTCGGCCTTTGGGACCGACGGTCTTCAAGGTGCCGGCCTTGGAGGTGCCGGTCTTGGAGGTGCCGGTCTTGGAGCTTTCAGCCTTCGGGGCCGACGGTCTTCGAGGTGTCGGCCTTTGAGACCGACGGTATTCGAGGTGCCGGCCTTGGGGGTGCCGGTCTTGGAGGTGCCAGCCTTGGAGGTGCCGGTTTGGAGCTGTCGGCCTTTGGGGCCGATGGTCTTCGAGGTGCCGACCTTGGGGGTGCCGATCTTAGAGGTGCCGGCCTTGGAGGTGCCGGTCTTGGAGGTGTCGGCCTTTGGGACCGACGGTCTTCGAGGTGCCGGCCTTGGAGGTGCCGGTCTTGGAGGTGCCGGCCTTGGAGGTGCCGATCTTGGAGCTGTCGGCCTTTGGGGCCGATGGTCTTCGAGGTGCCGGCCTTGGGGGTGCCGGTCTTGAAGGTGTCGGCCTTGAAGGTGCCGGTCTTGGAGGTGTCGGCCTTTGGGGCCGACGGTCTTCGAGGTGCCGGCCTTAGAGGTGCCGGTCTTGGAGGTGCCGATTTGGAGGTGCCGATCTTGGAGCTGTCAGCCTTCGAGGCCGACGTTCTTCGAGGTACCGGCCTTGGAGGTACCGGTCTTGGCGGTGCCGGCCTTGGAGGTGCTGGCCTTGGAGGTGTCGGCCTTTGGGACCTACGGTCTTGGAGGTGCCGGCCTTGGGGGTGACGGTCTTGGATGTGCCGATCTTAGAGGTGCCGATCTTAGAACTGTCGGCCTTTGGGGACGGTCTTCGAGGTGCCGGCTTTGGAGGTGCCGGTCTTGGAGGTGTCGTCCTTTGGGGCCGATGGTCTTCGAGGTACCGATCTTGGAGTTGCCGGTCTTGGAGCTATCAGCCTTTGGGACCGTTCAAAAAATTTTTTTATTCTCCATCAACTGGCTCCATCAAAACCTACAGGTGCAATTTATCAGTTCAGCAGCAGCCGAGGCAGCGGTGGCCGGTGCAGCCTCGCCCTCTCTCTCGGTATTCTCAGCATCCCTCTCCGGCGACTGAAGCATGCTGACCAGCGAGATCGCCGGGGTCTGAAGGCAGCCCAGGAGGTAAGCAAACGACTCCATCCGGGTGGGCATAGTCTCGAGGGCCTGGAAGTCGTCGGGCCCGTAGAGACGGCCCTCAAAGACGGCGCCGGTGAAGTCATTGAGGACGAGCTTCCACTCCTTCTGGAAGTTGCGATAGGGCTTGAGAGCGGGGGGGGGGGGGGGGGGGGGGGGGGAGAGATCTCGTCGGAATGGACGAAGAGCCAGGCATTCATACCCTTGATGCAGGGCTTGAGAGGCTCCCTTCGTGCCCTCGATGGCCTTCTCGACAAGGGTGTTCTTCGCCACCACCAGCTTGGTGGTCTTTAGGAGGGCGCCGCGGAGGGCCTGGAGCTGCTTCACCGTGAGGCCGTGGCACCAGATCCCGGCGACCAGGTGGCAGTTCTTCTCTATTGTTCAAGAAACAGGGCGATGTAAGATTAGAACCCTAGTTATCATCCAAACACATGCATCCATCGACTGAAAAGAAAGAAGAAATAAAAGGATCACAAGAAACCCAAAAATCACGGAGACAAGAGATTCAAATAAAACAAGGGTTTCAAGAAAGAAAAAAAAGGAAACGAAAAGGCCACTAGAAATCGAAATCGGTTCAAGAACGCAAAAATCTTCGGTTCTTGAAACAAATCTAGGGAGGAGGGGAAGATAAGATTCGGATACCTTCTTTCCCGATCGAAGTGCAGGTGGCTTCCACGAGGAGAGCAAGAGCAAGAACCCGGCGGATCGTTCCCCCGCCAAAGATTCAAGAAGCTATGACCTCCCACGCGAGATCAAGAAGAAGAGAGGAGACGAGGAAGAAGAGAAGACGAAGAAAGTGGGGAGAAGAGAGCAAAAACGCTCGAGTCTGGGGGAGGAGTTCTAAGTTCTACGGTAGAGGGTGGAAGGATAATGCCACCGCGGATGCCAAGCCAATTACCGTCCAAAATCCAGAGGTGACACGTGAACGGGATCCGATGCCTCGCGGTCTGGTGATTGAAGTGTATTAGAAGGGCGCATCCTCGCTGTTGCCACGCGAAGATCGTGAGCGCTCGCCAATCGGTCATTTCAATGGTAAGTTAAAAGGCTCGATTGTAAATTTGTAATCACCCGTGTGCGTGGGTATATATATATATATATATATATATAATTTTATGAAATATATTGAAGCATCTCGCAATCGGACAGCGTTACCATTGCTGCATTGGAATTATTGTCAATTTTTTTAAAAAATAGAAATAAAAATTTTTGCTAAGCGCCACAGCAATCTATCCAATTCATATTGAAAACAACGCGTGTTGATTAAACATGGATGAATAAGATGTCAGGAGGCCTTTCTTAACCTTCTATCATTGGATTATATCAGATTAATGCGCATGAGAAGGATATATACAAATTTAAGCTATTCAAATTAAATATTATTTGGTAAAGATTTAAATCATTTTTTTTTTTTTTGTAAAAAAAAAACAAAAACTGTGGAATCTACAAAGGGATAAAAAAATATTTTTTAATTCTCCTTGATGTAGGATGATGAAAAAATATTCATTTCCACTTTTCAATTATATAATTTTTATGCAGCCCGATAAATAGATATATGTTTTTGCAGAATAGTCCTATATAATAATTTTCTCAATGGGAAAGCATCTAAAGCATTCAATTATATGTAGTTATAATTGATAATAATATGTATCCACTACTATATCGATGCTTAGCATTAAGTTGAGTTCCTCCATTTGTGAGCTAAATAAACAACTTTAAACTAGGCCTAAAGGGTATTGATTAGTAAGATCAGGATCTATTTTTCATTTATAAAGCTATAAAAATTATTTCAAATAAGTTAGAATTTCTATAACAATTACAATAAAAAAAGGGTTCAAAAATAAAACTTGATTCATAGAAGCACTTTTTCGTAGCATGTTTTGCTACGTCTTGGTCACTAGCACATACTTTAAGATATAATATAAAATAATTAAATTTTAAATCACTAGCTTAAATATAGAAATAAATATTTTTAAACTAAAATAAATAAATAATATTTTTTAATTTAAGCTTTTTTTATCTGAGATATATATATATATACATATGAATAAATGGATCTAGCTACATTGGTTCTGCGGTCATTTTCTTCAATCTTAAATCCACACATTTAAGAATTATTTTATTTTTTTTATTTTGCAATCCGTAAACTATGTAGGTTCAAGGCGAAAAAAATAATCAAATTTAAGTCTGATTATATTTTTTGACTATATACACACGCACACATGTTTTGAAGCTATACTAGCTAATATGCTAAATTCTTTTCAACCAAACCTCTTTTATGTGCAATAAATAAATAATTGAACGAACAAATTTCCATTTCAAATGCATTACCCTGTTGACGTTGCACTTTAGCACTGGAACCATATCTCTCATAGAGTTGAGGGGTTAGAAGATCATTACCTTCTTCAGTTACCCTTGTGATTGTTTGTTAGCCTTATCTACGGAGAGTAATGATGCAATAAACACAAATAGATAAGTTCCCCAACATGTAGTCAAAGTTAGCTGCTAATAATCCTATTAATTATGGTGTCTAATATTTCTACCCAGAAAGGCAATATTGACGTGGCTTAAGGTTAATGATCAATTGGCTTTGTAAGTTCATGCATTTGTTATGATATGTGCAACATTTTACTACGTTGCATTCATTGTTCTATCTTTTAGGGTGTGACGTGTTGCAGTTTCCTGGAGAATCATGACTAGCAGAATCTATCACTGATCAAGAAAGTTGGGTAATGCTTTTGAAATCTTATTCAAGCTCAAATAGTTATGAGGTCTTAGAACTAAAAAAATGTAGGATATTTATGTTGTTACTTGTCCTAAAATTTTGCCAACGATCCTTTTAAGAAGATCTCAGAGCCTGCATCCTGCTTGCCTCCATGGTGTCCAAGATTCTCCATATCACAAAGGAGCTTGTGAGGACTTTGCCCAGGAAATACCTGTCAAGAAATTTGACTGAACAATATCTACATGTTAGCATGCATGCAGAAAAACTCTTGAACAGACTTGTTAGAAACCAAATGGATGGTGATAGAGTCTTTTACAGTTCACCTCACTTGTTCTGATGGAAGGAAAATAATGAACAGAAGCTGAACATGTTTAAACAAGGAGTTGTTGAGGAAACTAAGGATTTGTTGAGGGTCAAGGTGAAGATAAATTGTATCATTTTATACTTGCATCATTACCAAAAATTGTGTTATTGTCACAAGGGGAACATATGGCAAAATCTCAAATTATAGATTAGGTACTACTTCAATGTTTTGACAATCATTTGTCAGGTTTATTCCGACCTTTGTCACGTTTGCATTCTANTAAATACTTCCTCTACAGAGGATCGAATGACACGTCCCCTAAATAAGATTGCTCCAGAATTCTACTCCCTATATCCGAAATTACACTTCGGACTAGGGAGTGGGGGGCATGTGATGAGGGGTAAAATCGTCATGCATTATTGATCGCTCACATTGGCGATGGGGTCGCGCCCGATCCAAGCGCTCTGCTTGCCAGCTGGCCTGTTGGCGCAACATTTTAGCAACGAGCATCTCGTCATAATGAAGAAAGAGAACAAAAGGAAAAAGGGCCACGTCATGTGTGGGTTCTCCCAAGGGCCCCTCATTAATATCCGGCAGTCAAGTCAATAGGCTGGAGCATTTAATGGTGCAGAAATGGTCATAATGACTTGGAAGCATTTAATGAAATAAAAAGAAAGGAGAAAACATAGCTCGGCCATCATAGCTCGGCCAGCCTCAGCCTCGGCTAGCTTCAGCATAGCTCGGACAACATAGCTCGGCCATCATAGCTCGGCCAGCCTCAGCCTCGGCCAGCTTCAGCATAGCTCGGCCATCATAGCTCGCCAGCCTCAGCCTCGGCTAGCTTCAGCATAGCTCGGCCAACATAGCTCGGCCATCATAGCTCGGCCAGCCTCAACCTCGGCCAGCTTCAGCATAGCTCGGCCAACATAGCTCGGCCAGCCTCAGCCTCGGCCAGCTTCAGCATAGCTCGGCCAACCTCAACCTCGGCCAGCTTTAGCATAGCTCGGCCATCATAGCTCGGCCAGCCTCAGCCTCGGCCAGCTTCTGCATAGCTCGGCCAACATACCTCGGCTTCCGCAACCACGCTATGTCTTTTGCATCAAGGCATTTATGACCTCATAAAGGCCACATATATCCACCTGCTTTAAGGCATTCAATGCCTTATTTTCTTCCATGCATTAAGGCATTTATGGCTGCCACGTTGGCCCCTTGTGCCTCGGCACCTACCTCCGCCGAGCCTCCGCGAGCCATGATGACTGAACCACAGCATTCAAAACACCTCTGCGGAATCTGGCGCAGGAGAGTTCAAATTCACTCTAACAAAATAAGATTCCAAACAAGGAATCATGCCAAGACATGGCCTATGACCTACAATAGTGGCCTAGGGACCACGCAGCCACTGAGTCTCGAGCCATCGGCCAGCTCTTCCCGCCTCCCAGCCGTCGATCCTCTAACTAACCATATACGGATCCTACCGGCCATGTAACAACCTGATTCGAATCCGTTTCGAATCCCAATAACTTTCAGACCTCATCCAAGCACGTCCAAGAAGTCAGGTGACCACCTATAAATACTACCACCCTTAAACTCTCAGGTACGGCTACTCTACGCCCATTTTTCATTCGCAGTTCTCAGACTCCGCCATGAAAGCTCCCATGAAGGCTCGGAGGAACTCTTCCTGGGAATCCTTCTCCCCATATTTGTTGATTGCTGGTCTCCACTGACTTGAGCATCGGAGGGTCTTCCACAGAGGGCCACCCCCAACACCTCTCGTGTGAGGACTATCTTGCAGGTCCACCCAGGAGGGAGCCCATGCTGTAGCCCGATCGCGCCCAAGCCGGAGGATAGATTTCAGCAGCAACAGATTGGCGCTAGAGGAAGGGCCTCAAGTCCCATTAAACTTGAAGAAAGGAGACAAGGATCTCGATCTGGAAGAGAACATCTCCAATGGCTAATCGGAGAAGGGCAACTTCTGAAACCCAGACCAGGTCGCCTCCAGAGACCCGATCCGATGAGTATCATGCATGGCACTGCCGCTGCCACCAGCTGAGACTCCGTCGCCACCAGCTGTTCCATGACCCAGGACCAGTTTGCCACCCTGTCCAGTAGGTCCAAGCCCTGACCCATCTGGTTCAGGAGCGCCTTACAGCTCCCCATCCAGTCATAGCTGCCCCTGCTCCATGCCTCCCTGAAGAGGCCGCAGCTCCTCTTTCTCCAGCCACTTCTTCTTCTGGTCCGCATGGAGTCGCAGACCCCCCACATCGACCTAAGGAGGCCAGACCAGTCCCGCAAGGGGGCTGCGATAAGGATCTCCCCAGATCTCGGTGGGCCTGATCCCTCTCTCCGGTGTCCTCTCGCCATGACTCGATGCCGTCTCCGTCTTTTCCTTGCCTTGGCACAACAGATCGGCTTCCATAGCCATGCTATGCGCACCAAGGCATTTATAGCCTCATAAAGGCCATGTGCATCCACCTGCTTTAAGGCATTTAATGCCTTATCTCCTTCCATCATTAAGGCATTTATGGCTGCCACGTTGCCCCCTTGCACCTTTTGCGTGAGGAAGGATGACGTCATAAAGCCAAGACAAGGAGTTCTTGACTCTATGCTTCACAAGTCCAACGGCTAGCTTCAGCCTCAGCCAATGGGCCTACCGCACCACCCAGAGAGTTCCCACAGGCGACCCCATTCCGGATGGCCTTCGGTGTGGAAGCTATCATCCCCGTGGAGATAGGACTTCCCTCTCCGTGGGTGCTATCACGCCTCCAGAGTCAAAGAGAAATCTTTCTCGTCCGGTGATCTTGTCCTCCGGAGAGCATACATCTCCAAACCGCTGGAGCAAGGAAAGCTGGCTCCGAACTAGGAAGGCCCTTACCAAGTAGCGGAGATCATCGGACCTGGGACCTACAAGCTGCAAGATCTAAGCGGAAGATCCATCCCTCGGATGTGAAATTCGGACAATCTCCGTAAGTATCATCAGTAGGGTACGCCCTCTACAGGCTCGCCTTCTTAAATTTTTGTCGGCATTTGTTTCATAATTTATGACATAAAATTACCACAAATTATATCACCAAAAATTGTGAAAAGAAACAGATGCTGCTTACCAATCCTCGGCACGACCGAGTTACCTATTTAAACAGGAATCTTTGAACCTCGGCAGGGCCGAGCAACAATTCTCCGAACCTCGGCTGGGCCGAGCAATTATTCTCCGAACCTCGGCTGGGCCAAGCAACAATTCTCCAAACCTCGGCTGGGCCGAGCAACAATTCTCCGAACCTCGGCAGGGCCGAGCAATTATTCTCCGAACCTCGGCTGGGCCGAGCAACAATTCTCCAAACCTCGGCTGGGCCGAGCAACAATTCTCCGAACCTCGGCAGGGCCGAGCAATTATTCTCCGAACCTCGGCTGGGCCGAGCAATAATTCTCCGAACCTCAGCAGGGCCGAGCAACAATTCTCCGAACCTCGGCTGGGCCGAGTAATTATTCTCCGAACCTCGGCAGGGCCGAGCAACAATTCTCCGAACCTCGGCTGGCCAAGCAACAAATCTTCGAACCTCAGCTGGGCCGAGCAACTAATCTCTGAACCTTGGCAGCGCCAAGTAAAATATAATCTTAAAGGCTCGGCTACAATCGAGTAATGGTCTCCAAACCTTGGTAGCGCCAAGTAAAATATAATCTTGAAGGCTCGGCTACAACCGAGTAACGGTCTCGTACCTTGGCAGCGCCAAGTAAAATATAATATTAAAGGCTCGGCTACAACCGAGTAATGGTCTCCGTACCTTGGCGGCGCCAAGTAAAATATAATCTTGAAGGCTCGGCAACAACTGAGTAATAAATTTCTTGAAAACTCGGCAACAACCGAGTAATATATTCTTGAAGACTCGGCAACAACCGAGCAATAAATTTCTTGAAAAAAAAAAGTATGCCCTTACTAAACTCATTCTTGTTCATTGAATTAAATTTAGCTTTTGAAGGCCTGCAAAATTCTTATAACTCTCCTTGAAAGCTACAATAAGAAGCAGGTCATATAAATCCTCGGCCGGCCCGAGCGATCTCAGTACCTTGGCAGCGCCAAGTAAAATATAATCTTTATAATCCTCGGCTGGGCCGAGCGATCTTCGTACCTTGGCAGCGCCAAGTAAAATATAATGTTGAAGGCTCGGCAACACCGAGTAAACTAATATTTGGAAGCCTCAGTTAGAACGAGTAGCATCTTGGGAAGGCTCGGCAACACCAAGTAGCAATTAATATTTGGAAGCCTCGGTTACAACCGAGTAGCATCTTGGGAAAGCTCGGCAACACCGAGTAATTTATTATTTGAAGGCTCGGCAACACCGAGTAATTTATTATTTGAAGCCTCGGTTACAACCGAGTAGCATCTTGGGAAGGCTCGGCAACACCGAGTAAACTAATATTTGGAAGCCTCGGTTACAACCGAGTAGCATCTTGGGAAGGCTCAGCAACACCGAGTAATTTATTATTTGGAAGCCTCGGTTACAACCGAGTAGCATCTTGGGAAATCTCGGCAACACCGAGTAATTTATTATTGGAAGGCTCGGCAACACCGAGTAATTTATTTGAAGCCTCGGTTACAACCGAGTAGCAATTAATATTTGGAAGCCTCGGTTACAACTGAGTAGCATCTTGGGAAGGCTCGGCAACACCGAGTAAACTAATATTTGGAAGCCTCGGTTACAACCGAGTAGCATCTTGGGAAGGCTCGGCAAACCGAGTAATTTATTATTTGGAAGCCTCGGTTACAACCGAGTAGCATCTTGAAATCTCGGCAACACCGAGTAATTTATTATTGGAAGGCTCAGCAACACCGAGTAATTTATTTGAAGCCTCGGTTACAACCGAGTAGCAATTAATATTTGGAAGCCTCGGTTACAACCGAGTAGCACCTTGGAAGGCTCGGCAACACCAAGTAATTTATTATTTGAAGCCTCGGTTACAACCGAGTAGCATCTTGGAAGGCTCGGCAACACCGAGTAATTTATTATTTGAAGCCTCGGTCACAACCGAGTAGCAATTAATATTTGAAAGCCTCGGTTACAACCGAGTAGCACCTTAGAAGGCTCGGCAACACCGAGTAATTTATTATTTGAAAGCCTCGGTTACAACCGAGTAGCACCTTGGAAGGCTCGGCAACACCGAGTAATTTATTATTTGAAGCCTCGGTTACAACGAGTAGCATCTTGGAAGGCTTGGCAACACCGAGTAATTTATTATTTGAAGCCTCGTTACAACTGAGTAGCAATTAATATTTGGAAGCCTCATCTTGAGAAGGCTCGGCAACAACCGAGTAATATATTTCTAAAGGCTCGGCAACAACCGAGTAATAAATTTTCAGAGCATCGGCCAAAGACCGAGTGATATATTTCTGAAGGCTCGGCAACAACCGAGTAATAAATTCATCCATAAAAGTATGCTCCTTCTAGACCCATTTTTATTCCTTGAATTAAGTTTAGTTTTTAAAAGGCCTACGAAATTTTTATAACTCTCCTTGAAAGTTACAATGAGAAGCAGGTCATAAAAAGCCCTGGCCAGAGCCGGAGTGCATCTCTTATCATCAAAAGCCCCGGCCAGAGCCGAGTGCATCTCTTATTGATCTTCAAAAGCCCCGGCCAGAGCCGGAGTGCATCTCTTATTATCAAAATCCCCGGCCAAAGCCGGAGTGCATCTCTTATCATCAAAATCCCCGGCCAGAACCGGAGTGCATCTCTTATCATCAAAAGCCCCGGCCAGAGCCGGAGTGCATCTCTTATCATCAAAAGCCCCGGCCAGAGCTGGAGTGCATCTCTTATTATCAAAAGCCTCTGACCGGAGTGCATCTCTTATTATCAAAAGCCCCGGCCAGAGCCGGAGTGCATCTCTTATCATCAAAAGCCCCGGCCAGAGCCGGAGTGCATCTCCTATTGATCTTCAAAAGCCGCGGCCAGAGCCGGAGTGCATCTCTTATTATCAAAAGCCCCAGCCAGAGCCGGAGTGCATCTCTTATCATCAAAATCCCCGACCAGAGCCGGAGTACATCTCTTATCATCAAAAGCCCCGGCCAGAGCCGGAGTGCATCTCTTATTATCAAACGCCCCGGCCAGAGCCGGAGTGCATCTCTTATTATCAAAATCCCCGGCTAGAGCCGGAGTGCATCTCTTATCATCAAAAGCCCCGGCCAGAGCCGGAGTGCATCTCTTATTGATCTTCAAAAGCTTCGGACAGAGCCGGAGTGCATCTCTTATTGATCTTCAAAAGCCCGGCCAGAGCCGGAGTGCATCTCTTATTATCAAAAGCCCGGCCAGAGCCGGAGTGCATCTCTTATCATCAAAATCCCCGGCCAGAGTCGGAGTGCATCTCTTATCATCAAAAGCCCCGGCCAGAGCCGGAGTGCATCTCTTATTGATCTTCAAAAGCCCCGGCCAGAGCCGGAGTGCATCTCTTATTATCAAAAGCCCCGGCCAGAGCCGGAGTGCATCTCTTATTATGAAAAGCCCCGGCCAGAACTGGAGTGCATCTCTTATTGATCTTCAAAAGCCCCGGCCAGAGCCGGAGTGCATCTCTTATTATCAAAAGCCCCAGCCAGAGCCGGAGTGCATCTCTTATCATCAAAATCCCCGGCCAGAGCCGGAGTGCATCTCTTATCATCAAAAGCCCTGGCCTGAGCCGGAGTGCATCTCTTATCATCAAAATCCCCGGCCAGAGCCGGAGTGCATCTCTTATTATCAAAAGCCCCGGCCAGAGCCGGAGTGCATCTCTTATTATCAAAAGCCTCGACCAAAACTGAGTGATATATTTCTGCAGCTCGGCCAATCCGAGTGATACGGCACTAAAGCTTCGTCCCAGCCGGATAATTTCTCGACACTCTAGTGCAACTAAAGCACCTTATTTTACTTCAGCAAG
This sequence comes from Calamus simplicifolius, assembly GCA_900491605.1. Taxonomy (NCBI): domain Eukaryota; kingdom Viridiplantae; phylum Streptophyta; class Magnoliopsida; order Arecales; family Arecaceae; genus Calamus; species Calamus simplicifolius. The sequence goes on along the minus strand of UESW01003911.1, from coordinate 1,636,739 downwards.
AGGTCCGCCAGGCCTTTCTCTAACCTACACAGAGATAAAAACTTCCTCTACAGAGGATCGAATGACACATCCCCTAAATAAGATTGCTCTATAATTCTACTCCCTATATCCGAAATTACACTTCGGACTAGGGAGTGGGGGGCATGTGATGAGGGGTAAAATCATCATTGCATTATTGATCGCTCACATTGGCGATGGGGTCGCCCGATCCAAGCGCTCTGCTTGCCAGCTGGCCTACTGGCGCAACATTTTAGCAACAAGCATCTCGTCATAATGAAGAAAGAGAACAAAAGGAAAAAGGGCCATGTCATGTGCGTGGGTTCTCCCAAGGGCCCCCTGATTAATATCCGGCAGTCAAGTCAATAGGCTGGAGCATTTAATGGTGCAGAAACGGTCATAATGACTTGGCAAGCATTTAATGGAATAAAAAGAAAGGAGAAAACATAGCTCGGCCATCATAGCTCGGCCAGCCTCAGCCTCGGCTAGCTTCAACATAGCTCAGACAATATAGCTCGGCCATCATAGCTCGGCAGCCTCAGCCTCGGCCAGCTTCAGCATAGCTCGGCCAACATAGCTAGGCCATCATAGCTCGGCCAGCCTCAGCCTCGGCCAACTTCAGCATAGCTCGGCCAACATAGCTCGGCCATCATAGCTCGGCCATCCTCAACCTCGGCCAGCTCAGCATAGCTCGGCCAGCCTCAGCCTCGGCCAGCTTCAGCATAGCTCAGCCAACCTCAGCCTCGGCCAGCTTCAGCATAGCTCGGCCATCATAGCTCGGCCAGCCTCAGCCTCGGCCAGCTTTGGCATAGCTCGGCCAACATACCTCGGCTTCCGCAACCACGCTATGTCTTTTGCATCAAGGCATTTATGACCTCATAAAGGCCATATATATCCACCTGCTTTAAGGCATTCAATGCCTTATTTTCTTCCATGCATTAAGGCATTTATGGCTGCCACATTGGCCCCTTGTGCCTCGGCACTCCGCCAGCCATGATGACTAAACCACAGCATTCAAAACACCTCTGCAGAATCTGGCGCGGGAGAGTTTAAATTCATTGTAACATAATAAGATTCCAAACAAAGCATTCATCTGCCAAGACGTGGCCTATGACCTACAATAGTGGCCTAGCGACCACGCAGCCACTGAGTCTCGAGCATCGGCCAGCTCTCCCCGCCTCCCAGCCGTCGATCCTCTAACTAAGCATATACGGATCCTACCGGCCATATAACAACCTGATTCGAATTCGTTTTGAATCCCAACAACTTTCAGACCTCATCCAGAGCACATCCAAGAAGTCAGGTGACCGCCTATAAATACTACCACCCTCAAACCTCTCAGGTACGGCTACTCTATGCCCATTTTTCATTCGCAGTTCTCAGACTCGCCATGAAAGCTCCCATGAAGGCTCGGAGGAACTCTTCCTGGGGATCCTTCTCCCCATATTTGTTGATTGCTGGTCTCCACTGACTTGAGCATCGGAGGGTCTTCCGCAGAGGGCCACCCCCAACGCCTCTCTCGTGAGGACTGTCTTGCAGGTCCGCCCAGGAGGGAGCCCATGCTGCAGCCCGATCGCGCCTGAGCCGGAGGATAGATTTCAGCAGCAACAGTACCTTGCACGAAAATAGTCAAAATTCTATTCTTTTAGAAATAGTGGTAGCAAAAATAATGTTCTCATATATTTTATTTTTTACACCTTGAGAATGCTGACAGATCTGAACGTCTTAAAACATTGCGGTCATCATGAGTGGCAGTTCCACTATCTCCTGCTGATCTTAGACTCTTCAAACTCAACTCAAGGTATGGCAACTCCATAGTGCCATCAACAGTTTTATCTCTGCCTTCTGCAATCTTGCAGAAGCCATTTGGTGCCTCCATAACTCTGGTTACCAGTTGAGCATCACTGCTATTAGATCAGCAGCTTGGGTACTTGGCTCATCCGACATATTACTGCTATCAAGTCCCAATGCCCCCTCATGTTTTGGGTTGCTTTCAGGCATTTTGTCCTTGCTCGTGCTTGTTAACTTGGTGGAAACATGCTCAGTTGGATATACTTTGTATTGTGTATCGGATTGATAGGGAAAACAACAAATATTCCTCTAATAAGATTGCTATTAGTACGGCCAACCATGCAGTTGCGATATAATCAAAATCAACACACAGAATAATAATAGGAACCAAAATCCAAAAGAAACAGCGAGAGACGAGGATTTTACATGGTTCACCTAAACTGGGCTACGTCCACGGTGGCACAGGATCTGCAATGCTACACTAAGAGTTGAATCAGGTATAAGCCCTTAAAAACACACTCTCCCAGAAACTCTTATGATCTCACTAAAAGATTAAAGAACCTTTTTTTCTCTCTCTGCTGCTCATAGAGGCCTTTATTTCACACGTTCGTAACTCCCACACGAGATTTTTGTGGCAGGCGGTTGCAGCTGAGATGATGCCTCAAATCCTCCTCCAAAAGCTTCCTTCGGTGACTTTGGATAATGGCCAAAACATCCTCAACTAACTCCCCAAAATCTATCCAAATCTCATGTTTATTACTTTTGGATAATGACCAAAACATCCTGAACTAACTCCCCAAAATCTATCCAAATCGCATGTTTTTACTTTTGGATAATGACTGATTTGCAATTCCTTCACGAACTCTGATTTAGGGCTTCTCTTGATAAAATTAATCTCCATCTATAACAATCTCCCACTTGGAGATTAATGATATCACTCTTAGATCTACCTTCTTCTTTGTACCGCGCTTTCCTGATTTATCTCTTGGAAAGCTTCACCAAGTTGCAACAGAGACTCAACTTGTCTCTGCTCACAACCTTGGTGAACATATCTGCAGGGTTTTTAGCTCTATCAATTTTCTCCAGCTTCAACTGCTCCTCATCCAATGCAATGCGTATGAAATGATACCTAAGCTGAATGTGCTTGGTTCTTGCATGAAATGCTGGATTCCTTGCCAAGTGAACTACGCTCTGGCTGTCGCTCCATAATGTATTACACTCGTGCTCCTTGCCGAGCTCCTCCATCAACCTCTGTAACCATATCATCTCTTTACTAGCTTCAGTGATCGCCACATACTCAGCTTCTGTAGTTGACAATGTCACTATCTTCTGCAACTGAGATACCCAGCTCACTGCTGTATCACCGACAGTGAAAACATAACCAGTGGTGCTCCTCCCACTGTCTCTGTCACCAGAGTGATTGGCATTTACAAATCCCTGTACTTAAAGACTATCACCTCCATAGTACAAATTGTAGGTTGATGTACCCCTGAGATATCTCAAGATCCACTTCACTGCATTCCAATGCTCCTTGCCTGGATTCTGCATGTACCTATTGACTGCTCCCACTGCTTGTGCGATATCCGGTCTTGTGCAAATCATTGCATACATTAGACTTTCCACGGCTGAGGCATATAGAACTCTAATCATCTCATCCCTTGCCTTCTGAGTTGTTGGACACAACTGCTTGCTGAGCTTAAAGTGTGTTGCCAAAGGTATTGACACTGCCTTTGCATTTTTCATACGGAACCTCTTCAGTACCTTCTCTACATAGTCCTCCTGAGATAGCCACAGCTTCCGTTGCTTCCTATCTCTGTTGATCCTCATGCTAAGAATCTGCTTCACCTCTCCCAAATCCTTCATTGAGAACTTCTTTGCCATCAGTTTCTTAAGCTCTTCTATCTTCTTCATACTGGAACCTGCTACAAGCATATCGTCCACATACAAGGATAAAATAATAAACTCATTTGTAATGTACCTCTGAAAGTACATACAATAATCTGACTGGCATCTAGTGAAGCCTTTCTCTAGTATAAAACTGTCAAACTTAAGGTACCATTGCCGCGGAGCCTACTTCAGATCATACAAACTTTTCTTCAATCTGCAGACCATGTCATCCTTTCCCCTGACCTGGAAACCTTCTCGCTGGTGCATGTACAGCTCCTCCTCCAAATCTCCATGAAGAAATGATGTCTTCACATCTAACTGCTCTAGATGAAGATCCTCCACTGCTACCATGCTCAGAATCACCCTGATGGATGTCATCTTGACTACTAGGAAAAAGATCTCCTAAAAGTCAATTCTCTCTTTCTGTGCATAACCCTTGACAACTAACCTTGCCTTGTATCTCTTGGTACCATTGGCCTCATTCGTAGCTCGGCTCCCCCGAGCAATCTATGGCTCACCTTCCCCGAGCACAGTTCCCCGAGCAATCCATGGCTCACCTTCCCTGAGCAACTCATAGCTCGGTTCCCCCGAGCAACCCATAGCTCGGCTCCCCCGAGCAACCCCCGAGCGATCCATGGCTCGACATGCACCTCCACAGAATCTGAGGTGGGAGAGCCCAGGTCTAGTATAACAGAATCCCAAACAAAGAATCATATCGAGGAGTGGCCTAGGACTTACGCAGTCATCGGATCTCAGGCCATCAGAGAGCTCTTCCAGCCATCAATCCTTCAACGGACAAGATATGGATCCCACCGGCATCACAATAACCTGATTCAAATCATCTCCGTACCCCAACAACCTTCAAACCTTCTAGAAGGCGCTCAAGATTCAGGTGATTGCCTATAAATATGATACTCCCAGATTCTCTCAGGTATGCGCGCATAAGCCCCCGTACACAGCTCTTGACTCCCTCTCTCTTTCACCGCTCACCCTTCTCCTTCTCCGCAGTCGGCGCTCCCCACGAACTCCCGATTGGCCACCCCTAGAGGGACTCCCCAGAGAGATCCTTCTTCTCATTTTTGTTGATCATCGATCCCCACTGACTTGAGCGTTGGATGGTCTTCCGTGGAGGGCTATCCCCAACGCCTCTCGCGTGAGGACTTCTGTGCAGGTCCGCCCAGGAGGAAGCCCGATCAGAAGACTAATCGTGCCCAAGTCGGAGGACAGATTCCGGCGATAACAATAATATTATTGAAAGTGGATGCTGAATTAATAGCACAGCAACAGCCTCCACCAAACAGAGCACGCATTCAATAAACCTTGTATGGTTAATAGCACAAGCATTGGTCCCAAATTGCTAGAATCCTCCAATAGCAGAAGCAAAATCATAATTCAAAAAAAGGCAAAAAAAAGGGATAATAAAAAAAAACTCTAAGATTCAATACAACAAACATGCAAGCAACAATCTTTAAACAAAAAGATCAAGTAACCAAAACTCATACGATACTGCACTCATGAAGAGCTACAGAAAAGCTACCGAAAGAAAGAAAGGAAAGAAAAAGAAAGAAGAGCACTAAACCTATTGCTGCCAAATCATTTTTGATGAGCGCCGGGTGAGCTGAGATCTCTGCAGACCTTCAAGGATGTAGAAGGGTCACCGTCTCCTATCGGGGGCCTGCAAGAAAAGTCCCGGACCGGTGATTCCGGTGGGGACCCTCCGACGCCCAAGTTAGGGACTTGTAGAATAGTAGAATTTTTTGATGAGAAAGTAGAGATTAAGTTTCTTCCCCCCTCCTCCTCGTTGGGGGATTGGGGTCTTTATATACCTGTTCGGGGGTCCCTCTTACCCTTCACTGGTAACAGTCGAGTAATATCTTCCGTTCTTCGTAGGTGGGCGTCTAAACGTATGTCATAAGTATGCCTCTTAATTTTTTGGAAACCATCCGTGACCTTAGTAATTGCCGGTTCATAATATTTGGTGACCGCCCGTGATCCTGGTAAAGCCACGTGGAATTCTTTGTAGCAAACGGACGCTTGTCGGCCTCTGCTGCCGAGGCCGATGCCAAGACCGATGCCGACACCGATGCCGAGACCGAGACCGGCGCCGCGTCGAAGCGGGCTGTGGCCGACACCGAGATCGAGGTGGGCCGCAGAGGAGATGGGCCCAAGGAAGCACGGAGGTCGATGCCGATGCCATTGCCGAGACCGATGTCATGTCAAAGCGGGCCGCGGATGACACCAAGATCGAGGTGGGCCACAGAGGAGATGGGCCCAAGGCCACGCGGAGGTCGATGCCGATGCCGTTGCTAAGACCGATGCCGTGTCGAAGTGGGCCAATGCCGAAGTCGACGCTGATGCCGTTGCTGAGACCGATGCCGAGACTGAGACCGATGCCGAGACTGAGACGGGCGGAGTGTGCCGGACCGTGTGACATTGAGCTCATGATTTCTCATCTCATGGGTCGTGTTGGTCCCAAGGTACAGCCGTTGGAGGGAGAGGGATGATGTTGAGTTAAAGCCAACTGTCCCTCGTAGAGTGTCGAGTATGGAGTGCTTGCGTGGCCCTGCTCATGCCCTTCGATGAGCTTGCATGGCACTGTTCACGTACAAGGCTCTGTTCACTTGCATGGCACTGTTAACGGCGAGGGAGCATGGTAGCTTGGAGGTGTCGGCCATGGAGCTGTCGGCTATGGAGCTGTCGGCCTTGGAGCTGTCGGCCTTGGAGCAGTCGGCCATGGAGCTGTCGGCCTTGGAGCTGTTGGCTTTGGAGCCATCGGCCTTTGGGGCCGACGGTCTTGGAGGTGCCGGCCTTGGAGGTGCCGGTCTTGGAGGTGTCAGCCTTTGGGACCGACGGTCTTCAAGGTGCCAGCCTTAGGGGTGCCGGTCTTGGAGGTGCCGGCCTTGGAGGTGCCGGTCTTGGAGCTGTCGGCCTTCAGGGCCGACGGTCTTCGAGGTGCCAGCCTTGGAGATGCCGGTCTTGGCGATGCCGGCCTTGGAGGTACCGGTCTTGGAGGTGTCGACCTTTGGGACCGAGATGGGCGGAGTGCGCCGGACCGTGTGACATTGAGCTCAAGATTTCTCATCTCGTGGGTCGTGTGGGTCCCAAGGTACAGCCGTTGGGGGGAGAGGGATGATGTTGAGTTAAAGCCAACTGTCCCTCGTAGAGTGTCGAGTATGGAGTGCTTGCGTAGCCCTGCTCATGCCCTTGGATGAGCTTGCATGGCACTGTTCACGTACAAGGCTCTGTTCACTTGCATGGCACTGTTAAAGGCGAGGGAGCTTGGTAGCTTGGAGGTGTCGGCCATGGAGCTGTCGGCTATGTAGCTGTCAGCCTTGGAGCTGTCGGCCTTAGAGCTGTCGGCCATGGAGCTGTCGGCCTTGGAGTTGTCGGCCTTGGAGCCGTCGGCCTTGGAGCCGTCGGCCTTTGGGGCCGACGGTCTTGGAGGTGCCGGCCTTGGAGGTGCCGGTCTTGGAGGTGTCGGCCTTTGGGACTAACGGTCTTCAAGGTTCCGGCATTGGGGGTGCCGGTCTTGGAGGTGCCGACCTTGGAGGTGCCGGTCTTGGAGCTGTCAGCCTTCGGGGCCGACGGTCTTCGAGGTGCCACCTTGGAGATGCCGGTCTTGGCGGTGCCAGCCTTGGGGGTGCCGGTCTTGGAGGTGCCGGCCTTGGAGGTGCCGATCTTGGAGCTGTCGGCATTTGGGGCCGACGGTCTTCGAGGTGCCGGCCTTGGGGGTGACGGTCTTGGAGGTGTCGGCCTTTGGGGCCGACAGTCTTCGAGGTGCCGGCCTTAGAGGTGCCGGTCTTGGAGCTGTCGGCCTTCGGGGCCGACGTTATTCGAGGTGCCGGCCTTGGAGGTGCCGGTCTTGGCGGTGCCGGTCTTGGAGGTGTCGGCCTTCGGGGCCGACGGTCTTCGAGGTGCCAGCCTTTGGGACCGACGGTCCTCGAGGTGCCAGCCTTAGGGGTGCCGGTCTTGGAGGTGCCAGCCTTGGAGGTGCCGGTCTTGGAGCTATCGGCACCTCCAAGACCGGCACCTCCAGCAGAAAGTCGAAGGTTCGACCCCTTCCTGGCGTGCCAATCTGTTGCTACCAAATCACTTTTGATGAGCACCGGGCGAGTTGAGATCTCTGCAGACCTTCGAGGATGTAGAAGGGTCACCGTCTCCTTTTAGGGGCCTGCAAGAAAAGTCCTGGACCGGTGATTCCGGTGGTGACCCTCCGATACCCAAGTTAGTGACTTGTAGAACAATAGAATTTTTTGATGAGAAAGTAGAGATTGAGTTTCTTCCCCCTCCCCCTCGTTGGGGGATTGGGGTCTTTATATACCTGTTCGGGGGTCCCTCTTACCCTTCACTGGTAACAGCCGAGTAATTTCTTCCGTTCTTCGTAGGTGGGAGTCTAAACGTATGTCATAAGTACGCCTCTTAATTTTTTGGAAACCGTCTGTGACCTTAGTAATTGCTGGTTCATAATATTTGGTGACCGCCCATGATCCTGGTAAAGCCATGTGGAATTCCTTGCAGCAAGCGGACATTTGTCGGCCTCTGCTGCCGAGACCGATGCCAAGACCGAGACCGGCGCCGCATCGAAGTGGGCCGTGGCCGATACTGAGATTGAGGTGGGCCACGAAGGAGATGGGCCCAAGGCCGCACGGAGGTCGATGCCGACGCCGTTGCCGAGACTGACGTCGTGTCGAAGCGGACCGTTGCCGACACCAAGATCAAGGTGGGCCGCAGAGGAGATGCGCCCAAGGCCGCACGGAGGTCGATGCCAATGCTATTGCCGAGACCGATGTCGTGTCGAAGCGGGCCGCGGCCGACACCAAGATCGAGGTGGGCCGTGGAGGAGATGGGCCCAAGGCCACGTGGAGGTCGATGCCGATACCGTTGCTGAGACCGAAGCAGTATCGAAGTGGGCCGTTGCCGAAGTCGACACTGATGCCGTTGCTGAGACTGACGCCAAGACCGAGATGGGCAGAGTGCACCGGACCGTGTGACATTGAGCTCGCGATTTCTCATCTTGTAGGTCGTGTGGGTCCCTAGGTACAGCCGTTGGGGGGAGAGGGATGATGTTGAGTTAAAGCCAACAGTCCCTAGTAGAGTGTCGAGTATGGAGTGCTTGCATGGCCCTGCTCATGCCCTTGGATGAGCTTGCATAGCACTGTTAACGTACAAGGCTTTGTTCACTTGCATGGCACTATTAACGGTGAGGGAGCTTGGTAGCTTGGAGGTGTCGGCCATGGAGCTGTCGGTTATGGAGCTGTCGGCCTTGGAGCTGTCGGCCTTGGAGCTGTCGGCCAAGGAGCTATCGGCCATGGAGCTCTCGGCCATGGAGCTCTCGGCCATGGAGCTGTCGGCCTTGGAGCTGTCGGCCTTGGAGCTGTCGGCCATGGTGCTATCGGCCATGGAGCTGTCGGCCTTGGAGCTCTCGGCTTTGGAGCTGTCGGCCTTTGGGGCCGACGGTCTTTGAGGAGCCGGCCTTGGAGGTGCCGGTCTTGGCGGTGCCGGCCTTGGAGGTGGCGGCCTTGGAGGTGCCGGTCTTGGAGGTGTCGGCCTTTGGAACCGACGGTCTTCGAGGTGCCGGCCTTGGGGGCGCTGGTCTTGGAGGTGCTGGCCTTGGAGGTGCCGGTCTTGGAGCTGTCGGCCTTCGGGGCCGACGGTCTTTGAGGTGCCGGCCTTGGAGATGCCGGCCTTGAAGGTGCCAGCCTTGGAGGTGCTGGTCTTGGAGGTGTCGGCCTTTAGGACCGACGGTCTTGGAGGTGCCGGCCTTGGGGGTGCCGGTCTTGGAGGTGCTGGCCTTGGAGGTGCTGGTCTTAGAGCTATCGGCCTTTGGGGCCGACGGTCTTCGAGGTGCCGGCCTTGGGGGTGCCAATCTTGGAGGTGCCGGTCTTGGAGGTGCCGATCTTGGAGGTGTCGGCCTTTGGGACCGACAGTCTTCGAGGTGCCGTCCTTGGGGGTGCCGGTCTTGGAGGTGTCGGCCTTGGAGGTGCCGGTCTTGGAGCTGTCGGCCTTCAGGGCCGACGGTCTTGGAGGTGCCGGCCTTGGAGGTGCCAGTCTTGGCGGTGCCGGCCTTGGAGGTGCCGCCCTTGGAGGTGCCGGCCTTGGAGGTGTCGGCCTTTGGGACCGACGGTCTTCGAGGTGCCGGCCTTGGGGGTGCCGGTCTTGGAGGTGCCGGCCTTGGAGGTGCCGGTCTTGGAGCTGTCGGCATTTGGGGCCGACGGTCTTCGAGGTGCCGGCCTTGGGGGTGCCGATCTTGGAGGTGTCGACCTTTGGGGCCGACGGTCTTTGAGGTATTGGCCTTGGAGGTGCCAATCTTGGAGGTGCCGGTCTTAGAGCTGTCGGCCTTCGGGGCCTACGGTCTTCGAGGTGCCGGTCTTGGCAGTGCCGGCCTTGGAGGTGCCGGCCTTGGAGGTGCCAGTCTTGAAGGTGTCGGCCTTTGGGACCAACGGTCTTCGAGGTGCCGGCCTTGGGGGTGCCGGTCTTGGAGTTGCCGGCCTTGGAGTTGCCGATCTTGGAGCTGTCGGCCTTTGGGACCGACGGTCTTCGAGGTGCCGGCCTTGGGGGTGCCGATCATGGAGGTGTCGGCCTTGGAGGTGTCGGTCTTGGAGGTGTCGGCCTTTGGAGCCGACGGTCTTTGAGGTGCCAGCCTTAGAGGCTCCGGTCTTGGAGCTGTCGGCCTTTGGGGCCGATGGTCTTCGAGGTGCCGGCCTTGGGGGTGCCGGTCTTGGAGGTGCCGGCCTTGGAGGTGCCGGTCTTGGAGCTGTCGATCTTTGGGGCTGATGGTCTTCGAGATGCTGGTCTTGGAGCTACCAGCCTTAGAGCTGCCGGTCTTTGGGGCCGACGGTCTTGGAGGTGCTGGCCTTGGAGGTGCCAATCTTGGAGGTGCCGGCCTTGGAGCTGTCGGCCTTCGGGGCCGACGGTCTTCGAGGTGCCGGCCTTGGAGGTGCCGGTCTTGAGGTGCCGACGCGGAGTCGGTCTTTATTGTCGACGCGGAGTCGGTCTTTGGTGCTGACGCGGAGTCGGTCTTTGGTGCCGACATGGAGTCGGTCTTTGGCGGTTTTCCTATAACGCATCCAGACACTAATGAAAAGAAACTTTTTTCTTAGTGTAGTATACTTAGCTTTTTCGTAGCTGTTTGCCTTCGCGGGTATTTGGTGCCGATGCGAATCCGATCTTTGGTGCCGATGCGGAGTCGGTCTTTGTTGCCGACGCGGAGTCGGTCTTTGTTGCCGACGCGGAGTCGGTCTTTGTTGCCGACGTGAAGTCGGTCTTTGTTGCCGACGCGGAGGCCGATCTTTGGTGCCGATGCGGAGGCTGGTCTTCTGTGCCGACGTGGAGGCCGGTCTTTGCAGTGACAACGCGGAGGTCGGTCTTCTGTGCCAACGTGGAGGTCGATCTTTGGTCCCTGGCTGGCCAGGGCTTTTTGGTGCCGATGCGGAGGTCGGTCTTCTATGCCGACATGGAGGCCGGTCTTTGTGCCTGGCTGGCCAGGGCTTTTTGGTGCCGACGCAGAGGTCGGTCTTCTGTGCCGATGTGGATGCCAATCTTTGTGCCTGGCTGGCCAGGGCTTTTTGGTGCCGATGCGGAGGTCTGTGCCGATGTGGAGGTCGGTCTTTGTTGAACAGAACGACCATTCGAGGAAGAAATGAAAAGACTTTGAAGAGCTATCTGTCAAGCGGGTTCAAATTAACGAAAGTAGCATATTACTGATAATACCGGCGTAAGTTGTCGGCGTTCCAAGGGTGTGGGAGCGATTTTCCGTCTAGTTCTTCAACTCTGTACACCCCGTGGTGAAGAACTTCTTTGATGCGGTACGATCCTTCCCATCTCGATGCCAGCTTGCCTCCTTCCGTCGGCTTTGATACTTCAGCTTGTCTTAGAATGAGGTCTCCCGGGCGGAATGTCTTGGGCCGTACTCGAGCATTGTAGTATCTGGCCGCTCGTTGGCGGAAGGCCGCCATGCGAAGTTGTGCTTAGTCCCGCAACTCTTCCACTAGATCTAGATCGACCTGTAGTTGATTTGGGTTGTTCTCTTCGTGGTATAGCTCTGTCCGGGGACTGGGGACACACCTATCTCCACTGGAATGACTGCCTCGATCCCAAAGACCATACTAAAAGGAGTTTCCCCTGTGGGGGCTCGTGGTGTCGTGTGGTATGCCCATACTACGCTGGGGAGCTCTTCTACCCAGCGCCCCTTGCAGCCATCTAGGCGGGCTCTAAGTCCTTGGAGGATAGTGCGATTGGTCACCTCGGCTGCGCCATTGGTCTGGGGGTGCCACACAGAGGTGAACCGCTGATGAATGCCCAGGCCGCTGCAGAATTCTCGGAAGGCCGTGTTGTCAAATTATCGGCCATTATCTGTGACCAGGGTGTGCGGCAGTCCAAATCGGCACACGATAGACTTCCAGAAGAAGGATCTTACTTTGCTTTCCGTGATTTTGGCAAGGGCCTCAGCCTCAATCCATTTGGCAAAATGATCAACTGCTACCACTAGGAACTTGCGTTGTCCGGAGGCCGGAGGAAATGGTCCCAAGATGTCCATACCCCACTGGGCGAAGGGCCAGGGTGCGGCTAGGGGGGTTAGCTGGGACGCCGACTGATATTGAATATTAGCATGACGCTGGCAGCTGTCACACCTTTTGACAAGCTCAGACACATCCTCCTTCATTGTCAGCCAGTAATACCCTTGCCGTAGGGCTTTGTATGCGAGTGCCCTGCCCCCCAGATGGCTTCTGCATATACCTTTATGTATCTCCCGCAAGATGTAATCTGCTTCGGTGGGGCCAACACACTTGAGAACTGGGTATGAGAACGACCTGCAATAGAGTTTTCCATCAATTATAAAAAACTTCGGAGTCCGTCTCTTGAGTTTCTTGGCTTCGGCAGGGTCTTTTGGGAGGGTACCATTGGTAAGGTATCGGATGTAGGGATCCATCCAGGAAGGCTCCTGCTCAATTGGCAGAGTTTCTCTTGTTGTGTCAATACTTGGGGCTTCTAGATGCTCCACATAAGCTCTTCCCAACGTTCCATCAGCTAAGGTGGCGAGATGGGACAAGGCGTCGGCTCTAGCATTTTCCCCTCGGGGGATATAGCTAACACTGAAATATGCCAAGAGAGAAGCCTGCGACTGTACCATATTTAGGTAGCGGGACATGATGGGATCTTTTGCTTCATACTCTCCCGCGATTTGGCCAGAGACCAGCTGGGAGTCAGTGAATGCCCTAAGGCGCTTCACCCCGAGCTCTCGGGCTAACTTTATCCTAGACAACATAGCTTCATATTCTGCCTGGTTATTGGTGGCTGGAAAGAGGAAATGGAGTGCACACTCGGCTACAACTCCATCCGGGTTGGCCAAGATGAGGCCTGCTCCACTCCCTTGAGAATTTGACGCCCCGTCTACATGCAGAACCCATTCATCGTCTCTGGTGTCGAAAGGTGAGGGGTCCGCCGAGGCCTCTTCGGGCTGCTCCTCGCCCTAAGTGCACTCGACCAAAAAATCTACTAGGACCTGGGATTTCATGGCCGACCGGGGGCGAAAAGATAGATCAAACTCCCCAACTTGAGCGCCCACTTCGCCAACCGACCCGAAGTATCTGGGCGAGCAAGAATTGTCCTCAGAGGTTGGTCTGTGATCACTGCAATCGGATGGGCTTGGAAGTATGGCTGTAGGCGCTGGGCAGACACGATCAAGGCAAATATGATCTTCTCAATCTTCGAGTATCTGATCTCCGCATCGTGGAGCACCTTGCTTGTATAATACACCAGTTTTTGCATGCCATTGGTGTCCACGCGGACCAATACAGAACTAACGGCCTCGGGAGAAGCTGCGAGGTACAGAAGGAGCTCTTCTCCACTTATTGGCTTGGATAATAGTGGCGGGGTAGAGAGGAATTCCTTTAGTCCCTCAAACGCCTTCTGACATTCTTTCGTCCATTCGAATCTGTTGACCTTGCGGAGGGCCCTGAAGAAAGGCAGGCATCTCTCGGCGGACCTGGATAGGAAACGGCTTAAGGCTGCCACCCTCCTCATCAGGCGCTGTACTTCTTTCTTATTGGTAGGTGACCTTATGTCCAGAATGGCTTGAACTTTATCTGGGTTTGCCTCAATCCCTCGGTGGGTCACCATGAAACCCAAGAATTTTCCAGCTGTCACTCCAAATGCACACTTGTGCGGATTCAACCTTATTTGGCATCGACGAAGGTTGTCAAAAGTCTCCGTTAGGTCGGTGATATAATCGGTGGCATGGACACTTTTGGTCAACATATCATATACGTATACCTCCATATTGCGTCCCATCTGGTTTTCAAAGACTTTATTCATTAGCCTTTGGTAGGTGGCTCCCGCGTTCTTTAATCCAAATGGCATCACCTTGTAGCAATACAGCCCCTTCTCAGTTATGAAGGAGGTGGCTTCCTCATCCACCAGGTTCATCCTGATCTGATTGTATCCGGAGAAAGCATCCATGAAACTAAGGACCTCATGGCCGGATATAGCGTCCACCAGCTGATCGATCCGAGGTAAGGGAAAGCTATTTTTGAGGCATGCTTTGTTGAGATCAGTGAAGTCTACACACATCCTCCAACTCCCATTAGTCTTGCGAACCATCACCACGTTGGCCAACCACTCGGGGTAATGAACTTCCCGGACATGCCCTGCAGCCACCAGCTTGCGAACCTCCTCGTCGATAGCTCTCTGTTTGTCCAGAGCGAAGCTCCTTTTCTTCTGTCGGACCGGCCAACACTCTAGCTTAAGGTTGAGCCGATGAGTGATTACCTCCTCAGGGATGCCTGGCATGTCGGCGGCAGACCATGCGAAGACGTCGGCGTTGGCTCACAGAAAGGCGAGGAGTCGATCGTGCGCCTCTTCGGGCAATAGCACCCCGACCTGGATGGTCCTTGTCGGTTCATCTCCTAAGGGAAAGGTCAGAAGGTGCTAGGCCGGCTCCCCCCTCCCTCCCAGGTCTCAGGGGTCAAGCGGCCCAGAGGTCATTGCTGATGCGGCCTCCAATGGACTGGGAGACAAGTGGTAGCACAGCGGCGGCGAGCTTTGCTCTCCTTTCATTTCTCCGACTCCTTCGTTGGAGGAGAATCTTACCAACAGTCTCTTGGTGGAGATGATAGCATCTAGCATATTCAACCCTGGTCTCCCCAAGATGGCATTGTAAGCCAGTGGGACCCGAACCACCAGGAAGTTTATGACCACCGTGCTTTGATGCGGCGATGTCCTAGCCGTGACATGGAGGGCAATTTCTCCTTCGGCGCTCAGAGAGTCCACCGTGAAGCCCATTAAAGGCGTAGTGAGAGGCCGAAGGGAAGACTCAGAGAGGTTCATTCGAACAAAAGTCTCATAGCTCAGGACGTCCACAGAACTACCACTATCAACCAAGATTTGTTTCACAGGATGCTTGGCTATGGTCATGGATACCACCACGCCGTCGTCGTTCTTGTTGACTACTCCATCTAAGTCCTTTCCAAAGAAAGGAATCACAGGGTCTACTCCTTCCCGCTGTCTCTTTGAACAACCGCCTGCCCCCCAGGCAATCATGGCTATGGTCTTCTCCGTAGGGGCGTTGTCTGCACTGGCCTGGAGTGTAGGAGGCACCGCTGGGCCCGGAATAGGAGGGTTTCCCCTTCGGACAAACTTGCCCAAGTGACCCTGCTGGACAAGCTCTTCAATGGCCCTCTTCAGGTGGCGGCAGTCTTCGGTGTCGTGACCATAATCTCGGTGATACCGACAGTAAAGCTCTTTATTGCAGGAGGTCCCCGACCTCAGGGGGAGCGGACGCTTGAAGTAAGGTTCTTCCTCAATTTCCAGTAGGATGTGGGATATCGGAGCCATGAGGGGAGTGAATTGCTCCTTAGGAACAAGCATATGCGGCCGACGGTCTGGACGGTGAGGGGGCTTAGTCTTCCGAGGTCGCGCTCCGGCCTGCTCGGTGGGCATTGGTTTCTTGTTAGGATTCTTATCAGCCTCCCTTCTGGAGGAATCTACCTCGTCCGCATGGATGTACTTTTGTGCACGGCTTAGAAGTTTGGCATAAGAACTCAGGGGCTTCTTGTCTAGAGAATAGGCAAACCTGGAAGGACGAAGTCTCCGTTTTAATGCCAAGGTGGCTACGGAATCATCTAGATTATATACCTCCAGCGCTGCGTCCTTGAACCGGGCAACAAAGTCTTTTAGGGTCTCGCCGCTCCTCTGCTGGACAGCAAATAGACTATTCGCCACTCGTGGAATCTTCCGGCTCGCATTAAAGTGGGCCAGAAAAGCTCGTTCGAGATGACGGAATGAATCGATGCTACGCGGTGGCAGACGGGAATACCATGCAGTGCCGCCTTTCGAAGGGTGGCCAGAAAGGCGACACATAGAAGGGAGTCCTTCGCTCCTTGGACCCGCATAAAGACCTTATAGCTCTCCAAGTGGTCCAATGGGTCCGTCGTG
Source organism: Calamus simplicifolius (assembly GCA_900491605.1). NCBI lineage: Eukaryota > Viridiplantae > Streptophyta > Magnoliopsida > Arecales > Arecaceae > Calamus > Calamus simplicifolius. Next base: position 1,620,632 of record UESW01003911.1, on the reverse strand, counting down.
CCGTCGTATGGATCCAGTTGCGGGAGACGAAAACGGGGCGGGACCGATTCCTCCATGATCCACCGAGAAAGTGGGGGGCGATGGTCGTAGTCCGCTCCATGAGGATTGGTGATCCGGCGGCTAAGCTCCTCTAACCGTCGGTGATACTCGTCGAGCCATCGGGTAGTCTTCCGCTGGGTGTCGTCTGTAGAAGAACCAGAAGATGAAGCTGGGCTAGGCCGCCGAGGTAAGGAACACGCCCGTCTGGATCCATCTTGGCGTCGATAGGAGTGACCAGAATGACGGGAAGGGGACCGTCGTCGCCCTGAGGCCTCTCGGGGATGGGGCTCAGGAGGTGAGCGATGGGAAAGGGACCGTCGCCGTTTTGAGGCTCCTCAGCGATGAGGTCCCGAAGGCGAGCGGGAGAGAGACCGTCGTCACTTTGAGGCATCTTGACGACGGTCTCCCGAAAGTGAGTGATGGGAGGCCTCGGGCGGGGTCCCGCCCTGATGGGATAGAACTGTTCCCCGCACCCGTTCGCCGGGCAGAGGGAGCTGAGGTGCAGCTGCAAAGTAGTGTTCCTGCAATCCCTGTACCACCATCGCTAGGTTCTAAACTTGGTGAGATTGAACCTCCAGCCGGTCAGGCTGGCTTATCTGGGCAGGGGGCGGAACACAGAGGTTGGCCTCAGTTTGATCAGCCCGCGGAATGCGCTCTGCGGCTTGGCTGGTGGAAGCCTCCTGTGCTCGTGTGGTCACCATCGTCTCTTTCGCAGAATCAGAGTCTGTCATAGGAAGAACTAGCGCCCCCTTCCTGGTGCGCCAATCTGTTGCTGCCAAATCACTTTTGATGAGCGCCGGGCGAGCTGAGATCTCTGCAGACCTTCAAGGATGTAGAAGGGTCACCGTCTCCTTTCGGGGGCCTGCAAGAAAAGTCACGGACCGGTGATTCCGGTGGGGACCCTCCGACGCCCAAGTTAGTGACTTGTAGAATAGTAGAATTTTTTGATGAGAAAGTAGAGATTGAGTTTCTTCCCCCCTCCTCCTCGTTGGGGGATTGGGGTCTTTCTATACCTGTTCGGGGGTCCCTCTTACCCTTCACTGGTAACAGCCGAGTAATATCTTCCGTTCTTCATAGGTGGGCGTCTAAACGTGTGTCATAAGTACGCCTCTTAATTTTTTGAAAACTGTCCGTGACCTTAGTAATTGCCGGTTAATAATATTTGGTGACTGCCCGTGATCTTGGTAAAGCCACGTGGAATTCCTTGCAGCAAGTGGACGCTTGTCAGCCTCTGTTGCCGAGGCCAACGCCGAGACTGAGACCGGCGCCGCGTCGAAGCGAGCCATGGCCGACACCGAGATCGAGGTGGGCCGCGGGGAGATGGGCCCAAGGCCGCGCGGAGGTCGATGCCGATGCCGTTGCCGAGACCGATGCCGTGTCGAAGCGGGCCGTTGCCGACACCAAGATCGAGGTGGGCCATGGAGGAGATGGGCCCAAGGCCGCACGGAGGTCGATGCCGACGCCGTTGCCGAGACCGACGTCGTGTCGAAGCGGGCCGCGGCCGACACCAAGATCAAGGTGGACTGTGGAGGAGATGGGCCCAAGGCCACGCGGAGGTTGATGCCGATGCCGTTGCTGAGACCGATGTCGAGACCGAGATGGGCGGAGTGCGCTGGACCGTGTGACATTGAGCTTGCAATTTCTCATCTCGTGGGTCGTGTGGGTCCCAAGGTACAGCCGTTGGGGGGAGAGGGATGATGTTGAGTTAAAGCCAACTGTCCCTCATAGAGTGTCGAGTATGGAGTGCTTGCGTGGCCCTGCTCATGTCCTTGGATGAGCTTGCATGGCACTGTTCACGTACAAGGCTCTGTTCACTTGCATGGCATTGTTAATGGCGAGGGAGCTTGGTAGCTTCGAGGTGGCCATGGAGCTGTCGGCTATGGAGCTCTTGGCCTTGGAGCTGTCGGCCTTGGAGCTGTCGGCCATTGAGCTGTCGGCCTTGGAGCTGTCGGCCTTGGAGCTCTCGGCTTTGGAGCTCTCGGCCTTTGGGGCCGACGGTCTTCAAGGTGCCGGCCTTGGAGGTGCCGGTCTTGGAGGTGTCGGCCTTTGGGACCGACGGTCTTGGAGGTGCCGGTCTTGGGGGTGCCGGTCTTGGAGGTGCTGGCCTTGAAGGTGCCGGTCTTGGAGCTGTCGGCCTTCGGGGCCGACGGTCTTCGAGGTGCCGGCCTTGGAGATGCCGGTATTGGCGGTGCCGGCCTTGGAGGTGCCGGCCTTGGAGGTGCCGGTCTTGGAGGTGTCGGCCTTTGGGACCGACGGTCTTGGAGGTGCCGGCCTTGGGGGTGCCGGTCTTGGAGGTGCCGGCCTTGGAGGTGCCGGTCTTGGAGCTGTCGGCCTTTGGGGCCGATGGTCTTCGAGGTGCTGGCCTTGGGGGTGCCAGTCTTGGAGGTGCCGGCCTTGAAGGTGTCGGTCTTAGAGGTGTCGACCTTTGGGACCGACGGTCTTCGAGGTGCCAGCCTTGGGGGAGCCATTCTTGGAGCTGTCGGCCTTCGGGGCCGACGATCTTCGAGGTGCCAGCCTTGGAGGCGCCGGTCTTAGCGGTGCCGGCCTTGGAGGTGCCGGCCTTGGAGGTGCCGGTCTTGGAGGTGTCGGCCTTTGGGACCGACGGTCTTCGAGGTGCCGGCCTTGGGGGTGCTGGCCTTGGAGGTGCCAGTCTTGGAGCTGTCGGCCTTTGGGACCGACGGTCTTCGAGGTGTCGGCCTTGAGGGTGCCGGTCTTGGAGGTGCTGGCCTTGGAGGTGCCGGTCTTGGAGGTGTCGGCCTTTGGGACCGACGGTCTTCGAGGTGCCGGCCTTGGAGGTGCCGGTCTTGGAGGTGCCGGCCTTGGAGGTGCCGGTCTTGGAGCTGTCGGCCTTCGGTGCCGACGGTCTTCGAAGTGCCGGCCTTGGAGGTGCCGGTCTTGGCGGTGCCGGCCTTGGAGGTGTCAGTCTTGGAGGTGTCGGCCTTTGGGACCGACGGTATTCGAGGTGCCGGCCTTGGGGGTGCCGGTCTTGGAGGTGCCAGCCTTGGAGGTGCCGGTTTGGAGCTGTCGGCCTTTGGGGCCGACGGTCTTCGAGGTGCCGACCTTGGGGGTGCCGGTCTTGGAGGTGCCGGCCTTGGAGGTGCCGGTCTTAGAGGTGTCGGCCTTGGGGGTGCCGGTCTTGGAGGTGCCGGCCTTGGAGGTGCCGGTCTTGGAGCTGTCGGCCTTTGGGGCCGACAGTCTTCGAGGTGCCAGCCTTGGGGTGCCGGTCTTGGAGGTGCCGGCCTTGAAGGTGCCGGTCTTGGAGGTGTCGGCCTTTGGGGCCGACGGTTTTCGAGGTGCCGGCCTTGGAGGTGCCGATCTTGGAGGTGCCGACATTGGAGGTGCCGATCTTGGAGCTGTCAGCCTTCGAGGCTGACGGTCTTCGAGGTACCGGCCTTGGAGGTGCCGGTCTTGGTGGTGCCGGCCTTGGAGGTGCTGGCTTTGGAGGTGTCGGCCTTTGGGACCTACGGTCTTGGAGGTGCCGGCCTTGGGGGTGACGGTCTTGGAGGTGCCGATTTTGAAGATGCCGGTCTTGGAACTGTCGGCCTTTGGGGACGGTCTTCGAGGTGCCGGCTTTGGAGGTGCCGGTCTTGAAGGTGTCGGCCTTTGGGGCCGACGGTCTTCGATGTACCGACCTTGGAGTTGCCGGTCTTTGAGCTATCAGCCTTTGGGGCCGTTCAAAAAAATTTTTTATTCTCCATCAACTGGCTCCATCAAAACCTACAGGTGCTATTTATCAGTTCAGCAGCAGCCGAGGCGGCGGTGGCCGGTGCAGCCTCGCCCTCTCTCTCAGTATTCTCAGCATCCCTCTCCGGCGACTGAAGCATGCTGACCAGCGAGATCGCCGGGGTCTGAAGGCAGCCCAGGAGGTAAGCAAACGACTCCATCCGGGTGGGCATAGTCTCGAGGACCTGGAAGTCGTCGGGCCCGTAGAGACGGCCCTCAAAGACGGCGCCGGTGAAGTCATTGAGGACGAGCTTCCACTCCTTCTGGAAGTTGCGATAGGGCTTGAGAGCGGGGGGGGGGGGATCTCGTCGGAATGGACGAAGAGCCAGGCATTCATACCCTTGATGCAGGGCTTGAGGGGCTCCCACTTCGTGCCCTCGATGGCCTTCTCGACAAGGGTGTTCTTCGCCACCACCAGCTTGGTGGTCTTTAGGAGGGCACCGCGGAGGGCCTGGAGCTGCTTCACCGTGAGGCCATGGCACCAGATCCCGGCGACCAGGTGGCAGTTCTTCAGCTCCTACCGAACCATTTCCTGCTTCGAGAGTCTGACCGCTGCTTGAATTGACGGAAGAGACGAGGAGATGGCGGAGCGCAGGGAAGTCATTGTAGAAGGTCGGAGCTGGCACGGCGACGTCGCGGAAGCGGAGAAGTCAAGATGGAAAGGCTAGTAGGGCGAAACGAGAGAACAAGAGGTTCAAAGGAATACAAAATGGGCCTGGGTACTGAGTTTCGCCTTATAAAACTTGGCGCTTGGAGGTCTTAAAAACCGCCTCTGACGCACAGAATACCAAGAAACCACTCTTCTCTATTGTTCAAGAAACAGGGCGATGTAAGATTAGAACCCTAGTTATCATCCAAACCACATGCATCCATCGACTGAAAAGAAAAGAAGAAATAAAAAGATCACAAGAAACCCAAAAATCACGGAGACAAGAGATTCAAATAAAACAAGGGTTTCAAGAAAGAAAAAAAAGGAAACGAAAAGGCCACTAGAAATCGAAATCGGTTCAAGAACGCAAAAATCTTAGGTTCTTGAAACAAATCTAGGGAGGAGGGGAAGATAAGATTCGGATACCTTCTTTCCCGATCGAAGTGCAGGTGGCTTCCACGAGGAGAGCAGAGCAAGAACCCGGCGGATCGTTCCCCCGCCAAAGATTCAAGAAGCTATGACCTCCACGCGAGATCAAGAAGAAGAGAGGAGACGAGGAAGAAGAAGAAGAAAAGTGGGAGAAGAGAGCAAAAACCGCCTCGAGTTATTTCAATGGTTAAGTTAAAAGCTCGATTGTAAATTTGTAATCACCCGTGTGCGTGGGTATATATATATATATATATAATTTTATGAAATATATTGAAGCATCTCGCAATCAGACAGCGTTACCATTGCTGCATTGGAATTATTGTCAATTTTTTTAAAAAAATAGAAATAAAAATTTTTGCTGAGCGCCACAGCAATCTATCCAATTCATATTGAAAACAATGCGTGTTGATTAAACATGGATGAATAAGATGTCAGGAGGCCTTTCTTAACCTTCTATCATTTGGATTATATCAGATTAATGCGCAATGAGAAGGATATATACAAATTTAAGCTATTCAAATTAAATATTATTTGGTAAAGATTTAATCATTTCTTTTTTTTTTGTAAAAAAAAACATGTGGAATCTACTACTTGAAGGGATAAAAAAATATTTTTTTAATTCTCCTTGATGTAGGATGATGAAAAAATATTCATTTCCACTTTTCAATTATATAATTTTTATGCAGCCCGATAACAATGTTGATAGTATATATGTTTTTTGCAGAAATGGTCCTATATAATAATTTTCTCAATGGGAAAGCATCTAAAGCATTCAATTATATGTAGTTATAATTGATAATAATATGTTATCCACTACTATATCGATGCTTAGCATTAAGTTGAGTTCCTCCATTTGTGAGCTAAACAAACAACTTTAAACTAGAGCCTAAAGGGTATTGATTAGTAAGATCATGATCTATTTTTTCATTTATAAAGCTATAAAAATTATTTCAATAAGTTAGAATTTCTATAACAATTACAATAAAAAAAGGGTTCAAAAATAAAACTTGATTCATAGAAGCACTTTTTCCATAGCATGTTTTGCTACGTCTTGGTCACTAGCACATACTTTAAGGTATAATATAAAATAATTAAATTTTAAATCACTAGCTTAAATATAAAAATAAATATTTTTAAACTAAAATAAATAAATAATATTTTTTAATTTAAGCTTTTTTTATCTGAGATATATATATATACATATGAATATAAATGGATCTAGCTATTGGTTCTGCGGTCATTTTCTTCAATCTTAAATCCACACATTTAAGAATTATTTTATTTTTCTTATTTTGCAATCCGTAAACTATGTAGGTTCAAGGCGAAAAAAATAATCAAATTTAAGTCTGATTATATTTTTTGACTATATACACACACACATGTTTGAAGCTATACTTAGCTAAATATGATAAATTCTTTTCAACCAAACCTCTTTTATGTGCAAATAAATAAATAATTGAACGAACAAATTTCCATCAAATGCATTACATGTTGATGTATGCACTTTAGCACTGGAACCATATCTCTTCATAGAGTTGAGATGGGTTAGAAGATCATTACCTTCTGATCAGTTACCCTTGTGATTGTTTGTTAGCCTTATCTAACGGAGTAATGATGCAATAAAACACAAATAGATAAGTTCCCCAACATGTAGTCAAAGTTAGCTGCTAATAATCCTATTAATTATGGTGTCTAATATTTCTACCCAGAAAGGCAATATTGAGGTGGCTTAAGGTTAATGATCAATTGGCTTTGTAAGTTCATGCATTTGTTATGATATGTGCAACATTTTACTACGTTGCATTCATTGTTCTATCTTTTAGGGGTGACTGTTACAGTTTCCTGGAGAATCATGAATAGCAGAATCTATCACTGATCAAAGAAAGTTGGGTAATGCTTTTGAAATCTTATTCAAGCTCAAATAGTTATGAGGTCTTAGAACTAAAAAAATGTAGGATATTTATGTTGTTACTTGTCCTAAAATTTTGCCAACGATCCTTTTAAGAAGTGCTCAGAGCATGCATCCTGCTTGCCTCCATGGTGTCCAAGATTCTCCATATCACAAAGGAGCTTGTTGAAGGACTTTGACCAGGAAATACCTGTCAAAGAAATTTGACTGAACAATATCTACATGTTAGCATGCATGCAGAAAAACTCTTGAACATACTTGTTAGAAACCAAATGGATGGTGATAGAGTCTTTTACAGTTCACCTCACTTGCTTTGATGGAAGGAAAATAATGAACAGAAGCTGAACATGTTAAACAAGGAGTTGTTGAGGGAAACTAAGGATTTGTTGAGGGTCAAGGTGAAGATAAATTGTATCATTTTTATACTTGCATCATTACCAAAAATTGTGTTATTGTCACAAGGGGAACATATGGCAAAATCTCAAATTATAGATTAGGTACTTACTTCAATGTTTTTGACAATCATTTGTCAGGTTTATTCCGACCTTTGTCACGTTTGCATTCTATAGGCATGGGGTCTATTTTCGCCCCCTCGTAGTAGAGAAGCAGGGCAGAGTCCTTAAACAGGCTCAGAGTTTAACATGACACAAATCATGAGATTGACATTAAGTTAAAGTCTGGCTGACATGCTGGACTCTAAAATGATAAAAATAACATTCAAAGACTTTAACAGCACAAACAATAAAAACAGTACTGCTGCCATTGTGCCTTTATTGATACAGCTGACAGCTACCGTTTCAAGGATGACCAACATCCATATAGCAGTAATTGAAGTCATGCCACACACCTAGAGTCCTTATATTCAGTATATTTTTTAGAGCCGGAGTGTATCTCTTATTATCAAAAGCCCCGGCCAGAGCCGAAGTGCATCTCTTATTGATCTTCAAAAGCTTCGGCCAGAGCCGGAGTGCATCTCTTATTATCAAAAGCCCCGGCCAGAGCCGGAGTGCATCTCTTATCATCAAAATCCCCGGCCAGAGCCGGAGTGCATCTCTTATCATCAAAAGCTTCGGCCAGAGCCGGAGTGCATCTCTTATCATCAAAATCTTTGGCCAGAGCCGTAGTGCATCTCTTATTATCAAAAGCCCCGGCCAGAGCCGGAGTGCATCTCTTATTATCAAAAGCCTCGGCCGAAGACTGAGTGATATATTTCTGCAACCTCGGCCAATCCGAGTGACGGCACTAAAGCTTCGTCCCAGCCGGATAATTTCTCGGACAATCTAGTGCAACTAAAGCACCTTATTTTACTTCAGCAAGAGGGTCGCCCAGGCCTTTCTCTAACCTACACAGAGATAAATACTTCCTCTACAGAGGATCGAATGACACGTCCCCTAAATAAGATTGCTCCAGAATTCTACTCCCTATATCTGAAATTACACTTCGGACTAGGGAGTGGGGGGCATGTGATGAGGGGTAAAATCGTCATGCATTATTGATCGCTCACATTGGCGATGGGGTCGCGCCCGATCCAAGCGCTCTACTTGCCAGCTGGCCTGTTGGCGCAACATTTTAGCAACGAGCGTCTCATCATAATGAAGAAAGAGAACAAAAGGAAAAAGGGCCACGTCATGTGCGTGGGTTCTCCCAAGAGCCCCCTCATTAATATCCGGCGGTCAAGTCAATAGGCTGGAGCATTTAATAGTGCAGAAATGGTCATAATGACTTGGCAAGCATTTAATGGAATAAAAAGAAAGGAGAAAACATAGCTCGGCCATCATAGCTCGGCCAGCCTCAGCCACGGCCAGCTTCAGCATAGCTCGGACAACATAGCTCGGCCATCATAGCTCGGCCAGCCTCAGCCTCGGCTAGCTTCAGCATAGCTCGGCCAACATAGCTCGGCCATCATAGCTCGGCCAGCCTCAACCTCGGCCAGCTTCAGCATAGCTCGGCCAACATAGCTCGGCCAGCCTTAGCCTCGGTCAGCTTCAGCATAGCTCGGCCAACCTCAAACTTGGCCAGCTTTAGCATAGCTCGGCCATCATAGCTCGGCCAGCTTCTGCATAGCTCGGCCAACATACCTCGGCTTCCGCAACCACGCTATGTCTTTTGCATCAAGGCATTTATGACCTCATAAAGGCCACATATATCCACCTACTTTAAGGCATTCAATGCCTTATTTTCTTCCATGCATTAAGGCATTTATGGCTGCCACCTTGGCCCCTTGTGCCTTGGCACCTACCTTCGCCGAGCCTCCGCGAGCCATGATGACTGAACCATAGCATTCAAAACACCTCTGCGGAATCTGGCGCAGGAGAGTTCAAATTCACTGTAACAAAATAAGATTCCAAACAAGGAATCATGCCAAGACATGGCCTATGACCTACAATAGTGGCCTAGGGACCACGCAGCCATTGAGTCTCGAGCCATCGGCTAGCTCTCCCCGCCTCCCAGCCGTCGATCCTCTAACTAACCATATACGGATCCTACCGGCCATGTAACAACCTGATTCGAATCCGTTTCGAATCCCAACAACTTTCAGACCTCATCCAGAGCACGTCCAAGAAGTCAGATGACCGCCTATAAATACTACCACCCTTAAACCTCTCAGGTACGGCTACTCTACGCCCATTTTTTATTCGCAGTTCTCAGACTCCGCCATGAAAGCTCCCATGAAGGCTCGGAGGAACTCTTCCTGGGAATCCTTCTCCCCATATTTGTTGATTGCTGGTCTCCACTGACTTAAGCATCGGAGGGTCTTCCGCAGAGGGCCACCCCCAACTCCTCTCGTGTGAGGACTATCTTGCAGGTCCACCCAGGAGGGAGCCCATGCTGCAGCCCGATCGCGCCCGAGCCGGAGGATAGATTTCAGTAGCAACAGATTGGCGCTAGAGGAAGGGCCTCAAGTCCCATTAAACTTGAAGAAAGGAGACAAGGATCTCGATCTGGAAGAGAACATCTCCAATGGCTAATCAGAGAAGGGCAACTTCTGAAACCCAGGACCAGGTCACCTCCCAGAGACCCGATCCGATGAGTATCATGGCACTGCCGCTGCCACCAGCTGAGACTCCGTCGCCACCAGCTGTTCCAGTGACCTAGGACCAGTTTGCCACCCTGGTCCAGCAGGTCCAAGCCCTGACCCATCTGGTTCAGGAGTGCCTTACAGCTCCCCATCCAGTCATAGCTGCCCCTGCTCCATGCCTCCCTGAAGAGGCCGCAGCTCCTCTTTCTCCAGCCACTTCTTCTTCTGGTCCGCATGGAGTCACGGACCCCCCACATCGACCTAAGGAGGCCAGACCAGTCCTGCAAGGGGGCTGCGATAAGGATCTCCTCAGATCTTGGTGGGCCTGATCCCTCTCTCCGATGTCCTCTCACCACGACTCGATGTCGTCTCCGTCTTCTCCTTGCCTTGGCACAACATATCGGCTTCCATAGCCGTGCTATGCGCACCAAGGCATTTATGGCCTCATAAAGGCCATGTGCATCCACCTGCTTTAAGGCATTTAATGCCTTATCTTCTTCCATCATTAAGGCATTTATGGCTGCCACGTTGCCTCCTTGCACCTTTTGCGTGAGGAAGGATGACGTCATAAAGCCAAGATAAGGAGTTCTTGACTCTATGCTTCACAAGTCCAACGGCTAGCTTCAGCCTCAGCCAATGGGCCTACCGCACCACCCAGAGAGTTCCCATAGGTGGGACCCCATTCCGGATGGCCTTCGGTGCGGAAGCTATCATCCCCGTGGAGATAGGACTTTCCTCTCCACGGGTGCTATCACGCCTCCAGAGTCAAAGAGAAATCTTTCTCGTCCGGTGATCTTGTCCTCCGGAGAGCATACGTCTCCAAACCGCTGGAGCAAGGAAAGCTGGCTCCGAACTAAGAAGGCCCTTACCAAGTAGCGGAGATCGTCGGACCTGAGACCTACAAGCTGCAAGATCTAAGCGGAAGATCCATCCCTCGGATGTGGAATTCGGACAATCTCCGTAAGTATCATCAGTAGGGTATGCCCTCTACAGGCTCGCCTTCTTAAATTTTTGTCGGCACTTGTTACCAATCCTCGGCACGACCGAGATACCTGTTTAAACAGGAATCTTTGAACCTCGGCAGGGCCGAGCAACAATTCTCCGAACCTCGGCAGGGCCGAGCAACAATTCTCCGAACCTCGGCTGGGCCAAGCAATTATTCTCCGAACCTCGGCTGGACCGAGCAACAATTCTCCGAACCTCGGCTGGGCCGAGCAACAATTCTCCAAACCTCGGCAGGGCCGAGCAATTATTCTCCGAACCTCGGCTGGGCCGAGCAACAATTCTTCGAACCTCGGCTGGGCTGAGCAACAATTCTCCGAACCTCGGTAGGGCCGAGCAATTATTCTCCGAACCTCGGCTGGGCCGAGCAACAATTCTCTGAACCTCACCAGGGCCGAGCAACAATTCTCTGAACCTCGGCTGGGCCGAGCAATTATTCTCCGAACCTCGGCAGGGCCTTGCAACAATTCTCCGAACCTCGGCTGGGCTAAGCAACAAATCTCCGAACCTCAGCTGGGCCGAGCAACTAATCTCTGAACCTTGGCAGCGCCAAGTAAAATATAATCTTGAAGGCTCGGTTACAATCGAGTAATGGTCTCCGAACCTTGGTAGCGCCAAGTAAAATATAATCTTGAAGGCTCGGCTACAACCGAGTAACGGTCTCCGTACCTTGGCAGTGCCAAGTAAAATATAATATTAAAGGCTCGGCTACAACCGAGTAATGGTCTCCGTACCTTGGCGGCGCCAAGTAAAATATAATCTTGAAGGCTCGGCAACAACTGAGTAATAAATTTCTTGAAAACTCGGCAACAACCGAGTAATATATTCTTGAAGACTCGGCAACAACCGAGCAATAAATTTCCTGAAAAAAAAAAGTATGCCCTTACTAAACTCATTCTTGTTCATTGAATTAAATTTAGCTTTTGAAGGCCTGCAAAATTCTTATAACTTTCCTTGAAAGCTACAATGAGAAGCAGGTCATATAAATCCTCGGCCGGCCCGAGCGATCTCAGTACCTTGGCTGCGCCAAGTAAAATATAATCTTTATAATCCTCGGCTGGGCTGAGCGATCTCCGTACCTTGGCAGCGCCAAGTAAAATATAATGTTGAAGGCTTGGCAACACCGAGTAAACTAATATTTGGAAGCCTCGGTTAGAACCGAGTAGCATCTTGGGAAGGCTCGGCAACACCAAGTAGCAATTAATATTTGAAAGCCTCGGTTACAACCGAGTAGCATCTTGGGAAAGCTCGGCAACACCGAGTAATTTATTATTTGAAGGCTCGGCAACACCGAGTAATTATTATTTGAAGCCTCGGTTACAACCGAGTAGCATCTTGGGAAGGCTCAGCAACACCGAGTAAACTAATATTTGGAAGCCTTGGTTACAACCGAGTAGCATCTTGGGAAGGCTCAGCAACACCGAGTAATTTATTATTTGGAAGCCTCGGTTACAACCGAGTAGCATCTTGGGAAATCTCGGCAACACCGAGTAATTTATTATTGGAAGGCTCGGCAACACCGAGTAATTTATTTGAAGCCTCGGTTGGAAGCCTCGGTTACAACCGAGTAGCATCTTGGGAAGGCTCAGCAACACTGAGTAATTTATTTGAAGCCTCGGTTACAACCGAGTAGCAATTAATATTTGGAAGCCTCGGTTACAACCTAGTAGCACCTTGGAAGGCTCGGCAACACCGAGTAATTTATTATTTGAAGCCTCGGTTACAACCGAGTAGCATCTTGGAAGGCTCGGCAACACCGAGTAATTTATTATTTGAAGCCTCGGTCACAACTAAGTAGCAATTAATATTTGAAAGCCTCGGTTACAACCGAGTAGTACCTTAGAAGGCTCGGCAACACCGAGTAATTTATTATTTAAAAGCCTCGGTTACAACCGAGTAGCACCTTGGAAGGCTCGGCAACACCGAGTAATTTATTATTTGAAGCCTCGGTTACAACCGAGTAGCATCTTGGAAGGCTTGGCAACACCGAGTAATTTATTATTTGAAGCCTCGATTACAACTGAGTAGCAATTAATATTTGGAAGCCTCATCTTGAGAAGGCTCGGCAACAACCGAGTAATATATTTCTAAAGGCTCGGCAACAACCGAGTAATAAATTTCCAGAGCATCGGCCAAAGACCGAGTGATATATTTCTGAAGGCTCGGCAACAACCGAGTAATAAATTCATCCATAAAAGTACGCTCCTTCTAGACCCATTTTTATTTATTGAATTAAGTTTAGTTTTTAAAAGGCCTACGAAATTTTTATAACTCTCCTTGAAAGTTACAATGAGAAGCAGGTCATAAAAAGCTCCGGCCAGAGCCGGAGTGCATCTCTTATCATCAAAAGCCCCAGCCAGAGCCGGAGTGCATCTCTTATCATCAAAAGCCCCGGCCAGAGCCGGAGTGCATCTCTTATTGATCTTCAAAAGCCCCGACCAGAGCCGTAGTGCATCTCTTATTATCAAAAGCCCCGGCCATAGCCGGAGTGCATCTCTTATCATCAAAATCCCCGGCCAGAATCAGAGTGCATCTCTTATCATCGAAAGCCCCGGCCAGAGCCGGAGTGCATCTCTTATTATCAAAAGCCTCTGGCCGGAGTGCATCTCTTATTATCAAAAGCCCCGGCCAGAGCCGGAGTGCATCTCTTATCATCAAAAGCCCCGGCCAGAGCCGGAGTGCATCTCCTATTGATCTTCAAAAGCCCCGGCCAGAGCCGGAGTGCATCTCTTATCATCAAAATCCCCGGCCAGAGCCAGAGTGCATCTCTTATCATCAAAAGCCCCGGCCAGAGCTGGAGTGCATCTCTTATTATCAAAAGCCCCGGCCAGAGCCAGAGTGCATCTCTTATTATCAAAATCCCCGGCTAGAGCCGGAGTGCATCTCTTATCATCAAAAGCCCCGGCCAGAGCCGGAGTGCATCTCTTATTGATCTTCAAAAGCTTCGGCCAGAGCCGGAGTGCATCTCTTATTGATCTTCAAAAGCCCCGGCCAGAGTCGGAGTGCATCTCTTATTATCAAAAGCCCCGGCCAGAGCCGGAGTGCATCTCTTATCATCAAAATCACCGGCCAGAGTCGGAGTGCATCTCTTATCATCAAAAGTCCCGGCCAGAGCCGGAGTGCATCTCTTATTGATCTTCAAAAGCCCCAGCCAGAGCCGGAGTGCATCTCTTATTATCAAAAGCCCCGGCCAGAGCCGGAGTGCATCTCTTATTATCAAAAGCCCCGGCCAGAGCTGGAGTGCATCTCTTATTGATCTTCAAAAGCCCCGGCCAGAGCCGGAGTGCATCTCTTATTATCAAAAGCCCCGGCCAGAGCCGGAGTGCATCTCTTATCATCAAAATCCCCGGCCAGAGCCGGAGTGCATCTCTTATCATCAAAAGCCCCGGCCTGAGCCGGAGTGCATCTCTTATCATCAAAATCCCCGGCCAGAGCCGGAGTGCATCTCTTATTATCAAAAGCCTCGGCCAGAGCCGGAGTGCATCTCTTATTATCAAAAGCCTCAGCCGAAGACTGAGTGATATATTTCTACAGCCTCGGCCAATCCGAGTGATACGGCACTAAAGCTTCGTCCCAGTCGGATAATTTCTCGGACACTCTAGTGCAACTAAAGCACCTTATTTTACTTCAGCAAGAGGGCCGCCCAGGCCTTTCTCTAACCTACACAGAGATAAACACTTCCTCTACAGAGGATCGAATGACACGTCCCCTAAATAAGATTGCTCTAGAATTCTACTCCCTATATCCGAAATTACACTTCGGACTAGGGAGTGGGGGCATGTGATGAGGGGTAAAATTGTCATTGTATTATTGATCGCTCACATTGGCGATGGGGTCGCACCCGATCCAAGCGCTCTGCTTGCCAGTTGGCCTGCTCGCGCAACATTTTAGCAACGAGCGTCTCGTCATAATGAAGAAAGAGAACAAAAGGAAAAAGGGCCATGTCATGTGCGTGGGTTCTCCCAAGGGCCCCCTCATTAATATCCGGCAGTCAAGTCAATAGGCTGGAGCATTTAACGGTGCAGAAACGGTCATAATGACTTGGCAAGCATTTAATGGAATAAAAAGAAAGGAGAAAACATAGCTCGGCCATCATAGCTCGGCCAGCCTCAGCCTCGGCTAGCTTCAACATAGCTCAGACAACATAGCTCGGCCATCATAGCTCGGCCAGCCTCAGCCTCGGCCAGCTTCAGCATAGCTCGGCCAACATAGCTAGGCCATCATAGCTCGGCCAGCCTCAGCCTCAGCCAGCTTCAGCATAGCTCGGCCATCATAGCTCGGCCATCCTCAACCTCGGCCAGCTCAGCATAGCTCGGCCAGCCTCAGCCTCGGCCAGCTTCAGCATAGCTCGGCCAACCTCAGCCTCGGCCAGCTTTAGCATAGCTCGGCCATCATAGCTTGGCTAGCCTCAGCCAGCTTCGGCATAGCTCGGCCAACATACCTCGGCTTCCGCAACCACGCTATGTCTTTTGCATCAAGGCATTTATGACCTCATAAAGGCCACATATATCCACTTGCTTTAAGGCATTAAATGCCTTATTTTCTTCCATGCATTAAGGCATTTATGGCTGCCACGTTGGCCCCTTGTGCCTCGGCACTCCGCCAGCCATGATGACTAAACCACAGCATTCAAAATACCTCTGCGGAATCTGGCGCGGGAGAGTTCAAATTCACTATAACAGAATAAGATTCCAAACAAGGAATCATGCCAAGATGTGGCCTATGACCTACAATAGTGGCCTAGCGACCACGCAGCCACTGAGTCTCGAGCCATCGGCCAGCTCTCCCCGCCTCCCAGCCATCGATCCTCTAACTAACCATATATGGATCCTACCGGCCATATAACAACCTGATTCGAATCCATTTTGAATCCCAACAACTTTCAGACCTCATCCAGAGCACATCCAAGAAGTCAGGTGACCGCCTATAAATACTACCACCCTCAAACCTCTCAGGTACGACTACTCTACGCCCATTTTTCATTCGTAGTTCTCAGACTCCGCCATGAAAGCTCCCATGAAGGCTCGGAGGAACTCTTCCTGGGGATCATTCTCCCCATATTTGTTGATTGCTGGTCTCCACTGACTTGAGCGTCGGAGGGTCTTCCGCAGAGGGCGACCCCCAACGCCTCTCTCGTGAGGACTATCTTGCAGGTCCGCCCAGGAGGGTGCCCATGCTGCAGCCCGATCGCGCCCGAGCCGGAGGATAGATTTCAGCAGCAACAGTACCTTGCACGAAAACAGTCAAAATTCTATTCTTTTAGAAATAGTGGTAGAAAAAATAATGTTCTCATATATTTTATTTTTTACACCTTGAGAATGCTGACAGATCTGAACGTCTTAAAACATTGCGGTCATCATGAGTGGCAGTTCCACTATCTCCTGCTGATCTTAGACTCTTCAAACTCAACTCAAGGTATGGCAACTCCATAGTGCCATCAACAGTTTTATCTCTGCCTTCTGCAATCTTGCAGAAGCCATTTGGTGCCTCCATAACTCTGGTTACCAGTTGAGCATCACTGCTATTAGATCAGCAGCTTGGGTACTTGGCTCATCCGACATATTACTGCTATCAAGTCCCAATGCCCCCTCATGTTTTGGGTTGCTTTCAGGCATTTTGTCCTTGCTCGTGCTTGTTAACTTGGTGGAAACATGCTCAGTTGGATATACTTTGTATTGTGTATCGGGATTGATAGAAAAAACAACAAATATTCCTCTAATAAGATTGCTATTAGTACGGCCAACCACGCAGTTGCGATATAATCAAAATCAACACACAGAATAATAATAGGAACCAAAATCCAAAAGAAACAGCGAGAGACGAGGATTTTACGTGGTTCACCTAAACTGGGCTACGTCCACGGTGGCACAGGATCTGCAATGCTACACTAAGAGTTGAATCAGGTACAAGCCCTTAAAAACACACTCTTCCAGAAACTCTTATGATCTCACTAAAAGATTAAAGAACCTTTTTTTTCTCTCTCTGCTGCTCATAGAGGCCTTTATTTCACACGTTCGTAACTCCCACACGAGATTTTTGTGGCAGGCGGTTGCAGCTGAGATGATGCCTCAAATCCTCCTCCAAAAGCTTCCTTCGGTGACTTTGGATAATGGCCAAAACATCCTCAACTAACTCCCCAAAATCTATCCAAATCTCATGTTTATTACTTTTGGATAATGACCAAAACATCCTGAACTAACTCCCCAAAATCTATCCAAATCGCATGTTTATTACTTTTGGATAATGACTGATTTGCCAATTCCTTCATGAACTCTGATTTAGGGCTTTCTCTTGATAAAATTAATCTCCATCTATAACAATCTCCCACTTGGAGATTAATGACATCACTCTTAGATCTACCTTCTTCTTTGTACCGCGCTCTCCTAATTTATCTCTTGGAAAGCTTCACCAAGTTGCAACAGAGACTCAACTTGTCTCTGCTCACAACCTTGGTGAACATATCTGCAGGGTTTTTAGCTCCATCAATTTTCTCCAGCTTCAACTGCTCCTCATCCAATGCAATGCGTATGAAATGATACCTAAGCTGAATGTGCTTGGTTCTTGCATGAAATGCTGGATCCCTTGCCAAGTGAACTGCGCTCTGGCTGTCACTCCATAATGTATTACACTCGTGCTCCTTGCCGAGCTCCTCCATCAACCTCTGTAACCATATCATCTCTTTACTAGCTTCAGTGATCGCCACATACTCAGCTTCTGTAGTTGACAATGCCACTATCTTCTGCAACTGAGATACTCAGCTCACTGCTGTATCACTGACAGTGAAAACATAACCAGTGGTGCTCCTCCCACTGTCTCTGTCACCAGAGTGATTGGCATTTACAAATCCCTGTACTTGAAGACTATCACCTCCATAGCACAAACTGTAGGTTGATGTACCCCTGAGATATCTCAAGATCCACTTCACTGCATTCCAATGCTCCTTGCCTGGATTTTGCATGTACCTGTTGACTACTCCCACTGCTTGTGCGATATCCGGTCTTGTGCAAATCATTGCATACATTAGACTTCCCACGGCTGAGGCATATAGAACTCTAATCATCTCATCCCTTGCCTTCTGAGTTGTTGGACACAACTGCTTGCTGAGCTTAAAGTGTGTTGCCAAAGGTGTTGACACTGCCTTTGCATTTTTCATATGGAACCTCTTCAGTACCTTCTCTATATAGTCCTCCTGAGATAGCCACAGCTTCCGTTGCTTCCTATCTCTGTTGATCCTCATGCTAAGAATCTGCTTCACCTCTCCCAAATCCTTCATTGAGAACTTCTTTGCCATCAGTTTCTTAAGCTCTTCTATCTTCTTCATACTGGAACCTGCTACAAGCATATCGTCCACATACAAGGATAAAATAATAAACTCATTTGTAATGTACCTCTGAAAGTACATACAATGATCTGACTGGCATCTAGTGAAGCCTTTCTCTAGTATGAAACTGTCAAACTTAAGGTACCATTGCCGCGGAGCCTACTTTAGACCATACAAACTTTTCTTCAATCTGCAGACCATGTCATCCTTTCCCCTGACCTAGAAACCTTCTCGCTGGTGCATGTACAGCTCCTCCTCCAAATCTCCATGAAGAAATGATGTCTTCACATCTAACTACTCTAGATGAAGATCCTCCACTGCTACCATGCTCAGAATCACCCTGATGGATGTCATCTTGACTACTGGGGAAAAGATCTCCTAAAAGTCAATTCTCTCTTTCTGTGCATAACCCTTGACAACTAACCTTGCCTTGTATCTCTTGGTACCATTGGCCTCATTCTTCATCTTGTACACCCATTTGTTGAACATAGCTTTCTTGCCAGCGGGTAACTTCACAAGATCCCAAGTCTTGTTTTGCTTTAAAGAGTCCATCTCCTCTTTCATAGCCAACTCCCACTTGACCTTAGCTTTATCCTGCATAGCTTCAACAAAACATTCTAGCTCTCTAGAATCTGTGTACAAAATATAATCATTAGCAGAATACCTCTGTGATGGCCTGGTAACCCTCGTGGTCCTCCTCAACTATAGAGACACTGGCTGAGGTACCGATGTATGCATGTGGCTGTCTGTTCCAACCACATCTTCCTCCTCCACATCCTCGGAGTTTTCATCTTCAGTTTGCACTCGAGGAATTTCTCCATCTCTGACAGGATCGAGTTCTATAAACTCCTATTTCTTTTCTTCCACTGCATCCTTCCTGTCTTTGTATGTATGCTCTTCATCAAATACCACATTCCTGCTTTGAATGATCTTATTGTTCTGGAAATCCCAGAGCTTGTAGCCATACTTATCGCCACCGTATCCAATGAAAACACACTTTGTAGACTTGGAGTCTAACTTACTCCTTTTCTCTTTCTCAATCAGAGAATAAGCAATACAGTCAAATACTTTAAGAAAAGAAAGTTTTACCTATTTTTCTGTCCAAACCTCCTTTGGAATCCCATCATTCAATGCACTGGATGGACTCCTATTGATCAAATATACTGCGGTGTCCAGTGCTGCCGTCCAAAAATATGTAGGTAGACCTGAGTCAAACCTTATACTCCTCTCTCTCTCAAGAATGGTCATATTCATTCTTTCTGCCACACCATTCTGCTCTGGTGTCCCTGGGACGGTCTTGATCCTTCTGATTCCATGCTCTGCATAGTAGGCATCAAACTCTCTGCTGCAGTATTCATCACCGTTATCTATCTTGAGACACTTGAGACTTGCTACAGTCTGGATTTCATACATGACTTTCCATCTCTTGAAGATGCCAAAGACCTCAGACTTTTCCTTCATAGCAAACACCCAGACTTTCCTGCTGAAATCATCTATAAACGTGACAAAGTACTTATTGCCCACATATGTTGCCACTGGTGCTGGACCCCAGACATCTGAATGAACCAACTCCATCCTTTCAATCTTCTTCTGAGTTCTTGCTAACTAAAAACTCACTGCTTTCTGCTTACCATATATACACCCTTCACAAAACTCTAGATTCACCTTCTTTAGCCCAAGCAGAAGCTCTCTCCTGTGTAGAATATTCAAGTTCTTCTCACTAAGATGACCGAGCCTCCTGTATCATAATGTAGTCACTGTACCCATGTCTCCTGCTGCCACTAAAACTGAACTCTCACTGTCTGTCAAAAGTACAGAGTGCCTGTCCGCTTTCCTTTGACAACAACCATAGACCCTTTAGTAATTTTCCACTGAGAATTATCAAAAACGAATACATAACCCTCAACATCAAGCTGACTGATAGAAATTAGGTTTTTATTTAACTCTGGGATGTATCTGACTTGTGCAAGTCTCAATTCTCCGCCTGTCACTGGCTTCAGTACAATTGTTCCTCTATCAACAATTCTGCACTGCTGTCCATTGCCAACTGTGACATAATCAAAATCTCCTTGGACAAAATCCAAAATAGATGTTTCTTTGAGCTGCAATGGTAAGAAGCCCCTGAATCTACAAACCACAGATCTGAGTTTGCCCCATCGTCGGCTGACAGGCACACATCCTCAAAATTTCGCTCAATAGTACTCACAACATTTGCTTCCTAACCTTCTATCTTGCTCTCTATACCTTTTTCCTTCTTCTTACCCCAACAATCCTTGCTCATGTGACCTTTCTTCCCGTAGTTCCAACACTTCATGGGAAATCTTCCTTTGGACTTTCCTCTGTTCTTGGACTGGCCTTTCTCTGACTTCTTCCTCTTCTGTGATCTTCCTCTGGTATCCACCATGAGTGCAGTACTTGTAGAAGTCCCACCCACAGCCTTTCTTCTCATCTCATCATTCAATATACAACTAACTGCATCATTGAATGTAACGATACCGATACCGAGTTGCTGACTGTCATCACAAGATTGTCCCAACTCTCTCGCAAGGAACATAAGAAAAGAAGCACCTTGAATGAATCATCAAAAACAACAGAGACCGACTCCAATTGATTAATCATCGAGTTGAACTCGTTCAGATGCTACATCACTGAACTATTCGCAGCCATCTTCAAATTGAAGAGCTTTTTCATAAGAAATATCTTGTTTGAGATGGAAGGTTTTTCATACAACTTTGTTAAAGCGGTCATCATATTCGCGGTGGTCTTTTCCTTTACAATATTATACGCCACTTGAGGTGTCAACGATAATCTGATCATGGCCAAGGCTTTCCTATCCAGAATCATCCAATCTGAGTCGCTCATTGAATTCGGCTTCTTTCCCTCTAATGGAAGGTAAAGATCCTTCTGATATAGGTAGTCCTCAATTTGTATCCTCCATCATCCAAAATTGTGACCATTGAATTTCTCGATTTTGATCTTGTCTTTTGCCATCTCTTTGTTGATTTGTCTGACCGTAATAATATGAAGAAAATCAGGATCTAATACCAATTTGATAGGGAATACAACAAATATTCCTCTAATGAGATTGCTATTGGTACGGCCAAGCACGCAGTTGCGATATAATCAAAATCAACACACAGAATAATAATAGAAACCAAAATCCAAAAGAAACAGCGAGAGACAAGGATTTTACGTGGTTCACCCAAACTGGGCTACGTCCACGGCGGCACAGGATATGCAAGGCTTCACTAAGAGTTGAATCAGGTACAAGCCCTTAAAATACACTCTCTCAGAAACTCTTATGATCTCACTAAAAGATTAAAGAACCTTTTTTTTTCCTCTCTCTCTCTGCTGCTCACAGAGGTCCTCACCGAGCCTCCAATTTATTTCATACGTTCGTAACTCCCATACGAGATTTTTATGGAGGGCAGTTGCAGCTGAGATGACGCCTCAAATCCTCCTCCAAAAGCTCCCTTTGGTGACTTTGGATAATGGCCAAAATATCCTCAACTAACTCCTCAAAATCTATCCAAATCTTATGTTTATTACTTTTGGATAATGACCAAAACATCCTCAACTAACTCCCCAAAATCTATCCAAATTGCATGTTTGTTACTTTTAGATAATGACTGATTTACCAATTCCTTCGTGAACTCTGATTTGGGGCTTCCTCTTGATGAAATTAATCTCCGTCCATAACAGGGATTCCTAGGAACTCCTGTCTCCAGGTTCTTGTCCATCAAATCATATTTTGTATCAGGATTCCTAGGAATTCCTATTTCCAGGTCCTTGCCCATGAAATCATCTGCAATAAGGATCATAAATAGAATCTTGAATGCTTGAGATGAGTATTAAGATATAGTTGTCATACCAGCATATTCCTTTTGTCCTATGCACTCTGCATTGGCAGTCATAGGCATCCAATCATTATAAAATGTTCTAGGCTTGGGGTGAATGAACTGCTCACAGGTACTATCAGGTGGCTCAGCTAACTAATCTGATGGAGACATAGGTTGGGAGCTGTCCACCTCCACTGCACGTTTTGTCCAGGAACTCTGCAAGTAATTAAAATGTTTTTCAAGCATGTATGAGCAATTTCATGAAATGAAGGTACTAAAATAAATCTTTGCTTCTTCAATCATCTTGAATCATCAATTTGGTGTTGAATTTGGTTTTAAACGCATAATGAGAAATCTCTGATTTTCATCTGAAATCCTCAAGAGATTTCTATACATATTGAAACTTATCTGGTTCATACTTGAAGTATCTTAAATTAAGAAAAATGTTGTCCATGTGTATAGTTGGAATTAGTATTATATAATTTAAAGCAAAGCATTATTTGACATTATAATGATCGCATAATTACCCTAACTAATATGACCATATAAGCATCATTTCAGTCTAGTTAGCTACTTATTTGCTATCAATCTCTCACCCAAGTTCCTTGTACAGAATTATTGCCTGATTGGGACTGCATTCCCAAATGGCCTGACTTGCTGACAGAAGTTAATCCTCTTATGGTTATGAGTGCATGTGAGACGCATGTATATTGGAATTACCCAAACCAAAACGAGGCTGAGGTGAAGTTGGCTATTTCTGAAATATCATATGTCAAAATGAAGAGATGGATGAGTACAATATAATATAGCCAAAGCAAGATAGAGTGCTTTAGATTTATTTGTTTGTCATGAGCCAGCTATTTTAAAGAGGGAACTTTGAGGAACTACCTGGTTGTTGTTGAATCTGTCATTGTAAAAACAGCGGAGACACTTATATTCAGGTCTCATGACTTGTCAATCTTTCCAAATCTGATTTATGAGAAGCAACCAAACAACCCTTCAAAGGGTGATGATAAAGCAGATAATGGACTTGGGGAGCCCCTAGTACCAAAAGGGTCTTCATATTATGTGTAGGAAAACTTACAGGATGCCGATGGTACAATTTTCAAATGATATTTGTAGTGTTCTTATTTTTCATCTTGCTATCTTGCTATTAGCCCTTGACTTACAAATGATGCATTGTCTAGCCCTAGCCAATAGGGCCCAATGGTTAACATCCCTCTCTTAAGGTCTTGCTCTCAAGAATGGTTCAGGGTTTAAACCCTGGTCATGGCATATTACCGCAATACATACATATATATATATATACATACATATATATATATACATACATATATATATACATACATATATATATATACATACATATATAGAGGAGGGGATAGACTTCGCTACATTGATCCCAAAAATGGAAAGGATGAAAAAGGTTGGGTGGTGGCTCTAAGATCTATGTGAATTCAAGGATGAAAAAGATGACTAGATCCTGAACTTGCCTACATTCAAATATAGTCAAGTCTCTCTCTCTATATATATATATAGAGCCAAGTACAAGGGCAAAGTTGTCATTAGGTGATTAAGTGAACAGGCTAGTTGAATAGATTGTGCCCCTAGCAATTCTCTTTTCTTTTTCTGCATTTCTTTACGCTCTTAGCCTTCCTCATTCAATCTTTTTACTAATTTCTTTAAACTTCCATCATGATCATACATATAACCCATCATCTCCATTTTCATATTTTGGTCATTTGATACCCCTTAAGGTGCCCTCATGACAGCAAGCAATTTTGGATAGCTTTCCATATACCATCTAATTGATTTTGACATAATTGAATGAGACCTTCAATTAAGACCTGGCTCATTGGTTTTATGATGACTGAATTTTTGCATTTCCAATTCTAATTGTTATTACCAAATGTAAAATAAGAAAAATGTAGGAGCTAATGGTCCATGATGATAGTCAGATGATAAGCCTAATTTTTCAGCTCACTTTGATTAATTCCTTAACCTTATTAACATAGATGCTCTCATCAAGTTTAGGGCTAACACCCTTCAATCTACATGTCCTATTCATGTTCTGCATAGTGCAAGTTTGCTTGTATGTCGGCTTTATAGAGCCCTTAATATAGTGTAAAGATGGGTTTGGGGTTGCACCACTCTCCAATCATCAGCGGAGAGTTGCTACTAGATGGAGTATCTTAATCTCTATGTGCATGCACTGAGAGATTGCTTGCTTGTGGATCTAACCTCAATAGTCTAAGGTATACCCTATCTAGGGATGCCTAGGATAAATTAGAACTATTAAGGTGCACTAACTAAATCTGAAACCAATTCTAAAAAGGCATTATGGAGTTTTTTTAGGAAGGAAGAGGGTGTGGAAATCATCTCCTTCCCATAAAAAGCCCTAAGGGAAAAGACTAGGAAGCTACAATATATTGCTATGCCTAATATATATAAAACAAATGTAGGAAGAATAGGGGGAAAAACTAGCCAGCAAAAAAATAAGAGCAAATTTCTCCAGTACACTGATGCCCTAGGCCAAGCCTTTGTAAGCATCGTCTACTCCTTTGCACCCTACAAAATCATAGAAAAGTTTAACCATGCACACCTAGTTAGGCAAGCCTCAATCTCTTCGCAAGTGTGCTTAGATGAAGGCACATTTTTCTTGCATCTTGAATCAGATCAAAAGCATATGCCTTTTTTTAATCTTATGTTAGCTTAGATAAAGGCACCTTACTTTAAATATAAGAAGCGCTTAACCTTTGACAACTTATGCTTCACACATTAAGGTATAAAAAGCACCTTGCACCTTAGGTGGTGCTTAAGGTGCACCTCTGACAATACTAAAATCAATCGTTTAAAATTAGCTTATGTAAACATAACCTAGCCCTCTCTTCATCATGATTGTTTACTACATTGCTCTTTAAAAGTTGAAATAATTATTAAAATCCATTGACACAAAGTAACAAGTTATAGGGCCCATGCAATGTGCTGGACTCAATCCCATTTTTCTTGAAGATCTCCCGACATCTTTTCAACCAACAACACAATGATAATGTGATCTCAAAATTTTGAGTGTTTCACCATGCAATCAATCAATACTCTTTGAGCAATATCTAAGGCTTCAAGGTGGTCTTCACAAGTTTTCCTCAATCGGACCTCCTCATCTTCTTTGGCCTTCAGAATTTAAGCAGTATCTAAGGCTTCAAGGTGGTCTTCATAAGTTTTCTTCAATCGGACCTCCTCATCTTCTAAAGCCTTCCGAATGGTATGAGCCAATCAATTGACCCTCTAGGGATGAGATTATGTCTTTGAGATGCAATTTTTTTCCTTGAATCCTTAGGAGTTTGCAATAAAGGGTCTCGATGCAATTTCTATCTCAAAAATTTCCAACCTCAAGTCATCAACACAAGCAAAGATATTGGCCAATTTTTCAATCAAAATAAGATCCTGTGTGTATGCGACAAATCGATTAACATATCCTTGAAGTCTGTCAAATTAGCTACTTGACTGATAGAAGATAGAAATATGCAAAGATGGGAGCATAACCTTGATATTTTTTATGGACACTGGTTATATTGGAGGGTTTGATCCAAACAAATCCCTTCAATTCCTTTAAGGATCCTTCGAGCTTTATGAACCTTAAGGGAAGTCTAAGGTGACCTTGGCTCGGATGAACTCGATAGTATGACAATTATATTATTGATTGAGGGTGAAAGTAATCAGTTTGGGACCTCAATATCCTATAAATGCTCTGGGATGAATAATGACCCAATAATTAAAAAGGATCTTAGGAGTTGAAAGATCATACCTTGGCTTCGATGCTGGCACTAGGTGAATCTGAAGAGGTTTACCATGCCTCTGATTCAAAGAGGAGCTTATTGTCCAGCATCATGAGCTAGTTATTGATCAATCAAGACATCCATAAGCAAAGTTGTGGATGAAGAGTTAGAAGGTACCTCTCTAGGGGATGATGCCCTAGGAAGATCTAAGGCAAGACTCTTACAAGAACAAAGAGCATCTAGAGAAGGTTCGACCAACACTAAGTTTTCCTTCGGAATGGCCTCTAGAAGCTCGACTAGTGTAATAGCTATTGGAAGGAGTGTTCTTTCTTCTATGAGCACTAGGAATCTCATCTTCTTTTCCAAGCTCATCAATAGCATAGAAGATACCTAAAAGACCAAAAGGAATTTTTCTTTCCAAAATAAGGTAACTATCCTTTAGTCAGATCTGTATTAACTAATGGGTAACCAATTTGGTTGGGCCACCAATTATCTTCTTCGAGGTAGAGGATTTAATTTTGGCTTTAACTGATCGAACCAAGGTCGCTATAGGTGGATCTAAATGATGAGGGAAAACAAGTTAGATTCATGAAAAATCAAGCAAAGGTAACTATATATTTACCCTTGAACATTTTGTATGCTCTAAAAAATACACGAATAAGATAGGAAGATCATGAAGGCTTTGCTCGCAAGCTTTGGGATAACAATAGTGTCTTTTGATGTTGAGCTACTTTTGTGCTTTTTGATGTCAAGAGGATAGTTGGCATTATGTGATTGAGAATAGAAGCGGTGATTTCCATGTAAATCGTAAATTTATGCAAGTCTTTCAATAATCATCAAAATCATTGGCATTGGTTGTTTTCAAGGTAAATGGACTGAACTAGAAGACATTGCATGACCAAATGAAGAGGAAATTGGCCAAGAAAATAAAAGTGGGATAGATTATAAAAGACCAATCGTGGAAGGTGGGAAAATACAAAAAAAGAAAAAACATGTGGACAAGTGATTCCTTGTGCAAGTCCAAACTGCCGAATGAAGTAGCTAAAAGAGCAATGTTGGACAAAACACTAATTATTCTTGAAATGCTCGATGATAGAGCTGACATAGAGATCTCAAGGAACATTGCTAATATTAAATCTTGATTAAGGATCATACAATTCAATGGCATTTTGACTGTGCACTGCATGTCATATAATATGAGAGTATGATGACAACAAACTAAATGTTTAAATGTGTTTTAGACTTAAAATTGTCATGCCAAATTCTAGAGTAAATGAAACAAAAATTGATTGTTATGCTGAGCAAACCAAATGAGCCAATCAATTTGAGCAATATGGCCTATGGAGACTTTAAAGAAATTACATGGAAGAAAGTGATAAAGAAAGATTTAAAATCTTTAAATCTTACAAAAAAAAAAATATGATTCAAAATTGAACTAAATAGTATAGCTAATCCCAAATAGTTTGAGATTTAGGCTTTGTTGTTATTTTAAATGTCCACCATACTTATATACATACACATACATACATGTATATGTATTTATGTACATACCATCTGCATATAATTTGTACCTCTATGATTCTATGGAGATGCATAGACAATCACAACGCTATAGATTACAACCTTAATAACTCTATGCAACTTAGGATTTTGTCTACACTTACTTGTCATGATAAGCGTGAATTACTATTATGCCACAAATAGATGGTCACCTAATTTTAGTAGGAGTGGTTCAAGTGTGTGGGCAACACCCTAGCATTTAAGATCCAAAGCTCCCTGCTAGATCCTGGTTGAGCTAACTTCTGGTCTCTTATGTTTCAAGCTCTGGGTTATCACAAACCAGTCTAACTCCACTCTTACCAATTCCTTAAACTTCAATGCTGGCTTCCCCAATGCTAAACCCTTTTTTTTATATTTCTTTCTCACAATTCATTCAATCAAGTCCAAGATCAAAAGAGAAAAAAAAAAAAAGGAAAGAGGAAGAGAGAGATTTCGGAAGCAACCAATTTAAGAATGGTGATTTGAGATTGAGGATGGGTATGTTGGCTTTAAAAAAAGAGGGAGAAAAGTATGCATGAGCGCTGGGCCGTGCCTGGCACGGCACGGCCAAGGCCCATCATGCCAAGAAAATTACCGTGCCGTTCCAGGCACGACCCAGTAAAAAAAAATTTAAATTCGGCACGGCTCGTAACCCATCAAGAAATGAGCCACGGACTATGCCAGAACGGCCCTTTTGGGTCATTTTGTGGGTCGTGCCATGGCACGGCCCAGCAGGGCCGGCCGTACCAGAACGACCCTTATGGGCTGTGCCATGGCACGGCTGGTGCCTAGGCGTGCGCTTAGGCACTGGCTGGTGCCTAGGCACCAGCCAGCTAATCAAAGCCATGATCCCGATCGGCGATGATGGATCCGACGATTGTGATCGATCCAATCGGAGACGATTCGACGGTTGTGATCGATCCATGCCATAATCCTGATCAGCGATGATCGATCCGATGGTTGCGATCAATCCAAGCCATGATTCCGATCAAGGATGATCGATCCGATAGTTGTGATCCATCCGATCGGCGATGATCCAACGATTGCGGTCGATCCAAGCCATGATCCTGATCGACGATGATCGATCGGACCGTTGCGATCAATCCGATTGGAGATGATCCGACGGTTGCGATCGATCCAAGCCATGATCCCGATCGGCGATGATTAATCCAACAGTTGCGATCCATCCAATCAGAGACGATCTGATGGTTGCGATCGATCCAAGCCATAATCCTGATCGGCGATGATCGATCGGACAGTTGCGATCAATTTGATCGAAGATGATCCGATGGTTGCAATCCATCAGATCGGTGATAATCCGATGGTTGCGATCGATCCAAGCCATGATCCCGATCGGCAATGATCGATCTCAGAATGTTGCGATCAATCCGATCGGCGATGATTCGATGATTGCGATCGATCGAAGCCATGATCCCGATCAGCGATGATCGATCTCGAACCATTTCGATCAATCCGATCGGAGACAATCCGATGGTTGCGATCGATCCAAGCCATGATCCCGATCGGCGATGATCGATCTCAGACAGTTGCAAACAATCTGATCGGTGACGATCCGATGGTTGCGATCGATCGAAGCCATGATCCCGATCGGCAATGATCGATCTCGGACCGTTGCGATCAATCCGAACGGCAAGGATCCGATGGTTGCGATCGATCGAAGCCATGATCCCGATCGGCAATGATCGATCTCGGACCGTTGCGATCAATCCGATCGGCAATGATCCAACAGTTGTGATCGATCAAGGCCATGATCCCGATCGGCGATGATCGATCTCGGACCATTGCGATCAATCTGATCAGCGATGATCCGACGATTGCGATCGATCAAAGCCATGATCCCGATCGACGATGATTGATCTTGGACAGTTGCGATCAATTAGATCGGCGACGATCCAACGATTGCGATCGATCCAAGCCATGATCCCGATCGGCGATGATCGATCTCGGACCGTTGCGATCAATCCAATCAGCAACAATCCGATGGTTGCGATCGATCGAAGCCATGATCCCGATCAGCGATGATCGATCTCGGACCATCGCGATCAATCCGATCGGCGACGATCCGACGGTTGCGATCGTTCGAAGCCATGATCCCGATCGACGATGATCGATCTCGGACCGTAGCAATCAATCCGATCGGCGATGATCCGACAGTTGCGATCGATCATAGCCTTGATCCTGATCGGCGATGATCGATCTCGAACTATTGCGATCAATCCGATCGGCGACGATCCGACGATTGCGATCGATCGAAGCCATGATCCCGATCGGTGATGATCGATCTCGGACCATTGCGATCAATCCGATCGGCGATGATCTGATGGTTGCGATCGATCGAAGCCATGATCCCGATCGGCGATAATCGATCTTGGATCGTTGTGATCAATCAGATCGGCGATAATCCGACGGTTGCAAACGTTCCAAGCCATGATCCCGATCGGCGATGATCGATCTTGGACTATTGCGATCAATCCGATCAGCGACGATTCGACGGTTACGATCGATCGTAGCCTTGATCCCGATCGGCGATGATCTATCTCGGACCATTGCGATCAATCCGATCGGTGACGATCCAACGGTTGCGATCGATCGAAGCCATGATCCTGATCGGCGATGATCAATCTTGGACCATTGCGATCAATCCGATCGGGGATAATCCGATGGTTGCGATCGATCCAAGCCATGATCCCGATTGGCGATGATCGATCTTGGACCGTTGCAACTAATCCGATCGGCAACAATCCGACGGTTGCGATCGATCAAAGCCATGATCCTGATCGGCGATAATCGATCTTGGACCATTGCGATCAATCCGATCGGCGATGATCCGACGGTTACGATCGATCGAAGCCATGATCCCGATCGGCGATGATCGATCTTGAACCGTAGCGATCAATCAGATCGGCGATGATCCGACTATTGCGATCGATCGTAGCCTTGATCCCGATCGGTGATGATCGATCTCGGACCGTTGCGATCAATCCGATCGGCGACAATTCGACGGTTGCGATCGATCGAAGCCATGATCCCGATCGGCGATGATCGATCTCGGACCATTGCGATCAATCCGATCGGCGACGATCCGACGGTTGCGATCGATCCAAGCCATGATCCCGATCGGCGATGATCGATCTCGGACCGTTGCGATCAATCCGATCGACGATGATCCGATGGCTACGATCGATCGAAGCCATGATCCTGATCGGCGATGATCGATCTCGGACCGTTGTGATCAATCCGATCGGCGACGATCCGAAGGTTGCGATCGATCCAAGCCATGATCACGATCGATGATGATCGATCTCGGACCGTTGCGATCAATCCGATCGGCAACAATTTGATGGTTGCGATCGATCGAAGCCATGATCCTGATCGGCGATAATCGATCTTGGACCGTTGCGATCAATCCGATCGACGATGATTCGATGGTTGTGATCAATGGAAGCCATGATACCGATCGGCGATGATCGATCTCAGACCATCGCGATCAATCCGATCGGCGATGATCTAACAGTTGCGATCGTTTGAAGCCATGATCCCGATCGGCGATGATCGATCTCAGACAGTTGCGATCAATCCGATCGGCGTCAATTCGATGGTTGCGATCGATCCAAGCCATGATCCCGATCGGCGATGATCAATCCCGGACCGTAGCGATCAATCCGATCGGCGACGATCCGATGGTTGCGATCGATCATAGCCTTGATCTTGATCGGCGATGATTGATCTCGGACCATTGTGATCAATCCGATCGACGATGATCCGATGGCTGCGATCGATCGAAGCCATGATCCTGATCGGCGATGATCGATCTCCGACCGTTGTGATCAATCCGATCGGCAATGATCCGATGGTTGCGATCGATCCAAGCCATGATCCTGATCGGCGATGATCGATCTTGGATAGTTGCGATTAATCCGATCGGCGATGATCTGACGGTTGTGATCGATCGAAGCCATGATCTCGATCGGCGATGATCGATCTTGAACCATTCGATCAATTGGATCAGCAATGATCCGACGGTTGCGATTGATCAAAGCCATGATCCTGATCGGTGACGATCGATCTCAGACCGTTGCGATCAATCCGATCGGTGACGATCCGACGGTTGCGATTGATCCAAGCCAAGATCCCGATCGGCGATGATCGATCTTGGACCGTAGTGATCAATCAGATCGGCGATAATTCGATGATTTCGATCGATTGTAGCCATGATCCCAATCGGCGATGATCGATATCGGACCGTTGCGATCAATCCAATCGGCGATGATCCGACGGTTGCGATCGATCTAAGCCATGATCCCAATCGGCGATGATCGATCTCGGATCATTGCGATCAATCCGATCGGCGAAGATCCGATGGTTGCGATCGATGGAAGCCATGATACCGATCGGCGATGATCGATCTCGGACCGTTGCGATCAATCCATTCGGCGATGATCTGATGGTTGCAATCGATCGAAGCCATGATCCCGATCGGCGATGATCGATCTTGGACCATTGCGACCAATCTGACCGGCGACGATCCGACGGTTGCAATCGATCAAAGCCATGATCCCGATCGGCGATAATCGATCTTGAACCGTTGCAATCAATTAGATCGGCAATGATCTGATAGTTGCGATCGATCCAAGCCATGATCCCGATCGGCGATGATCGATCTCGGACCGTAGCGATCAATCCGATCAGCGACGATCCAACGGTTGCGATCGATCATAGCCTTGATCTCGATCGGCGATGATCGATCTTGGACCATTGCAATCAATCCGATCGGCAACGATCCGACGGTTGCGATCGATCCAAGCCATGATCCTGATCGGTGATGATCAATCTCATACTGTTGCGATCAATCCGATCGGTGTCGATCCGACGGTTGCGATCGATCAAAGCTATGATCCTGATTGGCGATGATCGATCTCGGACCATAGCGATCAATTCGATCGGTGACGATCCGATGATTGCGATCGATCATAGCCTTTATCCTGATCGGCGATGATTGATCTCAGACCGTTGCGATCAATCCGATTGACGACGATTTGATGGTTGCAATCGATCGAAGCCATGATCCTGATCGGCGATGATCAATCTCCGACCGTTGCGATCAATCTGGTCGGCAATGATCCGACGGTTGCTATTGATCCAAGCCATGATCTTGATCGGCAATGATCGATCTCGGATAGTTGCGATCAATCCGATCGGCGATGATCCGACGGTTGCGATCGATCGAAGCCATGATCCCGATCAGTGATGATCGATCTCGGACCATTGCGATCAATTGGATCAGCGATGATTCGACGGTTGCGATCGATCATAGCCTTGATCCCGATCGGCGATGATCGTTCTTGGACTGTTGCGATCAATCCGATCGGTGTCGATCCAACGGTTGCGATCGATCAAAGTCATGATCCCGATCGGCGATGATCGATCTCGGACCGTAGCGATCAATCCGATCGGCGATGATCCGATGGCTGTGATTGATCATAGCCTTGATCCGATCGGTGATGATTGATCACGGACCGTTGTGATCAATCTGATCGGCGACGATTCGACGGTTGCGATCGATCGAAGCCATGATCCTGATCGGCGGTGATCGATCTCCGACCGTTGCGATCAATCTGATCGGCGACGATCCGACGGTTGCGATCGATCCAAGCCATGATCCTGGTCGGCGATGATCGATCTCGAATAGTTGCGATCAATCCGATCGGTGACGATCCAATGGTTGCGATTGATCGAAGCCATGATCCCGATCAGTGATGATCGATCTCAGACTATTGCGATCAATTGGATCAGCGACGATCCGATGGTTGCGATCGATCGTAGCCTTGATCCCGATTGGCGATGATCGATCTCAAACCATTGCGATCAATCAGATCGGCGATGATCCGACGGTTGCGATCGATGAAAGCCGTGATACCGATCGGCGATGATCGATCTCGGACCGTTGCGATCAATCCAATCAGCGATGATCCGATAGTTGCAATCGATCCAAGCCATGATCCCGATCGGCGATGATCAATCTTGGACCATTGCGACCAATCCGATCGGTGATGATCCGACGGTTGCGATCGATCGAAGCCATGATCCCGATCGGCGATGATCGATCTCGGACCGTTGCGATCAATCTAATCGGCGATGATCCGATGGTTACGATCGATCCAAGCCATGATCCCGATCGGCGATGATCGATCTTGGACCGTTGCGACCAATCCGATCGGCGATGATCCGATGGTTTCGATCGATCGAAGCCATGATCTCGATCGGCGATGATCGATCTCGGACCATTGCGATCAATCCAATCGATGATGATCTGATGGTTGCGATCGATCCAAGCCATGATCCTGATCGGCGATGATCGATCTTGGACCGTTGCGACCAATCCGATCGGCGATGATCCAACGGTTGCCATCGATCGAAGCCATGATCCCGATCGGCGATGATCGATCTCGGACCGTTGCGATCAATCTGATTGGCGACGATCCGACGGTTGCGATCGATCCAAGCCATGATCCCGATCGGCGATGATCAATCTCGGACCGTAGCTATCAATCCGATAGGTGACGATCCGATGGTTGCGACCGATTCAAGCCATGATCTCGATCGGCGATGATCGATCTCGGACCGTAGCGATCAATCCGATCGGCGACGATCCGACGGCTGCGATCGATCGTAGAATTGATCCCGATCGGCGATGTTCGATCTTGGACTATTGTGATCAATCCGATCGGCGATGATCCGAAGGTTGTGATCGATCGAAGCCATGATCACGATCGATGATGATCGATCTCGGATCGTTGCGATCAATCCGATCGGCGATGATTCGACGGTTGCGATCGATCGAAGCCATGATCCCGATCGGCGATAATCGATCTTGGACCGTTGCGATCAATTTGATCGACGATGATCCGACGGTTGCGATCGATGGAAGCCATGATACCGATCGGCGATGATCGATCTCGGACCATCGCGATCAATCCGATCGGCGATGATCTGATAGTTGCGATCGTTTGAAGCCATGATCCCGATCGGCGATGATCGATCGCAGACCATTGCGATCAATCCAATCGGCATCGATTCGATGGTTGCGATTGATCCAAGCCATGATCCCGATCGGCGATGATCGATCCCGGACCGTAGCGATCAATCCGATCGGCAATGATCCGATGGTTGCGATCGATCATAGCCTTGATCTTGATCGGTGATGATTGATCTCAGACCGTTGCGATCAATCCAATCGGCGATGATTCGACGGCTGCGATCGATCGAAGCCATGATCCTAATCGGCGATGATCGATCTCCGACTGTTGTCATCAATCAGATCGGTGATGATCCGATGGTTGCGATCGATCCAAGCCATGATCCTGATTGGCAATGATCGATCTTGGATAGTTACGATCAATCCGATCGGTGATGATCTGATGGTTGCGATCGATCAAAGCCATGATCCCGATCGGCGATGATCGATCTCGGACCGTTCGATCAATTGGATCGGCGATGATCCGACAGTTGCGATTGATCAAAGCCATGATCCTGATCGGCAATGATCGATCTCAGACCGTTGCGATCAATCCGATCGGCGACGATCCGACGGTTGCGATCGATCCAAACCATGATCCCGATCGGCGATGATCAATCTCGGACCATAGCGATCAATCAGATCGGCGACGATCCAATGATTGCGATCGATCATAGCCAAGATCTTGATCGGCGATGATCGATCTCGGACCATTGCGATCAATCCGATCGGCGACGATCCGATGGTTGCGATCGATCTAAGCCATGATCCAATCGGCGATGATCGATCTCGGACCGTTGCGATCAATCCGATCGGCGAAGATCCGACGGTTGCGATCGATGGAAGCCATGATACCGATCGGCGATGATCGATCTCGGACCGTTGCGATCAATCCAATCGGCGATGATCCGATTGTTGCGATCGATCCAAGCCATGATCCCGATCGGCGATGATCGATCTTGAACCGTTGCGACCAATCCGATCAGCGACGATCCGATAGTTGCGATCGATCGAAGCCATGATCCCGATCGGTGATGATCGATCTCGGACCATTGCGATCAATCCGATCGGCGATGATCCGACGGTTGCGATTGATCCAAGCCATGATCCCGATCGGCGATGATCGATCTCAGACTATAGCGATCAATCCGATCGGCGATGATCTGACGGTTGCGATCGATCATAGCCTTGATCCCGATCGGCGATGATCGATCTCGAACCGTTGCGATCAATCCGATCGGCGATGATCCAAAGGTTACGATCGATCCAAGCCATGATCATGATCGGTGATGATCGATCTCGGACCATTGCGATCAATCTGATCGGTGACGATTCGACAATTGCGATCGATCGAAGCCATGATCCCAATCGGCGATAATCGATCTTGGACCGTTGCGATCAATCCGATCGGCGACGATCTGACGGTTGCGATCGATGGAAGCCATGATACCGATCGCGATGATCGATCTCGGATCGTTGCGATCAATCTGATCGGCGTCAATTCAATGGTTGCGATCGATCCAAGCCATGATCCCGATCGGCGATGATCGATCTCGGACCGTAGCGATCAATCAGATCAGCGACGATCCGACGATTGTGATCGATCGTAGCCATGATCCCGATCGGCAAATATCGATCTCGGACCGTTGCGATCAATCCGATCGGCGATGATTCGACGGTTGCGATCGATCTAAGCCATGATCCCCATCGGCGATAATCGATCTCGGACCGTTGCGATCAATCCGATCGGCGAAGATCCTATGGTTGCAATCGATGGAAGCCATGATACCGATCGGCGATGATCGATCTCAGACCGTTGTGATCAATCCAATCGGCAATGATCCGATGGTTGCGATTGATCCAAGCTATGATCCCAATCGGCGATGATCGATCTTGGACCGTTGCAACCAATTTGATCGGGACGATCCGACGGTTGCGATCGATCAAAGCCATGATCCCGATCGGTGATAATCGATCTTGGACCGTTGCGATCAATCCAATCGGCGACGATCCGACGGTTGCGATCGATGGAAGCCATGATATCGATCGGCGATGATCGATCTCGGACCGTAGCGATCAATCAGATCGGCGACGATCCGACGGTTGCAATCGATCGTAGCCTTGATCCCGATTGGTGATGATCGATCTCGGACCGTTGCGATCAATCCGATCGGCGACGAACTGATGGTTGTGATCGATCGAAGCCATGATCCCGATCGGCGATGATCGATCTCGGACCGTTGCGATCAATCCGATCGGCGACGATTCGACAGTTGCAATCGATCCAAGCCATAATCCCGATCGACGATGATTGATCTCGGACCGCAGTGATCAATCCGATCGGCGATGATCCGATGGTTGCGATAAATCGTAGCTTTGATCCCGATCGGCGATGATCGATCTCGGACCATTGCGATCAATCCGATCGGCAACGATCCGAAGGTTGCGATCGATCCAAGCCATGATCACGATCGGTGATGATCGATCTTGGACCGTTGCGATCAATCCGATCGGTGACGATTCGATGGTTGCGATCGATCGAAGCTATGATCCCGATTGGCGATAATCGATCTTGGACTGTTGCGATCAATCCGATCGACGATGATTCGACGGTTGCGATCGATGGAAGCCATGATACCGATCGGCGATGATCGATCTCGGACCGTCGCGATCAATCCGATCGGTGATGATCTGATAGTTGTGATCGTTTGAAGCCATGATCCCGATCGGCGATGATCGATCTCAGACCGTTTCGATCAATCCGATCAGCGTCGATTCGATGGTTGCGATCGATCCAAGCCATGATCCTGATCGGCGATGATCGATCTCGGACCGTAGCGATCAATCTGAACGGCGACGATCCGATAGTTGCGATCGATCATAGCCTTGATCTTGATCGACGATGATTGATCTTGGACCGTTGCGATCAATTCGATCGGCGATGATCCGACGGCTGCGATCGATCGAAGCCATGATCCTGATCAGCGATGTTCGATCTCCGACCGTTGCGATCAATCCGATCGATGATGATCCAATGGTTGAGATCGGTCCAAGCCATGATCCTGATCGGCGATGATCGATCTTGGATAGTTGCGATCAATCCGATCGGCAACGATCCGATGGTTGCGATAGATGAAAGCCATGATACCGATCGGCGATGATCGATCTCGGACCGTTCGATCAATTGGATCGGCGATGATCCGACGGTTGCGATTGATCGAAGCCATGATCCTGATCGGCGATGATCGATCTCAGACCGTTGCAATCAATCCGATCGGCGACGATCCGACGATTGCGATCGATCGTAGCCATGATCCCGATCGGCGATGATCGATCTCGGACCGTTGTGATCAATCCGATCGGCGACGATCCGATGGTTGTGATCGATCTAAGCCATGATCCCAATCGGCGATGATCGATCTCGGACCGTTGCGATCAATCCGATCGGCAAAGATCCGATGGTTGCGATCGATGGAAGCCATGATACCGATTGGCATTGATCGATCTCGGACCGTTGCGATCAATCAAATCGGCGATGATCCGATGGTTGCGATCGATCCAAGCCATGATCCTGATCGGTGATGATCGATCTTGGACCGTTGTGACCAATCTGATCGGCGATGATCCGATAGTTGCGATCGATCAAGGCCATGATCCTGATTGGCGATATCGATCTTGGACCGTTGCGATCAATCAGATCGGCGACGATCTGACGGTCGCGATCGATCCAAGCCATGATCTCGATCGGCAATGGTCGATCTTGGACCGTAGCGATCAATCCGATCAGCGATAATCCAATGGTTGCGATCGATCGTAGCCTTGATCCCGATCGGCGATGATCGATCTCGGACCGTTGCGATCAATCCGATCGGTGATGATCTGACGGTTGCGATCGATCCAAGCCATGATCCTGATCGGCGATGATCGACCTCGTACCATTGCGATCAATCCGATTGATGTCGATCCGACGGTTGCGATCGATCAAAGCCATGATACCGATCGGCGATGATCGATCTCGGACCATAGCAATCAATCTGATCGATGATAATTCGATGGTTGCGATCGATCATAGCCTTGATCCTGATCGACGATGATTAATCTCGGACCGTTGCGATCAATCCGATCGGCGATGATACGACGGTTGCGATCAATCGAAGCTATGATCCTGATCGGCGATGATCGATCTCCGACTGTTGCGATCAATCCGATCGGCGATGATCCAACGGTTGCGATCGATCCAAGCCATGATCCTGATCGGCGATGATCGATCTCGGACAGTTGCGATCAATCCGATCGGTGATGATCTGACGGTTGCGATCGATCGAAGCCATGATCCCGATCGGCGATGATCGATCTCGGATCGTTGCGATCATTTGGATCAGCGACGATCCGACGATTGCGATCGATCGTAGCCTTGATCCCGATCGGTGATGATTGATCTCGGACCGTTGTGATCAATCCAATCGGTGTCAAAGTGACGGTTGCGATCGATCAAAGCCATGATACCGATCGGCGATGATCGATCTCGGACCATAGCGATCAATCCGATCAGCGACGATCCGATGGTTGCGATCGGTCATAGCCTTGATCCTGATCGGCGATGATTGATCTCGGATCGTTGCGATCAATCCGATCGGCGATGATTCGACGGTTGCGATCGATCGAAGCCATGATCCCGATCGGCGATGATCGATCTTGGACCGCTGCGATCAATCCGATCGGCGACGATCCGACGGTTGTGATCGATCCAAGCCATGATCCCGATCGGCGATGATCGATCTCGGATAGTTGCGATCAATCCGATCGGCGATGATCCGACGGTTGCGATCGATCGAAGCCATGATCCCGATCGGTGAAGATCGATCTTCGACCGCTGTGATCAATCCGATCGGTGACGATCCGACGGTTGCGATCGATCCAAGCCATGATCCGAATCGGCGATGATCGATCTCGGACAGTTGCGATCAATCCGATCGGCGACGATCTGACGGTTGCGATCGATCGAAGCCATGATCCGATCGGCGATGATCGATCTCGGACTGTTGCGATCAATTGGATCAGCAATGATCCGACGGTTGCAATCGATCGTAGCCTTGATCCCGATCAGCGATGATCGATCTCGGACCATTGCGATCAATCAAATTGGCAATCCGACGGCTGCGATCGATCGAAGCCATGATCCTGATCAGCGATGATCGATCTCAGACCGTTGCGATCAATTCGATCGGCGACGATCCGATGGTTGCAATCGATCCAAGCCATGATCCCGATCGGCAATGATCGATCTTGTACGTTGCAAACAATCCGATCGGTGATCCGATGGTTGTGACCGATCAAAGCCATGATCCCGATCGGCGATGATCGATCTCAGACCGTTGCGATCAATTCGATCGGCGATGATCCAACGGTTGCGATCGATCGAAGCCATGATCCCGATCGGCGATGATCGATCTTGGACCGTTTCGATCAATTGGATCGGCGATGATCCGATGGTTGCGATCGATCATAGCGTTCATCCCGATCGGCGATGATCGATCTCGAACCATTGCGATCAATCAGATCGGCGATGATCCGACAGTTGCGATCGATCGAAGCCATGATCCTAATCGGCGATGATCGATCTCAAACCGTTGCGATCAATCCAATCGGCGACGATTCGACAGTTGCGATCGATCCAAGCCATGATCCCGATCGGCGATGATCGATCTTGGACCGTTGCGAACAATCTGATCGGTGATGGTCTGATGGTTGCGATCGATCGAAGCCAAGATCTCGATCGGCAATGATCGATCTTGGACCGTTGCGATCAATCCGAACGGCAAGGATCCGATGTTGCGATCAATCGAAGCCATGATCTCAATCGGCAATGATCGATCTTGGACCATTGCGATCAATCCGATCGATGATGATCCAACGGTTGCGATCGATCAAGGCCATTATCTCGATCGGCGATGATCGAATTCGGACCATTGCGATCAATTCGATCGGCGACGATCTGACGGTTGCGATCGATCAAAGCCATGATCCCGATCGACGATGATCGATCTCGGACTGTTGCGATCAATCCGATCTGTGAGGATCCGATGGTTGCGATCGATCGAAGCCAAGATCCCGATCGGCGATGATCGATCTCGGACCGTTGTGATCAATCAGATCGGCGACGATCCAACGATTGCGATTGATCCAATCCATGATCTCGATCGGCGATGATCGATCTCGGACCGTTGCGATCAATCCAATCGGCGACGATCCGATGGTCGCGATCGATCGAAGCCATGATCCCGATCGGCGATGATCGATCTCGAACCGTTGCGATCAATTCGATCGGCGACGATCCGACGGTAGTGATCGATCCAAGCCATAATCCTGATCGGCGATGATCGATCTCGTACCATTGCGATCAATCCGATCGGTGACGATCCGACGGTTGCGATTGATCCTAGCCTTGATTCCGATCGGCGATGATCGATCTTGGACCGTTGCGATCAATCTGATCGGCGACGATCCGACGGTCGCGATCGATCAAAGCCATGATCCTGATCGGCGATGATCGTTCTTGGACCGTTGCGATCAATCCGATCGACGACAATCCGATGGTTGCGATTGATCCAAGCCATGATTCCGATTGGCAATGATCGATCTCGGACCGTTGCGACCAATCCGATCAGCGATGATCCGACGGTTGCGATCGATCAAAGCCATGATCCCGATCGACGATAATCGATCTTGGACCGTTGCGATCAATCCAATCGACGATGATCCTATGGTTGCAATCGATCCAAGCCATGATCCCGATCGGCGATGATCGATCTCGGACCGTAGTGATCAATTAGATCGACGACGATCCGATGGTTGCGATCGATCGTAGCCTTAATCCCAATCGACGATGATCGATCTCGGACCGTTGCGATCAATCCGATCAGTGACGATCCAATGGTTGCGATCGATCCAAGCCATGATCCCAATCGGCGATGATCGATATTGGACCGTTGTGATCAATCCGATCGGCGACGATCCAACGGTTGCGATCGATCCAAGCCATGATCTCGATCGGCGATAATCGATCTCGGACCGTAGCAATCAATCTATCGGCGACGATCTGACGGTTGCGATCGATCGTAGCCTTGATCCCGATCGGCGATGATCGATCGCGGACCGTTGCGATCAATCCGATCGGCGACGATCCAAATGTTGCGATCGATTCAAGCCATGATCACGATCGGCGATGATCGATCTCGGACTGTTGCGATCAATCCGATCGGCGATGATCCGACGGTTGCGATCGATCGAAGCCATGATCCCGATCAGCGATAATCGATCTTGGACCGTTGCGATCAATCCGATCAGCG
This sequence comes from Calamus simplicifolius, assembly GCA_900491605.1. NCBI lineage: Eukaryota > Viridiplantae > Streptophyta > Magnoliopsida > Arecales > Arecaceae > Calamus > Calamus simplicifolius. The sequence goes on along the minus strand of UESW01003911.1, from coordinate 1,579,002 downwards.
ACAATCTGACGGTTGCGATCGATGGAAGCCATAATACCGATCGACGATGATCGATATTGGACCGTCGCAATCAATTCGATTGGCGACGATCCGACAGTTGCGATCATTCGAAGCCATTATCCCGATCGGCGATGATCGATCTCAGACCGTTGCGATCAATATGATCGGAATGGATCCGATGGTTGCGATCGATCCAAGTCATGATCCTGATCGGTGATGATCGATCTCGGACCATAGAGATCAATCCGATCGGCGACGATCCGATGGTTGCGATAGATCATAGCCTTTATCCTGATCGACGATGATGGATCTCGAACCGTGCGATCAATCCGATCGGCGATGAATCGACGGTTGCGATCGGTCGAGGACATGATCCCGATAGGCGATGATCGATCTCGGACCATTGCGATCAATCTGATCGACGACGATCCGACTGTTCCAATCGATCAAGGCCATGATCCCGATCAATGATGATCGATCTTGGACCGTTGCGATCAATCCGATCGGCGATGATCTGACGTTTGCGATCGATCCAAGCCATGATCTCGATCGGCGATGATCGATCTCGAACCATTGCGATCAATCCGATCGGTGACGATCTGACGGTTGCGATCGATCGAAGCCATGATCCCGATCGGCGATGATCGATCTCGGACCGTTGCGATCATACCGATTGGCGAGGATCCGATGGTTGCGATTGAATGAAGCCATGATCCCGATCGGCGATGATCGATCTCAGACTGTTGCAATCAATCCGATCTGCGATGATCTGATGGTTGCGATCGACCGAAGCCATGATCTTGATCGGCATTGATTGATCTCGAACTGTTGTGATCGATCCGATCGGCGACGATCCGACGATTGCGATTGATCAAAGCCATGATCCTAATCGGCGATGATCGATCTCGGACCGTTGCGATCAACCCGATCGGCAATGATCCGACGGTTGCGATCGATCCAAGCCATGATCCCGATCGGCGATGATCGATCTCGGACCGTTGCGATCATTACGAACGATGACGATCCGATGGTTACGATCAGTCGAAGCCATGATCCCGATCAGTGATGATCGATCTCGGACCGTTGCGATCAATCCTATTGCCGACGATCCGACGGTTGATATCGATCGAAGCCATGATCCCGATTGGCGATGATCGATCTCGTACCATTGCGATTAATCCGATCGGCGAGGATCTGATAGTTGCGATCGATCCAAGCCATGATCCTGATCGGTGATGATCGATCTCGGACTGTTGTGGTCAATCAGATCGGCGACGATCTGACGGTTGCGATCGATCGTAGCCTTGATCCCGATCGGCGATGATCGATCTCGGACCATTGCGATCAATCCAATCGGCAACGATCCGATGGTTGCGATCGATCGAAGCCATGATCCTGATCGATGATGATCGATCTCGGACCGTTGTGATCAATCCGATTGGCGACAATCCGACAGTTGCGATCGATTCAAGCCATGATCCCGATCGGCGATGATCGATCTCGGACCGTTGCAACCAATCCGATCAGCGATGATCCGTCGGTTGCGATCGATCGAAGCCATGATCCCGATCGGTGATAATCGATCTTGGACCGTTGTGATCAATCAGATCGGCGACAATCCGATGGTTGCGATCGATCCAAGCCATGATCTCGATCGACGATGATTGATCTCAGACCATAGAGATCAATCCGATTAGCGACGATCCAACGGTTGCGATCGATCGTAGCCTTGATCCCGATCGGCGATGATCGATCTCGGACCGTTGCGATCAATCCGATCGGCGATGATCCGATGGTTGCGATCGATCCAAGCCATGATCACGATCGGCGATGATCGATCTCAGACCGTTGCGATCAATCCGATTGACGATGATCCGACGATTGCGATCGATCGAAGCCATGATCCCGATCGGCGATGATCGATCCTGGACCGTTGTGATCAATCTGATCGGCAATGATCCGACGGTTGCGATCGATCGAAGCCATGATCCCGATCGACGATGATCGATCTCGGACCATCGCGATCAATCCGATCGGCGATGATCCGACGGTTGCGATCGTTCGAAGCCATGATCCCGATCGACGATGATCGATCTCGGACCGTAGCGATCAATCCGATCGGCGATGATCCGACGGTTGCAATCGATCATAGCCTTGATCCTGATCGGCGATGATCGATCTCGGACTGTTGTGATCAATCCGATCGGCGACGATCTGACAGTTGCGATCGATCGAAGCTATGATCCTGATCAGCGATGATCGATCTCCGACCGTTGCGATCAATCCGATTGGCGACGATCCGATGGTTGCGATCGATGAAGCCATGATCCCAATCAGCGATGATCGATCTCAGACAGTTGCGATCAATCCGATCGGCGATGATCCGACAGTTGCGATCGATCGAAGCCATGATCCCAATCGGCGATGATCGATCTCGGACCGTTGCGATCAATTGGATCGGCGACGATCCCACGGTTGTGATCGATCAAAGCCATGATACCGATTGGCGATGATTGATCGCGGACCTTTGCGATCTATCCGATAGGCGACGATCCGATGGTTGTGATCGACCTAAGCCATGATCCCTATCGACGATGATCGATCTCGAACAGTTAGGATCAATCCGATCGACGATGATCCGAAGGTTGCGATCGATCGAAGCCATAATCCCGGTCGGCGATGATCGATCTCGGATCATTGCGATCAATCCGATCGGCGATGATCCGAGGGTTACGATCAATCCAAGCCATGATCCCGGTCGGCGATTATCGATCTCGGACCATTGCGATCAATCCGATCGGCGATGATCCAATGGTTGCGATCGATCGAAGCCATGATCCCGATTGGCGATGATTGATCTCGGACCGTTGCGATCAATTGGATCGGCGACGATCCGACGGTTGCGATCGATCATAGCCTTGATCCCGATCGGCGATGATCCGACAGTTGCGATCGATCAAAGCCATGATCCTGATCGGCGATGATCAATCTCAGACCGTTGCGATTAATCCGATCGGCGAGGATCCGACTGTTGCGATCGATCCAAGCAATGATCTCGATCGGCGATGATCGATCTTGGACCATTGCGAACAATCTGATCGTTGATAATCCGATGGTTGCGATCGATCGAAGCCATGATCCCAATTGGCGATGATCGATCTCGGACCGTTGCGATCAATCCGAACGGCAAGGATCCGATGGTTGCGATCGATCGAAGCCATGATCCCGATCGGCAATGATCGATCTCGGACCATTGCGATCAATCCGATCAGCGACGATCCAACGGTTGCGATCGATCAAGGCCATTATCTCGATCGGCGATGATCGATCTCGGACCATTGCGTTCAATCCGATCGGCGACGATCCGACGGTTGCGATCAATCAAAGCCATGATCCCGATCGACGATGATCGATCTCGGACTGTTGCGATCAATCCGATCGGTGAGGATATGATGGTTGCAATCGATCGAAGCCAAGATCCCAATCGGCGATGATTGATCTTGGACCGTTGCGATCAATCAGATCGGCGACGATCCGACGATTGTGATCGATCCAAGCCATGATCCCGATCGGCAATGATCGATCTCGGACCGTTGCGATCAATCCAATTGGCGACGATCCGATGGTTATGATCGATCGAAGCCATGATCACGATCGGCGATGATCGATCTCGGACCGTTGCGATCAATCCGATCAGCGACGATCCGACGGTTGCGATCGATCCAAGCCATGATCCTGATCGGCGATGATCGATCTTGTACCGTTGCGATCAATCCGATCGGTGATGATCCGACGGTTGCGATCGATCGTAGCCTTGATCCCGATCGGCGATGATCGATCTCGGACTGTTGTGATCAATCCGATCGGTGACGATCCAACGGTTGCGATCGATCGAAGCCATGATCCTGATCAGCGATGATTGTTCTCAGACAGTTGCGATCAATCTGATCGGCGACAATCCGACGGTTGCGATCGATCCAAGCCATGATTCCGATCGGCGATGATCGATCTCGGACCGTTGCGACCAATCCGATCGGCGATGATCCGACGGTTGCGATCGATCGAAGCAATGATCCCTGTCAGCTCCCCCTCCTCTCTGGAGCCACCGACAGCACACCTGCACACCTGTGGTAATCGGATAGAGTTTTACTAGTCTTTATGTAGCGCTCCATAAAGATCTAGAGAACCCCAACTAATTATTATAAGTGGCAGACACACGAAAACACATCTTGTTAAAAACTTTTTATTTTCATCTCAATTATATACACAAATCATTCAATCAACACTAAGCATCAACCTGCTCAGATAATATTTTTTATGACATTCCTCAGGCAGTTTACAAGATCACATTCACAATCGACATCAAAATCATAAGTGCACACATCATGCTCATAATTTTCTCCAAAACATAAGTCTTATATTCATATCCCAAAAGGTCTAAAACATCATTATATCTCACTATACACATACACATACAATATACAAATATCAATCCACATTGTCTCAATATACAAGGCTAGCATCTATACACCCTTGCATCCAAGCAAGCTTCACCAGCTAAGGGTTCTGTCCTGCTTATCTTATGATCCTGGCAGAAATACTCACTGATCTGAAAGAACATTTAAATCATAGAGGGATGAGACCTAAGTCCCAGTGACTGGATAACCATTTAACTATGGAGAAATAGATAACCATAACCTCATATTTTTAATCGTATGCTGATACTATTTAGCTTGTACAACTCAAAGTATATTTTTAACATGATATCAGATAAAATAAAATGTAGCTTATTCTTCAAATAACATATCGGTACTGGAATACTCTACAATAACTTTTCACTGAAAGATAACTCATTAAGATAAAAATCCATGCATTACAATATGAAGATATGCATTCTTTATCTACAACCCAGACTCCCATCGGAATCTGCTTGCCCACTGGCATCTCAAGTAAACTCTCTCTCTCAGGATAACTATTTGGCCCACTGGCCCTTTTTATATCACAACATATGCTTTTAGATCTCATGATGCTGGGCTGTGTGTGTAATGCCTCTGAGGTACCACCCTACAGTCGCCCTTCTATAGGTGTACTCTCATCGGGTGCATGACTAGCAACAGGATCCCCGCACAATAGCACCCCTTACCCGTGCGGTTCACCCAACAAAGTGCTTTGTTCCTTAACCCTGGAACCTCAGGTTTTCTCTCTGCCCCCACGGGCTATACATAGTAATCAGCTCCACTGAGCTATGATTCATGCCCCACAGGCTGCTCACAACCAGTCCCACTAGCCTGGTTAAGCATGCACTCATCCCTGATTCTAGGGTTCATCGTACGATCTGTTCGCAAGGAGGTGCCGGCTCGATAGTAGTGTGCAATGCTCATGCTACAGTACAGTCTAAAGGGTGATCAGCCCCCTAGCTGCCTGATGCTCAGTATGATACATACATCATTTGTAAAGCTTTATCATGCAAATATGCCATGTATACATTAAAAATCTCCTCATCGAAACTCATGCTTATGTGTTTATGCTCAAAACTCATGCTCGAAACTCATGCTTATTTCTTTATGCTTAAAACTCATGCTCAAAACTCATTTATCAGAATATCATATACTAGGTTCTCATTTCTCATATTTAAAACATACATAATACTTTGCTAAACATAACATACCACAACTAGGTATTAATCTCATTATACTAGCTCAAATTAACTTCTCATTGCTAGATGAGAAACCCACTCACCTTAGTAGGTTACTCCTTGACTGGTACCCAACTCTGGTATTCCGGCTCCCTGGAATAACCCTCTTGACCTACGTCAACATAAAGATATGATAGCTATTAGGATTATCTCCACACGAGGTTTTCCCATGAACCATGCATGCATACATGATCTATCCTCTAATATCTCATTATTTTCTTTCACCCTTTCTCTACTCAAGATTACTTCTACTATTACCTCAAAATACAATAATCTAAGAAAATCTAAAGTCATGCAAAATCTAGGGAAGCTATAGCTTACCTGGATCGAGCACAAACCCCAAGCTTCCCTTTCCCTTTCTCTTTTTCTTCTTCTTCTTCTTCTCTTCTCTCTCTCTCTCTTTCTTTCTTTCTTTCTTTTCTCTGGCTGAACCCACGTTTTTTTCTTTTTCTCTAATGACTTGGGGACCAAGTCATGGGAAACTTAAGGGTTAAGGCATGCCAAATTCCCCTTTTGCCCTCAAACACTCTTAACGCATGCTTTTTGGAAAACACGTGGCTCACTTATAACCATGATATTTTGCCCTTAGATTTTCTTTTCCAAGTTGCCCTTAACACAATTAGCAATTGACATTGGAGCCTTTTTCCATTTTGCCCCTGACATAGCATTTTTTAAATCGATTTATAGCCCAGATTATCATTTTTCACTTAAATTGATACTTTTATGTAACATTTCTAAGAAAAGACTTTACCAGCTTGAAGAACTCGATTTTAGAAATCCAACGGTTCAAACGACATCCAAATCGGACTTGAAACTGAATAAATATAAAATTCTCAAAATTTAACTCAGAAAAACCTGCCGTCTTGGAGTCGGCTCCAGCAGAAATAGGTGTCGACTCCAGAAATATAGGTGTCGACTCTAGAAAAGTAGGTGTCGACTCCAACACTGCAGCAGAAATGTTAACCTTTTGTTTTCTCTGCAGGTGTCGACTCCACCTCTGCAGATGTCGACTCCACCTCTGCAGGTGTTGACTCCAAAGCATGCCGAAAGTTTAAAACCGTGCCAGAGTCGACTCCACTCCAATAGTATCGACTCCAAACACTAAAAACATCATTTTAGGATAAAACTCAAACTAAACTTGATTTTTCTTGTAATTTAAACCCATTAAAACTTAAGTCTCTCAATTTCTTAAATCAAACTCATTAACATTCAGAAATATACTCATTTACTCTAAAATTTCTTCTCTTTACATTTATAAAAAGGCCAACACACCCACATTTCACTGAAACTTTCTGACTTTCATTTCAAATGAAAAAATGCCATAAATTATAAGGTTTTTAGGATGTTACAATCCCGATCGGCGATAATCGATCTTGGACCATTGCGATCAATACGATCGGCGACGATCCGATGGTTGCGATCGATCCAAGCCATGATCTCGATCGGCGATTATCGATCTCGGACCGTAGCGATCAAAAAGATCGGCGATGATCCGATGGTTGCGATCGATCGTAGCCTTGATCCCGATCGGCGATGATCGATCTCGGACCGTTGCGATCAATCCGATAGGCGACAATCCGATGGTTGCGATCGATCCAAGCCATGATCCTGATCGGGGATGATCAATCTCGGACCATTACGATCAATCTGATCGGCGATGATCCGACGGTTGCAATCGATCCAAGCCATGATCCCGATTAGCGATGATCGATCTCGGACCATAGCGATCAATCCGATTGGCGACGATCCGACAGTTGCGATCGATCGTAGCCTTAATCTCGATCAGCGATGATCGATCTCGGACCGTTGTGATCAATCCGATTGGCGATGATCCGAATGTTGCGATCAATCCAAGCCATGATCACGATCGGCGATGATCTATCTCGGACCGTTGTGATCAATCCGATCGGCGATGATCCGACGGTTGCGATCGATCGAAGCCATGATCCTGATCGGCGATAATCGATCTTGGACCGTTGTGATCAATCCGATTGGCGACGATCTGACAGTTGCGATTGATGGAAGCCATGATACCGATCGGCGATGATCGATCTCGGACTGTCGCGATCAATCCGATCGATGACGATCCGACAGTTGCGATCGTTCGAAGCCATTATCCTGATCGGCGATGATCAATCTCAAACCGTTGCGATCAATACGATCGGCATCGATCCGACGGTTGCGATCGATCCAAGCCATGATCCCGATCGGCGATGATCGATCTCGGATCGTAGCGATCAATCTGACTGGCGATGATCCGATGGTTGCGATCGATCATAGCCTTGATCCTGATCGGCGATGATTGATCTCGGACCATTGCGATCAATCTGATCGGCGACAATCCGATGGTTGCGATCGATCGAGGACATGATCCCAATCGGCGATGATCGATCTCGGACCATTGCGATCAATCCGATAGGAGACGATCCGACGGTTGTGATCGATCAAGCCCATGATCCTGATCGACGATGATCGATCTCGGACCGTTGCGATCAATTCGATCAGCGATGATTCGACGTTTGCGATCGATCCAAGCCATGATCTTGATTAGCGATGATCGATCTTGGACTGTTGCGATCAATCCGATCGGCGACAATCCGACGGTTGCGATCGATCGAAGCCATGATCCCGATTGGCAATGATCGATCTCGGACCGTTGCGATCGTACCGATTGGCGAGGATCCGATGGTTGCGATCGAATGAAGCCATGATCCCGATCGGCGATGATCGATCTCAGACCGTTGCGATCAATCCGATCAGCGATGATCCGATGGTTGTGATCGATCGAAGCCATGATCTTGATCGGCATTGATCGATCTCGGACCGTTGCGATCAATCCGATCGGCGACGATACAACGATTGCGATCGATCGAAGTCATGATCCCGATCGGCGATGATCGATCTCGGACCATTGCGATCAATCCGATCGGCGATAATCCGATGGTTGCGATCGATCCAAGCCATGATCCCGATCGGCGATGATCGATCTCGGACCATTGCGATCAATCCGATCGATGACGATCCGATGGTTGCGATCGATCAAAGCCATGATCTCGATCGGCGATGATCGATCTTGGACCGTTGCGATCAATCCGATCGGCGACGATTTGACAGTTGCGATCGATCTAAGCTATGATCCCGATCGGCGATGATCAATCTCGGACAGTTGCGATCAATCCAATCGGCGATGATTCGATGGTTGCGATCGATCATAGCCTTGATCCCGATCGGCGATGATCGATCTCGGACCATTGCGATCAATCCAATCGGCGACGATCTGATGGTTGCGATCGATCGAAGCCATGATTCGGATCGGCGATGATCGATCTCGGACTATTGCAATCAATCCTATTGGTGACAATCCGACGGTTGCAATCGATCCAAGCCATGATCCCTATCGGCGATGATCGATATTGGACCGTTGCGACCAATCCGATCAGCGATGATCCGACGGTTGTGATCGATCGAAGCCATGATCCTGATCGGCGATAATCGATCTTGGACCGTTGCGATCAATCAGATTGGTGATGATACGATGGTTGCGATCGATCCAAGCCATGATCCCGATCGGCGATGATCGATCTCGGACCGTAGCGATCAATCCGATCAGCGATGATCCAACGGTTGCGATCGATCGTAGCCTTGATCCCGATCAGCGATGATCAATCTCGGACCATTGCGATCAATCCGATCAGCAACGATCCACGGTTACAATCGATCCAAGCCATGATCACGATCGGCGATGATCAATCTCGGACCATTGCGATTAATCTGATCGGCGATGATTGCGATCGATCAAAGCCATGATCCCGATCGGTGATGATCGATCCTGGACCATTGTGATCAATCCAATCGGCAACGATCTGACGGTTGCGATCGATCAAAGCCATGATCCCGATCAGCAATGATCGATCTTGGACCATCGCGATCAATCTGATCGGCGACGATCTGACGGTTGCGATCGTTCGAAGGCATGATCCCAATCGGCGATGATCGATCTCGGACCATAGCGATCAATCCGATCGGCAACGATCCGACGGTTGTGATCGATCATAGCCTTGATCCTGATCGGCAATGATCGATCTCTGACTGTTGCGATCAATCCGATCGGCGACGATCCGATGGTTGCGATCGATCGAAGCCATGATCCTGATCAGCGATGATCGATCTCCGACCGTTGCGATCAATCCGATCGGTGATGATCCGACTGTTGCGATCAATCCAAGCCATTATCCGAATCGGCAATGATCGATCTTGGACAGTTGCGATCAATCCGATCGGCGACGATCCGACAGTTGCGATTGATCAAAGCCATGATCCCGATCGGCGATGATCGACCTTGGATAGTTGGGATCAATCCGATCAGCGACAATCCGATGGTTGCCATTGATCGAAGCCATGATCTCGGTCGGCGATGATCGATCTCAGACCATTGCGATCAATCCAATCGGCGACGATCCAAGGGTTGCGATCGATCTAAGCCATGATCCCTATCGGCGATGATCGATCTCGGATAGTTGGGATCAATCCAATCGGCAACGATCCAAAGGTTGCGATCGATCAAAGCCATAATCCCGGTCGGCGATGATCGATCTCGGACTATTGTGATCAATCCGATCGGTGACGATCCGAGGGTTGCGATCGATTCAAGCCATGATCCCGATCGGCGATTATCGATCTCGGACCGTTGCGATCAATTCGATCGGTGACGATCCAACGGTTGCGATTAATCCAAGCCATGATCCCAATCGGCGATGATCGATCTCGGACCGTTGCGATCAATCCGATCGGTGACGATCCGTGGGTTGCGATCGATCCAAGCCATAATCCCGATCAGCGATGATCGATCTCAGACCGTTGCGATCAATCCGATGGGCGAGGATCCGATAGCTGCGATCGATCAAAGCCATGATCCTGATCGGCAATGATCGATCTCTGACCGTTGCAATCAATCCGATCAGCGATGATCCGATGGTTGCAATCGATCCAAGCCATGATCCTGATCGGCGATGATCGATCTCGGACCATTGCGATCAATCGGATCGGCGACGATCCCACGGTTGCGATCGATCGAAGCCATGATCTCGATCAGCGATGATTGATCTCGGACCGTTGCAATCAATCCGATCGGCGACGATTCGATGGTTGCGATCGATCTAAGCTATGATCCTGATCGGCGATGATCGATCTCGGACCATTGCGATCAATCCAATCGGCGATGATTCGATGGTTGTGATCGATCTAAGCTATGATCTCGATCGGCGATGATCGATCTCGGACAGATGGGATCAAACCGATCAGCGACAATCCGACGGTTGCCATCGATCGAAGCCATGATCCCGATCGGCGATGATCGATCTCGGACCGTTGCGATCAATCCGATCGGCGATGATCCGAGGGTTGCGATCGATCAAGGCCATGATCCCGATCGGCGATGATCGATCTTGGACCGTTGCGATCAATCCGATCGGTGATGATCCAACGGTTGCGATCGATCAAAGCCATGATCCTGATCGGCGATGATCGATCTCGGACCGTTGCGATCAATCCGATCGGCAATAATTCGACGAATGCGATCGATCGAAGCCATGATCCTGATCGGCGATGATCGATCTCGAACCATTGCGATCAAACCAATCGGTGATGATCCGACGGTTGCGATCGATCCAAGCCATGATCCCGATCGGCGATGATTGATCTCGGACCGTTGCGATCAATCAGATCGGCGACGATCCGATGGTTGCGATCGATCAAAGCCATGATCTCGATCGGCGATGATCGATCTTGGACCATTGCGATCAATCCGATCAGCGATGATCCGACGGTTGTGATCGATCGAAGCCATGATCCCGATTGGCGATGATCGATCTTGGACCGTTGTGATCAATCCTATTGGCATCGATCCGACGGTTGCGATCGATCGAAGCTATGATCCCGATCGACGATGATCGATCTCGGACCATTGCGATCAATTGGATCGGCGACGATCCCATGGTTGCGATCGATCAAAGCCATTATACCGATCGACGATGATCGATCACGGTCCTTTGTGATCTATCCGATAGGCAACGATCCGACTGTTGCGATCGATCTAAGCCTTGATCCCTATCGGCGATGATCGATCTCGGACAGTTGGGATCAATCCGATCGGCGACGATCTGAAGGTTGCGATCGATCAAAGCCATAATCCCGGTCGGCGATGATCAATCTCGGACAGTTGCGATCAATCCGATTGGCGATGATCCGAGGGTTACGATCGATCCAAGCCATGATCCCGATCGACGATTATCGATCTCGAACCATTGCGATCAATCCGATTGGCGACGATCCGACGGTTGCGATCGATCGAAGCCATGATCCCGATCAGCGATAATTGATCTTAGACCGTTGCGATCAATCCGATCGGTGACGATCTGACGGTTGCGATCGATGGAAGCCATGATACCGATCGGCGATGATCGATCTCGGACCGTCACGATCAATCCGATCGGCAACGATCCGACAGTTGCTATCATTCGAAGCCATTATCCCGATCGGCGATGATCGATCTCAAACCGTTGCGATCTATCCGATCGGTGTCGACCCGATGGTTGCGATCGATCTAAGCCATGATCCTGATCGGCGATGATCGATCTCGGATCGTAGCGATCAATCAGATCGGTGACGATCCGATGGTTACGATCGATCATAGCCTTGATCCTGATCGACGATGATTGATCTCGAACCATTGCGATCAATCCGATCGGCAACGATCTGATGGTTGCGATCGGTCGAGGACATGATCCCGATCGGCGATGATCGATCTCGGACCGTTGCGATCAATCCGATTGGCGATGATCCGATGGTTGCGATCGATCAAGGCCATGATCCCGATCGACGATGATCGATCTTGGACCGTTGCGATCAATCCGATCGGCGATGATCCGACGTTTGCGATCGATCCAAGCCATGATCTCGATCAGCGATGATCGATCTCAAACCGTTGTGATCAATCTGATCAGCGACGATCCGACGGTTGCGATCGATCAAACCATGATCCTGATCAGCGATGATCGATCTCGGACCGTTGCGATCATACCGATTGATGAGGATCCGATGGTTGCGATCGAACGAAGCCATGATCCCGATCGGCGATGATCGATCTCGGACCGTTGCGATCAATCCGATCTGCGATGATCTGATGGTTGCGATCGACCGAAGCCATGATCTTGATCGGCGTTGATCGACCTCGGACCATTGCGATCGATCCGATCGGCGACGATCCAACGATTGCGATTGATCGAAGCCATGATCCTGTTCGGCGATGATCGATCTTGGACCGTTGCGATCAATCCGATCGGCGATGATCCGACGGTTGCGATCGATCCAAGCCATGATCCCGATTGGCAATGATCGATCTTGGACCGTTGGGATCATTACGAACGATGACGATCCGATGGTTGCGATCGGTCGAAGGCATGATCCCGATCGGCGATGATCGATCTCGGACCGTTGCGATCAATTCTGTTGGCGACGATCCGACGGCTGACATCGATCGAAGCCATGATCCCGATCGGCGATGATCGATCTCGTGCCATTGCGATCAATCCGATCGGCGAGGATCCGATCGTTGCGATCGATCCAAGCTATGATCCTGATAGTGATGATCGATCTCGGACCATTGCGGTCAATCCAATCGACGACGATCCGACGATTGCGATCGATCGTAGCCTTGATCCCGAGCCGTGATGATCGATCTCGGACCATTTCGATCAATCCAATCGGCGACGATCCGACAGTTGCGATCGATCAAAGCCATGATCCTGATTGGCGATGATCGATCTCGAACCGTTGCGATCAATCTGATTGGCGACAATCCGACGGTTGCAATCGATCCAAGCCATGATCTCGATCGGCGATGATCGATCTTGGATCGTTGCGACCAATCCGATCGGCGACGATCTGATGGTTGCGATCGATCGAAGCCATGATTCCGATAGGCGATAATCGATCTTGGACCGTTGCGATCAATAAGATCAGCGACAATCCAACGGTTGCGATCGATCCAAGCCATGATCCCAATCGACGATGATCGATCTCGGACCGTAGTGATCAATCCGATCAGCGACGATCCAACATTTGCGCGATCGATCATAGCCTTGATCCCGATCGGCGATGATCGATCTCGGACCGTTGCGATCAATCCGATCAGCGATGATTCGATGGTTGCGATCGATCCAAGCCATGATCACGATCGGCGATGATCGATCTCGGACCGTTGTGATCAATTCGATCGGCAACGATCCGATGATTGTGATCGATCGAAGCCATGATCCCGATCAGCGATGATCGATCTTGGACCGTTGTGATCAATCCGATCGGCAATAATCTGACGGTTGCGATCGATCGAAACCATGATCCCGATCAGCGATGATCGATCTCGGACCATCGCGATCAATCCGATTGGCGACGATCCGATGGTTGCGATCGTTCGAAGCCATGATCCTAATCGACGATGATCGATCTCGGACCGTAGCGATCAATCCGATCGGCAATGATCCGACAGTTGTGATCGATCGAAGGCATGATCCTGATCAGCGATGATCGATCTCTGACCGTTGCGATCAATCCAATCGGCGAGGATCCGACGGTTGTGATCGATCCAAGCCATTATCCGAATCGGCGATGATCGATCTCAGACAGTTGCGATCAATCCGATCGGCGACGATCAGACGGATGCGATTGATCAAAGCCATGATCCCGATCGGCGATGATCGATCTCGGACCGTTGCGATCAATTGGATCGGCGACGATCCCACGGTTGCAATCGATCAAAGCCATGATACCGATTGGCGATGATCGATCGCGGACCTTTGCGATCTATCCGATAGGCGACGATCCGACGATTGCGATCGATCTAAGCCATGATCCCTATCGGCGATGATCGATCTCGGACAGTTGGGATCAATCCGATCGGCGACGATCCGAAGGTTGCGATTGATCAAAGCCATTATACCGGTCGGCGATGATCGATCTCAGAACGTTGTGATCAATCCGATCGGCGACGATCCGAAAGTTGCAATCGATCCAAGCCATGATCCCGATCGGCGATTATCATTCTCGGACCGTTGCGATCAATCCGATCGGCAACGATCCGACGGTTGCGATCGATCCAAGCTATGATCCCAATCGGCGATGATCGATCTCGAACCGTTGCGATCAATCCGATCGGCGACGATACGATGGTTGCGATCGATCGAACTATGATCTCGATCGGCGATGATCGATCTCGGACCGTTGCGATCAATCCGATCGGCGACGATCCGACAGTTGCGATCGATCCAAGCCATAATCCCGATCGGCGATGATCGATCTCGGACCGTTGCGATCAATCCGATGGGTGATGATCCGATGGCTGCGATCGATCGAAGCCATGATCCTGACCGGCGATGATCGATCTCCGACCGTTGAGATCAATCCGATCGGCGACGATCCGATGGTTGCGATCGATCCAAGCCATGATCCTGATCGATGATGATCGATCTCGGACCGTTGCGATCAATCGGATCGGCGACGATCCCACGGCTGCGATCGATCGAAGCCATGATCTCGATCGGCGATGATCGATCTCGGACCGTTGCAATCAATCCAATCGGCAATGATTCGATGGTTGTGATCGATCTAAGCTATGATCCCGATCAGCGATGATCGTTCTCAGACTGTTGCGATCAATCTGATCGGTGACGATTCGACGGTTGCGATCAATCTAAGCTATGATCCCGATCGGCGATGATCGATCTCGGACAGTTGGGATCAATCCGATCAGCGACAATCCGATGGTTGCCATCGATCGAAGCCATGATCCCGATCGACGATGATCGATCTCGGACCAATGCGATCAATCCAATCGGCGACGATCCGAGGGTTGCGATCGATAAAGGCCATGATCCCGATCGGCGATGATCGATCTCGGACTGTTGCGATCAATCCAATCGGCGATGATTCAACGG
Source organism: Calamus simplicifolius (assembly GCA_900491605.1). Lineage (NCBI taxonomy): Eukaryota > Viridiplantae > Streptophyta > Magnoliopsida > Arecales > Arecaceae > Calamus > Calamus simplicifolius. The sequence goes on along the minus strand of UESW01003911.1, from coordinate 1,563,318 downwards.
TTGCGATCGATCAAAGCCATGATCCTGATCGGCGATGATCGATCTCGGACCATTGCGATCAATCCGATCGGCGACAATCCGATGAATGCGATCGATCGAAGCCATGATCCCGATCGGCGATGATCGATATCGAACCATTGCGATCAATCCGATCGGCGATGATCCAACGGTTGTGATCGATCCAAGCCATGATCCCGATCGGCGATGATCAATCTCGGACCGTTGCGATCAATCCGATCGGCGACGATCCGACGGTTGCGATCGATCAAAGCCATGATCCCGATTGGCGATGATCAATCTCGGACCATTGCGATCAATCCGATCAATGATGATCCGATGGTTGTGATCGATCAAGCCATGATCCCGATTAGGGATGATCGATCTTGGACCATTGTGATCAATCCTATTGGCGTTGATCCGACGGTTGCGATCGATCGAAGCCATGATCCCGATCGGCGATGATCCATTTCGGACCGTTGCGATCAATCCGATCGGTGACTATTCGACTATTGCGATCGATCCAAGCCATGATCCCGATCGGAGATTATCGATCTCAGACCGTTGCGATCAATCCGATCGGCGACGATTCGACCATTGCGATCGATCGAAGCCATGATCCCGATCGGCGATGATCGATCTCGGACTGTTGCGATCAATCAGATTGGGGACGATCCGACGGTTGCGATCGATCCAAGCCATGATCCCGATCGGCAATGATCGATCTTGGACCGTTGCGATCAATCCGATCGGCGATGATCCGACGGTTGCGATCAATCCAAGCCATGATCCTGATCGTCGACGATCCGATGGTTGCGATCAATCGTAGCCTGATCCCGATCGGCGATGATCAATCTCGGACCGTTGCGATCAATCCGATCGGCGATGATCCGAAGGCTGCGATCGATCCAAGCCATGATCACGATCGGCGATGATCGATCTCGGACCGTTACGATCAATTTGATCGGTGATGATCCGATGGTTGTGATCAATTGAAGCCATGATCCCGATCAGCGATAATCGATCTTGGACCGTTGTGATCAATCCGATCGGCGACGATCTAACGGTTGCGATCGATGGAAGCCATGATACCGATCGACGATGATCGATCTTGGACCGTCGCGATCAATCCGATCGGCGATGATCCGATAGTTGTGATCATTCGATGCCATTATCTTGATCGGCGATGATCGATCTCAGACCATTGCGATCAATTCGATCGGCATCGATCCGACGGTTGAGATCGATCCAAGCCATGATCCTGATCGACGATGATCGATCTTGGACTGTAGCGATCAATCCGATCGGCGACGATCCGATGGTTGCGATCGATCATAGCCTTGATCCTAATCGGTGATGATTGATCTCGGACCGTTGCGATCAATCCGATCGGCGACGATCCGACGATTGCGATCGATGGAAGCCATGATCCCGATCGACGATGATCGATCTCGGACCGTTGCGATAAATCCGATCGGCATCGATCCGACGGTTGCAATCTGTTGAGGACATGATCCCGATCGGCGATGATCGATCTCGAACCATTGCGATCAATCTGATCGGCGATGATCCGACGGTTGCGATCGATCGAAGCCATGATCCTGATTGGCGATGATCGATCTCGGACCATTGCGATCAATTTGATCGGCGACAATCCGATGAATGCGATCGATTGAAGCCATGATCCCGATCGGTGATGATCGATCTCGAACCATTGCGATCAATCCGATCGGCGATGATCCGACGGTTGCGATCGATCCAAGCCATGATCCCGATCGGCGATGATCGATCTCGGACCGTTGCGATCAATCCGATCGGCGACGATCCGATGGTTGCGATCGATCAAAGCCATGATCACGATCGGCGATGATCGATCTTGGACCGTTGCGATCAATCCGATCAGTGATGATCCGACGGTTGCGATCGATCGAAGCCATGATCTCGATCAGCGATAATCGATCTTGTACCGTTGCGATCAATCTGATCAGCGACGATCTGACGGTTGTGATCAATGGAAGCCATGATACCGATCGGCGATGATCGATCTCGGACCATCGCGATCAATCCGATCGGCGATGATCTGACAGTTGTGATCGTTCGAAGCCATTATCCAGATCGGCGATGATCGATCTCAGACCGTTGCGATCAATCCGATTGGCGTCGATCCGACGGTTGCGATCGATCCAAGCCATGATCCTGATCGGTGATGATCGATCTCGGACCGTAGCGATCAATCTGATCAGCGATGATCCGATGGTTGCGATCGATCATAGCCTTGATCCTGATCGGCGATGATTGATCTCGGACGGTTGCGATCAATCCTATCAGCGACGATCCGACGGTTGCGATCAGTCGAGGACATGATACCGATCGGCGATGATCGATCTCGGACCATTGCGATCAATCCGATCGGTGACGATCTGACCGTTGCGATCGATCAAGGCCACGATCCCGATCGACTATGATCGATCTTGGATCATTGCGATTAATCCGATCGGCGATGATCCGACGGTTGCAATGATCGAACCATAATCCCGATCGGCGATGATCGATCTCGGACCATTGCGATCATACCGATTGACGAGGATCCGATGGTTGCGATCGAACGAAGCCATGATCCCGATCGACGATGATCGATCTTGGACCATTGCGATCAATCCGATCAGCGATGATCCGATGGTTGCGATCGACCGAAGCCATGATCTTGATCGGCGTTGATCGATCTCGGACCGTTGCGATCGATCCGATTGGTGACGATCCGACGATTGCGATTGATCGAAGCCATGATCCTGATCGGCGATGATCGATCTCGGACTGTTGCGATCAATCCAATCGGCGATGATCCAACGGTTGCGATCGATCCAAGCCATGATCCCGATCGGCGATGATCAATCTTGGACCGTTGCGATCATTACGAACGATGACGATCCGATGGTTGCGATCGGTCGAAGCCATGATCCCGATCGGCGATGATAGATCCAGACCGTTGCGATCAATCCTGTTGGTGACGATCCGACGATTGATATCGATCGAAGCCATGATCCCGATCGGCGATGATCGATCTCGTACCACTGCGATTAATCCGATCGGCAAGGATCCGATAGTTGCGATCGATCCAAGCCATGATCCCGATAGGTGATGATCGATCTCGGACCGTTGCGGTCAATCCGATCGGCGACGATCCGACGGTTGCGATCGATCGTAGCCTTAATCCCGAGCGGCGATGATCGATCTCGGACCATTGCGATCAATCCAATCGGCGATGATCCGACAGTTGTGATCGATCAACGCCATGATCCTGATCGGCGATGATCAATCTTGGGCTGTTGCGATCAATCTGACTGGCGACAATCCGACGGTTGCAATCGATCCAAGCCATGATCTCGATCGGCGATGATCGATCTCGGACCGTTGCGACCAATCCGATTGGCGACAATCCGACGATTGCGATCGATCGAAGCCATGATCCCGATCGGCGATAATCAGTCTTGGACCATTGCGATCAATCAGATCTGCGACAATCTGATGGTTGCGATCGATCCAAGCCATGATCCTGATCGACGATGATCAATCTCGGACCGTAGAGATCAATTCGATCAGCGACGATCCAACGGTTGCGATCGATCGTAGCCTTGATCCCGATCGGCGATGATCGATCTTGGACCGTTGCGATTAATCCGATCGGCGATGATCTGATGGTTGCGATCGATCCAAGCCATGATCACGATCGGCGATGATCGATCTCAGACCATTGCGATCAATCTGATCGACGATGATCCAACGATTGCGATCGATCGAAGCCATGATCCCGATCGGCGATGATCGATCCTGGACCGTTGTGATCAATCCGATCGGCAATAATCCGACGGTTGTGATCGATCGAAGCCATGATCCTGATCGGCGATGATCGATCTTGGACCATCGCGATCAATCCAATCGGCGATAATCTGACGGTTGCGATCGTTCGAAGCCATGATCCCGATCGACGATGATCGATCTCGGACCGTAGCGATCAATCCGATCGGCGACGATCCGATGGTTGCGATCGATCAAAGCCTTGATCCTGATTGGCGATGATCGATCTCGGACTATTGCGATCAATCCGATCGGTGACGATCCAACGGTTGCGACCGATCGAAGCCATGATCCTGATCAGCGATGATCGATCTCCGACCGTTGCGATCAATCCGATCGGCGACGATCCGACAGTTGCGATCGATCCAAGCCATGATCCGAATCGGCGATGATCGATCTCGGACAGTTGCAATCAATCCGATCGGCAACGATCCGACAGTTACGATCGATCGAAGCCATGATCCCTATCGGTGATGATCGATCTCGGACCGTTGCGATCAATTGGATCGGCGACGATCCCACGGTTTTGATCGATCAAAGCCATGATACCAAACGACAATGATCGATCGCGGACCTTTGCGATCTATCCGATAGGTGACGATCCGACGGTTGCGATCGACCTTAGCCATGATCCCTATCGGCGATGATCGATCTCGGACAGTTGGGATCAATCCGATCGGCGATGATCCAAAGGTTGCGATCGATCGAAGCCATAATCCCTGTCGGCGATGATCGATCTCGGACTGTTGCGATCAATCCGATCGGCGATGATCCGAGGGTTGCGATCGATCCAAGCCATGATCCCGATCGGTGATTATCGATCTCGAACCGTTGCGATCAATCTGATCGGTGATGATCCAATGGTTGCGATCGATCGAAGCCATGATCCCAATCGGTGATGATCGATCTCGGACCGTTGAGATCAATTGGATCGGCGACGATCCGACGGTTGCGATCAATCGTAGCCTTGATCCCGATCGGCGATGATCGATCTCGGACCATTGCGATCAATCAGATCGGTGATGATCCGATGGTTGCGATCGATCGAAGCCATGATCCTGATCGGCGATGATTGATCTCGACCGTTGCAATCAATCTGATCGGCGACGATCCGACGGTTTTGATTGATCCAAGCCATGATCCTGATCAGCGATGATCGATCTTGGACCGTTGCGAACAATCTGATCGGTGATGATCCGAAGGTTGCGATCGATCGAAGCCATGATCCCGATCAGCGATAATCGATCTCGGACCGTTGCGATCAATCTGAACGGCAAAGATCCGATGGTTGCGATCGATCGAAGCCATGATCCCGATCGGCAATGATCGATCTCGTACCATTGCGATCAATCCGATCGGTGACGATCCAACGGTTGCAATTGATCAAGGCCATTATCCCGATCGGCGATGATCGATCTCGGACCATTGCGATCAATCCGATCGGCGATGATCCGATGGTTGCGATCGATCGAAGCCATGATCCCGATCGACGATGATCAATCTCGGACTATTGCGATCAATCCGATCGGTGAGGATCCGATGGTTACGATCGATCGAAGCCAAGATCCCGATCGGCGATGATCGATCTCGGACCGTTGCGATTAATCTGATCGGCGATGATCTGACAGATGCGATCAATCCAAGCCATGATCCTAATCGGCGATTATCGATCTCGTACCGTTGCGATCAATCCGATCGATAATGATTCGATGGTTGCGATCGATCGTAGCCTTGATCCCGATCGGCGATGATCGATATCAGACCGTTGCGATCAATCCGATCGGCAACGATCCGACGGTTGCGATTGATCGAAGCCATGATCCTGATCGGCGATGATTGTTCTCGGACCGTTGCAATCAATCCGATCGGTGACAATCCGACGGTTGCGATTGATCCAAGCCATGATCCCGATCGGCGATGATCGATCTTGGACCGTTGCGACCAATCCAATCGGCGATGATCCGATGGCTGCGATCGATCGAAGCCATGATCCCGATCGGCGATAATCGATCTTGGACCGTTGCAATCAATCCTATCGGCGACGATCCGATGGTTGCGATCGATCCAAGCCATGATCCCGATCGGCGATGATCGATCTCAGACTGTAGCGATCAAAAAGATCGACGACGATCTGATGGTTGCGATCGATCGTAGCCTTGATCCCAATCGGCGATGATCGATCTCGGACCATTGCGATCAATCCGATAGGCGATGATCCGACGGTTGCGATCGATCCAAGCCATGATTCCGATCGGCGATGATCGATCTCGGACCATTGCGATCAATCCAATCGGCGACGATCCGACGGTTGCGATCGATCCAAGCCATGATCCCGATTGGCGATGATCGATCTCGGACTGTAGCGATCAATCCGATCAGTGATGATCCGACGGTTGTGATCAATCGTAGCCTTGATCCCGATCGACGATGATCGATCTCGGACCGTTGCGATCAATCCGATCGGCGATGATCCGAAGGTTGCAATCGATCCAAGCCATGATCATGATCGGCGATGATCGATCTCGGACCATTGCGATCAATCTGATCAGCGACAATCCGACGGTTGCGATCGATCGAAGCCATGATCCCGATCGGCGATAATCGATCTTGAACCGTTGTGATCAATCCGATCGGCAATGATCTGACGGTTGCGATCGATGGAAGCCATGATACCGATCGGCGATGATCGATCTCGGACCGTCGCGATCAATCCGATCGGCGACGATCCGACAGTTGCGATCGTTCGAAGCCATTATCCCGATCGGCGATGATCGATCTTCGACCGTTGCGATCAATCCTATCGACGTCGATCCGATGGTTGCGATCGATCCAAGCCATGATCCCGATCGGCGATGATCGATCTCGGACCATAGCGATCAATCCGATCGGCGACGATCCGATGGTTGCGATCGATCATAGCCTTGATCCTGATCGGCGATGATTGATCTCGGACCGTTATGATCAATCCGATTGGCGAGATCCAACGGTTGCGATCGGTTGAGGACATGATCCCGATCGGCGATGATCGATCTCGGACCGTTGCGATCAATCCAATCGGTGACGATCCGATGGTAGCGATCGATCAAGGCCATGATCCCGATCGACGATGATCGATCTTGGACCGTTGCGATCAATCCGATCGACGATGATCCGACGGTTGCGATCGATCGAAGCCATGATCCCGATCGACGATGATCGACCTCAGACCGTTGCGATCTTACCAATTGGCGAAGATCCGATGGTTGCGATCGAATGAAGCCATGATCCCGATCGACGATGATCGATCTCGGACCATTGCGATCAATCCGATCAGCGATGATCCGATGGTTGCGATCGACCGAAGCCATGATCTTGATCGGCGTTGGTCGATCTCGGACCATTGCGATCGATCCGATCGGTGATGATCCAATGATTGTGATCAATCGAAGCCATGATCCCGATCGGCGATGATCGATCTCGGACATTGCGATCAATCCGATCGGCGATAATCCGACGGTTGCGATCGATCCAAGCCATGATCCCGATCGGCGATGATCGATCTCGAACTGTTGCGATCAATCCGATCGATGACGATCCGATGGTTGCGATCGGTCGAAGCCATGATCCCGATCGGCGATGATCGATCTCGGACAGTTGCGATCAATCCTGTTGGTGACGATCCAACGGTTGATATCGATCGAAGCCATGATCCCGATTGGCGATGATCGATCTCGGACCATCGCGATCAATTCGATCGGCGACGATCCGATGGTTGCGATCGTTCGAAGCCATGATTCCGATCGACGATGATCAATCTCGGGCCGTAGCGATCAATCCGATCGGCGACGATCCGACGGTTGCGATAAATCATAGCCTTGATCCTGATCGGCGATGATCGATCTCGGACTATTGCGATCAATCCAATCGGTGATGATCCGATGGTTGTGATCGATCGAAGCCATGATCCTGATCAGCGATGATCGATATCCGACCGTTGCAATCAATCCGATTGGCGACAATCCAACGGTTGCGATCGATCCAAGCCATGATACCTATCAGCGATGATCAATCTTGGACCATTGCGACCAATCGGATCGGTGACGATCCGACGGTTGCGATTGATCGAAGCCATGATCCCGATCAGCGATAATCGATCTTGGACCATTGTGATCAATCAGATCGGCGATGATCTGATGGTTGCGATCGATCCAAGCCATGATCCCGATCGGCGATGATCGATCTCGAACCGTAGCGATCAATCCGATCAGCGATGATCCAACGGTTGCGATCGATTGTTGCGATCAATCCGATCGGCGATGATCCGACGGTTGCGATCGATCCAAGCCATGATCCTGATCAGTGATGATCGATATCCGACCGTTGCGATCAATCCGATCGGCGACGATTCGACAGTTGCGATTGATCCAAGCCATTATCCGAATTGGCGATGATCGATCCGAACAGTTGCGATCAATCCGATCGGCGACGATCCAATGGTTGCGATTTATCGAAGCCATGATCCCGATCGGCGATGATCGATCTTGGACCATTGCGATCAATTGGATCGGCGATGATCCCACGGTTGCGATCGATCAAAGCCATTACACCGATCGGCGATGATCGATCGCGGTCCTTTGCGATCTATCCGATAGGAGACGATCCGATGGTTGCGATCGATCTAAGCCATGATCCCTATCAGCGATGATCGATCTCGGACAGTTGGGATCAATCCGATCGGCGACGATCCGAAGGTTGCGATCGATCAAAGCCATAATCCCGGTCGGTGATGATCGATCTTGGACCGTTGCGATCAATCCGATTGGCGACGATCCGAGGGTTGCGATCGATCCAAGCCATGATCCCAATCGGCGATTATCGATCTCGGACCGTTGTGATCAATCTGATCGGCGATGATCCGATGGTTGCGATCGATCCAAGCCATGATCCCGATCGGTGATGATCAATCTCGAACCGTTGCAATCAATCCGATTGGCGACGATATGACGGTTGTGATCGATCGAAGCTATGATCTCGATCGGCGATGATCGATCTCGGACCGTTGCGATCAATCCGATCGGTGACGATCCATGGGTTGCGATCAATCCAAGCCATAATCCCGATCGGTAATGATCGATCTCGGACCATTGCGATCAATCCGACAGGCGACGATCCGAAGGCTGCGATCGATCGAAGCCAAGATCCTGATCGGCGATGATCAATCTTCGACCGTTGCGATCAATCCGATCGGCGATGATCGATCTCGGACCATTGCGATCAATCGGATCGGCGACGATCCCATGGTTGCGATCGATCGAAGCCATGATCTCGATCGGTGATGATCGATCTCGGACCGTATCGATCAATCCGATCGGCGATGATTCGACGGTTGCGATCGATCTAAGCTATGATCTCAATCGGCGATGATCGATCTCGGACCGTTGCAATCAATCCGATCGGCGACAATTCGGCGGTTGCGATCGATCTAAGATATGATCCCGATCGGCGATGATCGATCTCGGACAGTTGAGATCAATCCGATCAGCGACAATCCGACGGTTGCGATCGATCGAAGCCATGATCCCGGTCGGCGATGATCGATCTCGGACAGTTGCGATCAATCCGATCGGCGATGATCCGAGGATTGCGATCGATCAAGGCCATAAACCCGATCGGTGATGATCGATCTCGGACTGTTGCGATCAATCCGATCGGCGATGATCCTATGGTTGCGATCGATCGAAGCTATGATCCTGATGGGCGATGATCGATCTCGGACCGTTGCGATCAATTCGATCGGCGACAATCCGATGAATGCGATCGATCGAAGCCATGATCCCGATCGGCGATGATCGATCTCGAACCATTGCGATCAATCCGATCGGCGATGATCCGACGGTTGTGATCGATCCAAGCCATGATCTCGATTGGCGATGATCGATCTCGGACCGTTGCGATCAATCCGATCGGCGATGATCCGATGGTTGCGATCGATCGAAGCCATGATCCCAATCGGTGATGATCGATCTCGGACCGTTGCGATCAATCCTATTGGCGTTGATCCGACGGTTGCGATCGATCGAAGCCATGATCTCGATCGGCGATGATCGATCTCGGACCGTTGCCATCAATCCAATCGGCGACGATCCGACTGTTGCGATCGATCCAAGCCATGATCCCTATCGGCGATAATCGATCTTGGACCGTTGCAACCAATCCGATCGGTGACGATCCGACGGTTGCGATCGATCGAAGCCATGATCCCGATCGGCGATAATCGATCTTGGACCGTTGCGATCAATCAGATCGGCGACGATCGGACGGTTGCGATCGATCCAAGCCATGATCCCGATCGGCGATGATCGATCTCGGACCATAGCGATCAATCCGATCAGCGACGATCCAACGGTTGCGATCGATCATAGCCTTGATCCCGATCGGCGATGATCGATCTTGGACCGTTACGATCAATCCGATCGGCGACTATCCGACGGTTGCGATCGATCCAAGCCATGATCACGATTGGCGATGATCGATCTCGGACCGTTGCGATCAATTCGATCGGCGACGATTCGACGATTGCGATCAATCGAAGCCATGATCCCGATCAGCGATGATCGATACAGGACTGTTCTGATCAATCCTATCGGCAACGATCCGACGGTTGCGATCGATCGAAGCCATGATCCTGATCGGCGATGATCGATCTCAGGCCATTGCGATCAATCCGATCGGTGACGATCCGACGGTTGCGATCGTTCGAAGCCATGATCCCGATCAACGATGATCGATCTTGGACCGTAGCGATCAATCCGATCGGCGATGATCCGACTGTTGCGATCGATTCTAGCCTTGATCCTGATCGGCGATGATCGATCTCGGACTGTTGCGATCAATTCGATCGGCGATGATCAATATCCGACCGTTGCGATCAATCCAATCGGCGACGATCCGACGGTTGCGATCGATCCAAGCCATTATCCGAATCGGCAATGATCGATCTCAGACAGTTGCGATCAATCCGATCGGCGACGATCCGACGGTTGCAATTGATCGAAGCCATGATCCTGATCGGCGATGATCGATCTCGGACCGTTGCGATCAATTGGATCGGCGACGATCCTACGGTTGCGATCGGTCAAAGCCATTATACCGATCGGCGATGATCGATCGTGGTCCTTTGCAATCTATCCGATAGGCGACGATTCGACGGTTGCGATCGATCTAAGCCATGATCCCTATCGGCGATGATAGATCTCGGACAGTTGGGTTCAATCCGATCGGCGACGATCCGAAGGTTGCGATCGATCAAAGCCATAATCCTGGTCGGCGATGATCGATCTCGGACCGTTGCGATCAATCTGATTGGCGACGATCCGAGGGTTGCGATCGATCCAAGCCATGATCCCGATCGGCGATTATCGATCTCGGACCGTTGCGATCAATCCGATCGGTGATGATCCGATGGTTGCGATCGATCCAAGCCATGATCTCGATCGGCGATGATCGATCTCGGACCATTACGATCAATCCGATCAGCAACGATACGACGGTTGCGATCGATCGAAGCTATGATCTCGGTCGGCGATGATCGATCTCGGACCGTTGCGATCAACCCAATTGGTGACGATCCGTGGGTTGCGATCGATCCAAGCCATAATCCTGATCGGCGATGATCAATCTCGGACCGTTGCATCAATCTGATGGGTGATGATCCAATGGCTGTGATCGATCGAAGCCATGATCCTAATCGATGATGATCGATCTCCGACCGTTGCGATCAATCCGATCGGCGACGATCGATCTCGGACCATTGCGATCAATCGGATCGGCGACGATCCCATGGTTGCGATCGATCGAAGCCATGATCTTGATCGGTGATGATCGATCTCGGACAGTAGCGATCATTCCGATCGGCGATGATTCAACGGTTGTGATCGATCTAAGCTATGATCCCGATCGGCGATGATCGATCTCGGACCATTGCGATCAATCCGATCGGCGATGATTCGGCGGTTGCGATCGATCTAAGCTATGATCCCGATCGGCGATGATCGATCTTGGACAGTTGAGATCAATCCTATCAGCGACAATCCGATGGTTCCCATCGATCGAAGCCATGATCCTGGTCGGCGATGATCGATCTTGGACAGTTGCGATCAATCCGATCGGCAATGATCCGAGGGTTGCGATCGATCAAGGCCATGATCCCGATCGGTGATGATCGATCTCAGACCGTTGCGATCAATCCGATCGGCGATGATTCGACGGTTGCGATCGATCGAAGCCATGATCCTAATCGGCGATGATCGATCTCGGACCGTTGCGATCAATCCGATCGGCGACAATCCGACGAATGCGATCGATCGAAGCCATGATCCCGATCGGCGATGATCGATCTCGAACCATTGCGATCAATCCGATCGGTGATGATCCAACGGTTGCAATCGATCCAAGCCATGATCCTGATCGGCGATGATCAATCTCGGACTGTTGCGATCAATCCAATCGGCGATGATCCGACGGTTGCGATCGATTGAAGCCATGATCCCAATCGGCGATGATCGATCTCGGACCATTGTGATCAATCCTATTGGCATCGATCCGACGGTTGCGATTGATCGAAGCCATGATCCCGATCGGCGATGATCGATCTCGGACCGTTGCGATCAATCCGATCGGCGACGATCCGACTGTTGCAATCGATCCAAGCCATGGTCCTTATCGACGATGATCGATCTTGGACCGTTGCAACCAATCTGATCGGTGATGATCTGACGGTTGCCATCGATCGAAGCCATGATCCCGATTGGCGATAATCGATCTTGGACCATTGCGATCAATCAGATCGGCGATGATCGGATGGTTGCGATCGATCCAAGCCATGATCCCGATCGGCGATGATCGATCTCGGACCATAGCGATCAATCCGATCAGCGATGATCTAATGGTTGCGATCGATCGTAGCCTTGATCCCGATCAGCGATGATCGATCTCGGACCGTTGCGATCAATCCGATCGGCGACGATCCGACAGTTGCGATCGATCCAAGCCATGATCACGATTAGCGATGATCGATCTCGGACCGTTGCGATCAATCCGATCGGCAACGATCCGACGATTGCGATCGATCGAAGCCATGATTCCGATCAGCGATGATCGATCTTGGACCATCGCGATCAATCCGATCAGCGACGATCTGACGGTTGCGATCGTTCAAAGCCATGATCCCGATCAACGATGATCGATCTCGGACCGTAGCGATCAATCCGATCGGCGATGATCCGACTGTTGCGATCGATCATAGCCTTGATCCTGATCGGCGATGATCAATCTCGGACTGTTGCGATCAATCCGATCGGCGACGATCCGATGGTTGCGATCGATCGAAGCCATGATCTTGATCAGTGATGATCGATCTCGGACCGTTGCGATCAATCCGATAGGCAACGATCCGACGATTGCGATCGATCGAAGCCATGATCCCGATCTGCGATGATCGAACCTAGACCATTGTGATCAATCCTATCGGCAACGATCCGACGGTTGCGATCGATCGAAGCCATGATCCCGAACGGCGATGATCGATCTCGGACCGTTGCGATCAATTGGATCGGCGACGATCCCACGGTTGCGATCGATCAAAGCCATTATACTGATCGACGATGATCGATCATGGTCCTTTGCGATCTATCTGATAGGCGATGATCCGATGGTTGCGATCGATCTAAGCCATGATCCCTATCGGTGATGATCGATCTCGAACAATTGGGATCAATCCGATCGGCGACGATCCGAAGGTTGCGATCGATCAAAGCCATAATCCCGGTCGGTGATGATCGATCTCGGACCGTTGCGATCAATCCAATTGGCGACGATCCGAGGGTTGCGATCGATCGAAACTATGATCCCGATCGGCGATGATCGATCTCGGACCGTTGCGATCAATCCGATCAGCGACGATCCGATGGTTGCGATTGATCGTAGCCATGATCCTGATCAGCGATGATCGATCTCGGACCGTTGCAATCAATCTGATCGGCGACGATACGACGGTTGCGATCGATCGAAGCTATGATCTCGGTCGGCGATGATCGATCTCGTACCATTGCGATCAATCCGATCGGTGACGATCCATGGGTTGCGATCGATCCAAGCCATAATCCCGATCAGCGATGATCGATCTCGAACCGTTGTGATCAATCCGATGGGCGACGATCCGATGGCTGCGATCAATCGAAGCCATGATCCTGATCAGCAATGATCGATCTTCGATCGTTGCGATCAATCCGATCGGCGACGATCGATCTCGGACCGTTGCGATCAATCGGATCGGTGACGATCCCACGGTTGTGATCGATCGAAGCCATGATCTCGATCAGTGATGATTGATCTCGGACAGTAGCGATCAATCCGATCGGCAATGATTCGACGGTTGCGATCGATCTAAACTATGATCCCGATCGGCAATGATCGATCTCGAACCATTGCGATCAATCCGATCGGCGATGATTCGGCGGTTGCGATCGATCTAAGCTATGATTCAGATCGGCGATGATCGATCTCGGACAGTTGAGATCAATCCGATCAGCGACAAACCGACAGTTGCCATCGATCTAAGCCGTGATCCTGGTCGGTGATGATCGATCTTGGATAGTTGCGATCAATCCGATCGGCGACGATCCAAGGGTTGTGATCGATCAAGGCCATGATCCCGATCGGTGATGATCGATCTCGGACCGTTGCGATCAATCCGATCGGCGATGATCCGATGGTTGCGATCGATCGAATCCATGATCCTGATCGGCGATGATCAATCTCGGATCGTTGCAATCAATCCGATCGGCGACAATCCGACGAATGCGATCGATCGAAGCCATGATCCCGATCGGCGATGATCGATCTCGAACCATTGCGATCAATCCGATCGGCGATGTTCCGACGGTTGCGATCGATCCAAGCCATGATCCCGATCGGCGATGATCGATCTCGGACCATTGCGATCAATCGATCGGCGACGATCCGACGGTTGCGATCGATCAAAGCCATGATCCCGATCGGCGATGATCGATCTCGGACCGTTGCGATCAATCCTATTGGCATCGATCCGACAGTTGCGATCGATCGAAGCCATGATCCCGATCGGCGATATCGATCTCGGACCGTTGTGATCAATCCGATTGGCGACGATCCGACTGTTGCGATCGATCCAAGCCATGATCCCAATCAGCGATGGTCGATCTTGAACCGTTGCGACCAATCCGATCGATGATGATCCGATGGTTGCGATCGATCGAAGCCATGATCCCGATCGGCGATAATCAATCTTGGACCGTTGCGATCAATCAGATCGATGACGATCGGACGGTTGCGATCGATCCAAGCCATGATTCTGATCGGCGATGATCGATCTCGGACAGTAGCGATCAATTCGATCAGCGACGATCCAACGATTGCGATCGATCGTAGCCTTGATCCCGATCGGCAATGATCGATCTTGGTCCATTGCGATCAATTCGATCGGCGACGATCCGATGGTTGCGATCGATCCAAGCCATGATCACGATTGGCGATGATCGATCTTGGACCGTTGTGATCAATCCGATCGGCGACGATCCGTCAATTGCGATCTATCGAAGCCATGATCCCGATCGGCGATGATCGATCCTGAACCGTTGTGATCAATCCTATCGGCAATGATCCGACGGTTGCGATCGATCGAAGCCATGATCTCGATCGGCGATGATCGATCTCAGACCATCGCGATCAATCCGATCGGCGACGATCCGACGGTTGCGATCGTTCGAAGCCATGATCCCGATCGACGATGATCGATCTCGGACCGTAGCGATCAATTCGATCGGTGATGATCCGACGGTTGCGATCGATCATAGCCTTGATCCTGATCGGCGATGATCGATCTTGGACTATTGCGATCAATCCGATCGGCGATTATCCGACGGTTGCGATCGATCGAAGCCATGATCCTGATCAGCGATGATCGATATCCGACCGTTGCGATCAATCCGATCGGTGATGATCCGACGGTTGCGATCGATCCAAGCCATTATTCGAATCGGCGATGATCGATCTCGGACAGTTGCGATCAATCCAATCGGCGACGATACGACGGTTGCGATTTATCGAAGCCATGATCCCGATCGACGATGATCGATCTCGGACCATTGCGATCAATTGGATCGGCGACGATCCCACGGTTGCGATCGATCAAAGCCATTATATCGATCGGCGATGATCGATCGCGGTCCTTTGTGATCTATCCGATAGGCGACGATCCGACGGTTGCGATCGATCTAAGCCATGATCCCTATCGGTGATAATCGATCTCGGACAGTTGGGATCAATCCGATCGGCGACGATCCGAAGGTTGCGATCGATCAAAGCCATAATCCCGGTCGGCGATGATCGATCTCGGACCGTTGCGATCAATCCGATTGGCGACGATCCGAGGGTTGCGATCAATCCAAGCCATGATCTCGATCGGCGATTATCGATCTCGGACCGTTGCGATCAATCCGATTGGCAACGATCCGACGGTTGCGATCGATCCAAGCAATGATCCCGATCAGCGATGATCGATCTCGGACAGTTGAGATCAATCCGATCAGCGACAATCCGACGGTTGCCATCGATCGAAGCCATGATCTCGATCGGCGATGATCGATCTCGGACAGTTGCGATCAATCCGATCGGCGACGATCCGAGGGTTGCGATCGATCAAGGCCATGATCCCGATCGGTGATGATCGATCTCAGACCGTTGTGATCAATCCGATCGGTGATGATCTGACAGTTGCGATCGATCGAAGCCATGATCCTGATCGGCGATGATCGATCTCGGACCGTTGCGATCAATCCGATCGGCGACAATCCGACGAATGCGATTGATCGAAGCCATGATCCCGATCGGCGATGATCGATCTCGAACCATTGCGATCAATCCGATCGGCGATGATCCGACGGTTGCGATCGATCCAAGCCATGATCCCGATCGGTGATGATCGATCTCGGACCATTGCGATCAACCCAATCGGCAACGATCCGACGATTGCGATCGATCGAAGCCATGATCCCGATATGCGATGATCGATCTCGGACCGTTGCGATCAATCCTATTGGCATTGATACGACGGTTGTGATCGATCGAAGCCATGATCCTGATGGGCGATGATCGATCTCGGACCGTTGTGATCAATCTGATCGGCGATGATCCGACTGTTGCAATCGATCCAAGCCATGATCCCTATCAGCGATGATCGATCTTGGGCCGTTGCGACCAATCCGATCGGTGATGATCCGACGGTTGCGATCGATCGAAGCCATGATCCCGATCGGTGATAATCGATCTTGGACCGTTGCGATCAATCAGATCGGCAATGATCGGACGGTTGCGATCGATCCAAGCCATGATCCCGATCGGCGATGATCGATCTCGGACCGTAGCGATCAATCCAATCAGCGACGATCCAATGGTTGCGATCGATCGTAGCCTTGATCCCGATCGACGATGATCGATCTCGGACCATTGCGATCAATCCGATCGGCGACGATCCGACGGTTGCGATCGATCCAAGCCATGATCACGATTGGCGATGATCGATCTTGGACCGTTGCGATCAATCCGATCGGCGACGATCCGATGATTGCGATCGATCGAAGCTATGATCCCGATCGGCGATGATCAATCCTGGACCGTTGTGATCAATCCTATCGGCAATGATCCGACGGTTGCGATCGATCGAAGCCATGATCCCGATCGGCGATGATCGATCTCGGACCATCACGATCAATCCGATCGGTGACGATCCGACGGTTGCGATCATTCGAAGCCATGATCCCGATCGACGATGATCGATCTCGGACCGTAGTGATCAATCCGATCGGCGACGATCCGACGGTTGCGATCGATCATAGCCTTGATCCTGTTCGGCAATGACCAATCTCGGACTATTGCGATCAATCCGATCGGCGACGATCCGACGGTTGCGATCGATGGAAGCCATGATCCTGATCAGCGATTATCGATATCCGACCGTTGCGATCAATCCGATCGGCGACGATCCGATGGTTGCGATCGATCCAAGCCATTATTCGAATCGGCGATGATCGATCTCGGACAGTTGTGATCAATCCGATTGGCGATGATCCGACGGTTGCGATTTATCGAAGCCATGATCCCGATCAGTGATGATCGATCTCCGACCGTTGCGATCAATTGGATCGGCGACGATCCCACGGTTGCGATCGATCAAAGCCATTATACCGATCGGCGATGATCGATCGTGGTCCTTTGCGATCTATCCGATAGGCGACGATCCGACGGTTGCGATCGATCTAAGCCATGATCCCTATCGGCAATGATCGATCTCGGACAGTTGGGATCAATCCGATCGGCGACGATCCGAAGGTTGCGATCGATCAAAGCCATAATCCCGGTCGGCGATGATCGAACTCGGACCGTTGCGATCAATCCGATTGGTGACGATCCGAGGGTTGCGATCGATCCAAGCCATGATCCCGATCGGCGATTATCGATCTCAGACCATTGCGATCAATCTGATCGGCGATGATCCGACGGTTGCGATCGATCCAAGCCATGATCTCGATCGGCGATGATCAATCTCGGACCATTGCGATCAATCCGATCGGCGACGATACGACAGTTGCGATCGATCGAAGCTATGATCTCGGTCGGCGATGATCGATCTCGAACCGTTGCGATCAATCCGATCGGTGACGATCCGTGGGTTGCGATCGATCCAAGCCATAATCCCGATCGGCGATGATCGATCTCGGACCGTTGCGATCAATCCGATGGGCGACGATCCATGGCTGCGATCGATCGAAGCCATGATCCTGATCGGCGATGATCGATCTCCGATCGTTGCGATCAATCCGATTGGCGATGATCGATCTCAGACCGTTGCGATCAATCGGATCGGCGACGATCCCGCGGTTGCGATCGATCAAAGCCATGATCTCGATCGGTGATGATCGATCTCGGACCATAGCGATCAATCCGATCGGCGACGATTCGACGGTTGCGATCGATCAAGCTATGATCCCGATCGGTGATGATCGATCTCGGACCATTGCGATAAATCCGATCGGCGACGATTCGGCGGTTGCGATCTATCTAAGCTATGATCCCGATCGGCGATGATCGATCTCGGACAGTTGAGATCAATCCGATCAGCGACAATCTGACGGTTGCCATCGATCGAAGCCATGATCCCGGTCGGCGATGATCGATCTCGGACAGTTGCGATCGATCGATCGGCGACGATCCAATGGTTGTGATCGATCAAGGCCATGATCCCGATCGGTGATGATCGATCTCGGACCGTTGCGATCAATCCGATCGGCGATGATCCGACGGTTGCGATCGATCCAAGACATGATCCTGATCGGCGACGATCGATCTCGGATCATTGCGATCCATCCGATCGGCGATGATCTGACGATGCGATCGATTGATCGATCGATCGACGATGATCGATCCGAATCGATCGGCGAATCGATCGATCGGCGATGATCCGACGGTTGCAATCGATCCAAGCCATGATCCCGATTGGCGATGATCGATATCGGACCGTTGCGATCAATCTGATCGGCGATGATCAGACGATTGTGATCGATCTAAGCCATGATCCCGATCGGCGATGATCGATTCAGACCGTTGCGATCAATCCTATCGGTGTCGATCCGATGGTTGCGATCGATCAAAGCCATGATCCCAATCGGTGATGATCAATCTCGGACCATTGCGATCAATCCGATCAGCGATGAGCCGACTGTTGCGATCGATTCAAGCCACGATCCCTATCAGTGATGATCGATCTTGGACCGTTGCGACCAATCCAATCGGTTACGATCCGACGGTTGCGATCGATCGAAGCCATGATCCCGATCGGCGATAATCGATCTCGGACCGTTGCGATCAATCAGATCGGCGATGATCGAACGTTTGCGATCGATCCAAGCCATGATCCCGATCGGCGATGATCGATTTGGATCGTAGCGATCAATCCGATCAGCGACGATCCAACGGTTGCGATCGATCGTAACCTTGATCCCGATCGCGATGATCGATCTCAGACCGATGCGATCAATGACCGATCGGCGACGATCCGATCCAACGGTTGCGATCGATCCAAGCCATGATCACGATTGGCGATGATCGATCTCGGACCGTTGCGATCAATCTGATCGGCGATGATCCGACGATTGCGATCGATCGAAGCCATGATCCCAATCGGCGATGATCGATCCTGGACCGTTGTGATCAATCCTATCGGCAACGATCCGATGGTTGCGATCTATCGAAGCAATGATCCCGATCGGCGATGATCGATCTCGGACCATCGCGATCAATCCGATCGGCGACGATCTGATGGTTGCGATCGATCATAGCCTTGATCCTGATCGGCGATGATCGATCTCGGACTGTTGCGATCAATCTGATCGGCAACGATCCGACGGTTGCGATCGATCTAAGCTATGATCCCGATCGGCGATGATCGATCTTGGACCGTTGCGATCAATCCGATCGACGATGATTCGGCAGTTGTGATCGATTTAAGCTATGATCCAAATCGGCGATGATCGATCTCGAACATTTGAGATCAATCCGATCATCGACAATCCGACAGTTACCATCGATCGAAGCCATGATCCCGGTCGGTGATGATCGATCTCGGACAGTTGCGATCAATCCGATCGGCGACGATTCGAGGGTTGCGATCGATCAAGGCCTGATCCCGATCGGTGATGATCGATCTCGGACCATTGCGATCAATCCGATCGGCGATGATTGATCTTGGACCATTGTGATCAATCCTACTGGCGTCGATACGATAGTTGCGATCGATCGAAGCTATGATCCCGATCGGCGATGATCGATCTCGGACCGTTGCGATCAATCCGATCAGCAATGATCCGACGGTTGCGATCAATCCAAGCCATGATCTTGATCGGCAATTATCGATCTCGGACTGTTGCGATCAATCCGATCGGCAACGATTCGACGGTTGCGATCGATCGAAGCCATGATCCCGATCGGCGATGATCGATCCTGGACCGTTGAGATCAATTGGATCGGCGATGATCCGACGGTTGTGATCGATCGTAGCCTTGATCCCGATCGGCGATGATCGAACTCAAACCATTGCGATCAATCAGATCGGTGATGATCTGATGGTTGCGATCGATCGAAGCCATGATCCTGATCAGCGATGATCGATCTCAGACCATTGTGATCAATCCGATCGGCGACGATACGATGATTGCGATCGATCCAATCCATTATCCCGATCGGTGATGATCGATCTTGGACCATTGCAAACAATCAGATCGTTGCGATCAATCCGATCGGCGACGATCGGACTGTTGCGATCGATCGAAGCCATGATCCCGATCGGCGATGATCGATCTCGGACCGTTGCGATCAATCCGATTGGCGATGATCCGACGATTGCGATCGATCGAAGCCATGACCCCGATCGGTGATAATCGATCTCGGACCGTTGCGACCAATCCGATCGGCGACGATTCGACGGTTGCGATTGATCGAAGCCATGATCCCGATCGGTGATAATCGATCTTGGACCGTTGCGATCAATCCGATCGGCGACGATCCGATGGCTGCGATCGATCCAAGCCATGATCCTGATCGGCGATGATCGATCTCGGACCGTAGCGATCAAAAAGATCGGCGATGATCCGATGGTTGCGATCGATCGTAGCCTTGATCCCAATCGGCGATGATCGATCTTGGACCATTGTGATCAATCCGATAGGCGACGATCCGATGGTTGCGATCGATCCAAGCCATGATCCCAATCGGCGATGATCGATCTCGGACCATTGCGATCAATCCAACCGGCGACGATCCGATGGTTGCAATCGATCCAAGCCATGATCCCGATTGGCGATGATCGATCTCGGACTGTAGCGATCAATCCGATCGGCGATGATCTGACGGTTACGATCGATCGTAGCCTTGATCTTGATCGGTGATGATCAATCTCGGACCGTTGCGATCAATCTAATCGGCGATGATTCGAAGGTTGCGATCGATCCAAGTCATGATCCCGATCGGCGATGATCGATCTTGGACCGTTGCGATCAATCCGATCGGCGATGATCCAATGGTTACGATCGATCGAAGCCATGATCCCGATCGACGATAATCGATCTTGGACCATTGCGATCAATCTGATCGGTGACGATCTAACGGTTGTGATCGATGGAAGCCATGATACCGATCGGCGATGATCGATCTCAGACCGTTGCAATCAATCCGATCGGCGTCGATCCGATGGTTGCGATCGATCCAAGCCATGATCCCGATCGGTGATGATCGATCTTGGACCGTAGCGATCAATCCGATCGGCGACGATCCGATGGTTGCGATCGATCATAGCCTTGATCCTGATCGGCGATGATTGATCTCGGACCGTTGCGATCAATCCGATCGGCGACGATCTGACGATTGCGATCGATCGAGGACATGATCCCGATCGGCGATGATCGATATCAGACCATTGCGATCAATCCGATCGGCGACGATCCGACGGTAGCGATCGATCAAGGCCATGATCCCGATCGACGATGATCGATCTCGGACCATTGCGATCAATCCGATCAGTTAGGATCCGACGTTTGCGATCGATCCAAGCCATGATCTCGATCGGCAATGATCGATCTCGGACCGTTGCGATCAATCCGATCAGCGATGATCCAACGGTTGCGATCGATCAAGCCATGATCCCGATCGGCGATGATTGATCTCGGACCGTTGTGATCATACCGATTGGCGAGGATCCGATGTTGCGATCGAACGAAGCCATGATCCCGATCGGCGATGATCGATCTCGGACCGTTGCGATCAATCCGATCAGCGATGATCCGATGGTTGCGATCGACCAAAGCCATGATCTTGATCGGCGTTGATCGATCTCGGATCGTTGCGATCGATCCGATCGGCGATGATCCGACGATTGCGATCGATCGAAGCCATGATCCCGATCGACGATGATCGATCTCGGACCGTTGCGATCAATTCGATCGGCGATCATTCGATGGTTGCGATCGATCCAAGCCATGATCCCGATCGGTGATGATCGATCTTGGACCGTTGCGATCAGTCTGATCGATGACGATCCGATGGTTGCGATTGGTCGAAGCCATGATCCCGATCGGCGATGATCGATCTCGGACCATTACAATCAATCCTGTTGGCGACGATCCGGCAGTTGATATCGATCGAAGCCATGATCCCGATCGGCGATGATCGATCTCATACCATTGTGATCAATCCGATCGGCGAGGATTCGATAGTTGCGATCGATCCAAGCTATGATCCCGATTGGTGATCGATCTCGGACCGTTGCGATCAAATCGATCGGCGATGATCCGAAGGTTGCGGTCGATCGTAGCCTTGATCCCGAACGGCGATGATCGATCTCGGACCATTGCAATCAATCCAATCGATGATGATCTGACGGTTGCGATCGATCGAAGCCATGACCTTAATCCGCGATGATCGATCTCGGACCGTTGCGATCAATCCGATTGGCGACAATCTGATGGCTGCGATCGATCCAAGCCATGATCCATATCGGTGATGATCGATCTTGGACCGTTGCGACCAATCCGATCGGCGACGATCTGACGATTGCGATCGATCGAAGCCATGATCCCGATCGGCGATAATCGATCTTGGACCGTTGCGATCAATCCGATCGGCGACGATCCGACGGTTGCGATCGATCCAAGCCTGATCACGATCGGCGATGATCGATCTCGGACCGTTGCGATCAATCTGATCGGCGATGATCCGATGATTGCGATCGATCGAATCCATGATCCCGATCGGCGATCATCGATCCTGGACCGTTGTGATCAATCCGATCGGCAACGATCCGACGGTTGCAATCGATCGAAGCCATGATCCCATCGGCGATGATCGATCTCGGACCGTTGCGATCAATCCGATTGGCGATGATCTGACGGTTGCGATCGATCCAAGCCGTTATCCAAATCAGCGATGATCGATCTCGGACAGTTGCGATCAATCCGATCAGCGATGATCCGACGGTTGTGATCGATCATAGCCTTGATCCTGATCAGCAATGATCGATCTCGGACTGTTGTGATCAATCCGATCGGCTACGATCCCATGGTTGCGATCGATCGAAGCCATGTCCTGATCAGCGATGATCGATTTCCGACCATTGCGATCAATCCGATCGGCGACGATCCGACGGTTGCGATCGATCCAGCCATGATCCCTATCGGCGATGATCGATCTCGGACAGTTGCAATCAATCCGATCAGCGACAATCCAAAGGTTGCGATTGATTGAAGCCATGATCCCGATCGGCGATAATCGATCTCGGACCATTGCGATCAATTAGATCGGCGACGATCCAAGGCTTGTGATCGATCCAAGCCATTATCGATCTCGGACCGTTGCGATCAATCCGATCGGCGACGATCCGACGGTTGCGATCGATCCAAGCCATGATCCCGATCGGCGATGATCGATCTCGGACCATTCCGATCAATCCGATCGGCGACAATACGACGGTTGCGATCGATCGAAGCTATGATCTCGGTCGGCGATGATCGATCTCGGACCGTTGCGATCAATCCGATCGGTGATGATTCATGGGTTGCGATCGATCCAAGCCATAATCCCGATCGGCGATGATCGATCTCGGACCGTTGCGATCAATCCGATGGGCGACGATCCGATGGGTGCGATCGATCGAAGCCATGATCCTGATCGGCGATGATCGATCTCCGACCGTTGCAATCAATCCGATCGTCGACGATCCGATGGTTGTGATCGATCCAAGCTATGATCTTGATCATCGATGATCGATCTCGGACCGTTGCGATCAATCAGATCGGCGACGATCCCACCGTTGCGATCGATCGAAGCCATGATCTCGATCGGCGATGATCGATCTCGGACCGTTGCGATCAATCCGATCGGCGATGATTCGATGGTTGCGATCGATCTAAGCTATGATCCTGATCGGCGATGATCGATCTCGGACCATTGCGATCAATCCAATCGGCGACAATCCGACGAATGCGATCGATCGAAGCCATGATCCCGATCGGCGATGATCGATCTCGAACCATTGCGATCAATCCGATCGGCGATGATCCGACGATTGCGATCGATCCAAGCCATGATCCCGATCGGCGATGATTGATCTCATACCATTGTGATCAATCCGATCGGTGACGATACGACGGTTACAATCGATCAAAGCCATGATCCCGATCGGCGATGATCGATCTCGGACCATTGTGATCAATCCGATCAGCGATTATCCGATGGTTGTGATCGACCGAAGCCATGATCCCGATCGGCGATGATCGATCTTGGACCGTTGTTATCAATCCTATTGGCGTCGATCCGACGGTTGCGATCGATCGAAGCCATGATCCCGATCAGCGATGATCGATCTTGGACCATTGCGATCAATCCGATCGGAAATGATCCGACGGTTGCGATCGATCCAAGCCATGATCTCGATAGGCGATTATCGATCTCGGATTGTTGCGATCAATCCGATCGGCGATGATCCGATGATTGCGATCGATCAAAGCCATGATCCTGATCGGCGATGATCGATCTCGGACCGTTGTGATCAATCCGATCGGGGATGATCCGACGGTTGCGATCGATCCAAGCCATGATCCCGATCGGCGATGATCGATCTTGGACCGTTGCTAACAATCCGATCGATGACGATCCAATGGTTGCGATCGATCGAAGTCATGATCCCGATCGGTGATGATCGATCTCGGACCATTGCGATCAATCTGAACGGCAAGGGTCCGATGGTTGCGATCGATCGAAGCCATGATCCCGATCGGCGATGATCAAACGGTTGCGATCGATCAAGGCCATGATCCTGATCGGCAATGATCGATCTCGAACTGTTGCGATCAATCCAATCGGCGACGATCCGACTGTTGCGATCGATCGAAGCCATGATCCCGATCGACGATGATCGATCCCGGACTATTGCGATCAATCCAATCGGTGAGGATCCGATGGTTGCGATCAATCGAAGCCATGATCCCGATCGGCGATGATCGATCTCGAACCATTGCGATCAATCAGATCGGCGACGATCCGACGATTGTGATCGATCCAAGCGATGATCCCGATGAGCGATGATCGATCTCGGGCCATTGCGATCAATCCAATCGGTGATGATCCGATGGTTGCGATTGATCGAAGCCATGATCCTGATCGGTGATGATCGATCTCGGACCGTTGCGATCAATCTGATCGGTGACGATCCGACTGTTGCAATCGATCCAAGCCATGATCCTGATCGGCGATGATCGATCTTGGACCGTTGCTATCAATACAATCGGCGCGATCCAACGGTTGCGATAGATCGAAGCCATGATCTCGATCGGCGATGATCGATCTCGGGCCGTTGCGATCAATCCGATCAGCGATGATCCGGCGGTTGCGATCGATCAAAGCCATGATCTCGATCGGCGATTATCGATCTCGGACCGTTGCGATCAATTCGATCGATGATGATCCGATGGTTGCGATCGATCGAGGCCATGATCCCCATCGGCGATGATCGAAATTGGACCGTTGCGATCAATCTGATCGGCGACGATCCGACGGTTGCGATCGAACCAAGCCATGATCCCGATCGGCATTGATCGATCTTGGACATTTGCGATCAATCCGATCGGCGATGATCCGATGGTTATGATTGATCCAAGCCATGATCGCGATCAGCGATGATCGATCTTGGACCGTTGTGATCAAACCGATCGGTGATGATCCGATGGCTGTGATCGATCAAAGCAATGATCCCGATCGGTGATGATCTATCTCAGACCGTTGCCATCAATCCAATCGGCGACGATCCGATGGTTGCGATCGATCCAAGCCATGATCCTGATCGATGATGATCGATCTGTTGGGAATTGTATCCTAAAGCCAATCATTTGATGATTGTGCTGATGTAAATTGTATATAAATTGATATATTAATAAAAGTTATTTGGCAGTTTATTCATTACAAGAACATCTTCTTAAAACTCCTAATAGTAATGAAGCCCTTAGGATCTTCCTTCACGATAAAGGAGGATTTATCTTTGAAGGTCCTTAAAAGAGTTCGCGACCAAATGATATACTATGACAGGGCCATAGTACTATCAATTATAGGACGTTGTATATCATATTTGTTGGTTGTCCTCTTAACCAAGGAGTGTAGAGACACTGGTATGACATACAGGTGAAAGTGTAGGAGTACATTTCACCGAACGTGACTCATTTCCGGATACTCTACTGTCAAGAGTTAATCCGAGAAGATAGGTATAAGTATCCTTCAGACCTGAAGATCACAACCAGTGGCTTACAAGCAACTCATTGTACTTAGGTGCCGGACCACCTGGATTTCTAATCCAGCTACGAAAGGTTACTGGGTGCAGTCAAGTACTTGTGGTAGTCAGTTGTGGATCAAGATGGAATTTGACCTATCCCGTTAAAAGGAGAAATGCTTGTGTTTCAATTTAGCAAGACCTTGGCCAAGGCACTTCATGTGAAAGTCACATGATCACTAAAATTGAAATCACTTTATGGATTTGCTATTTAGAGTTGACAGGCTCTTAAGCCATCCTTAGCATTTGTGGTCAAGAGGATGAATTATACGGTAACTGTTTCTTAGGGTTCTTGGAGTTTGCTCGGCAACTCTTCGACCTATCCGGACGTCGGGTTCCATTGCTAGATGGGCACATCGATTAGTATAGAAAGTTGTTTCTATGCTACCGGCTTAGGTTCGAACCTAGAGAGTCACACGCATAGAAGTTTCCTAGGATGATCTATTTGCTGATCAACGATTGAGAATCGTATATGATTTAATTAATCAATTTGATTGATTGAATTATCTCAATTGGGTTAAGTACAAGTGAATAAGATTCAATTTGGTTTAAGTCTATTAGAAGGACTAATCAATTTCAAATATTGATTTGAAATTAGACTTGATTTGGATTTAAATAGATTCAGGACTAGCCAAATTTGATTTGGGCTAGGACCATGATCTATGTGGTTTAAGTCCAATAAATTCAAATTAGCTTAAACCAAAAACCAAACCCCAAATAAGGATCTCGCATGATGAGATAACTAAAATCTCATCTCATGAGATTAAATTCTCATGCAGAATTTAATTTATAACTTCTTCTTCAAATGATTCGTTCCTAACCTCTTTGGTTTACTCCCGCGACCCTTTCGAACGGGAATTAAAATGGCGTCTTAAACGCACTCTTTGGTTTTCAGGAATTCTAAATGTTAGAATTCAATGGCTGGCTAAATGAGACTATAAATAGAGGACATCCCTCACCAGATAACACAAACAAAAAAAGAACAAAATTTGTTAGAAAAGTGTTAATTCTAAAGTTAGAATAGAAAATCCTGGTGATTCTGGTGTTAGCAAAAGCTTGGTGGATCTTGGAGGAAGATTCAAGTGAAGGATTCAAGATCAGCAAAGCTATTTTTCCGCGAGCTAGCACTCCCGGAAATCGATCATTCGGGGCTTCGCGTGGACGATACTAGAGGCCGGACGATTGAACGGCTGCAGAGCAATAAAGGATTTACCTACTGTTCTTAAGGTAAGTGATTTGATCCCTAGATCTTAAGGCAGGCTTCAAGATAAGTAGTATGACTTCTCATCTTGAAGATCAAGATATGATCTTGATTATTTTTTATATGCAATATTTAGATCAAACGATCCTATAATATAAGGCAAAGATATGATCTTGATGCATGTTAGATAGATTAATATGTAATCTTTAAATTTCCGCATTGATAATTGTTATCAAATTTTAAAATATGCATGCCTCGGAGATTATTTCTCCCTACAAATGGTATCAGAGCCATGGTTTCGTTATTGATCTAATTTATTGCATGTAAATTAATGTTCTTATTAATTATGTAATTATGGCTAAAACTAATCACAAGGCTATATGGTCACAGATGGATTGAAAATCCAAATTACCCATTCAATGAGGTATTCTGTGACATATTGCCGTGCGATTGTTTTATCATTGATGCTCAATTTAAAGATAATTTAAATTGAGCTTTGGCATCAAAACATAGATTACACACACTCTCAAAAGATGTTTTATATTTGATACATATTGATGTTGTATAAAAGCATGATATTTGCATGTTTAGTATAAAACATAGATATGATATATGATGGCATGATGTCTATGTTATGAAACATACAAATATTTATGAGAGTTAATTTGAATGTCAAATATTAATTCATAATCTCTTTAGATATGATCTAAATATAGGAATTATGAGTAGTAACATAATACATGTGATGCTTGATTGAAATATATGACATGTAAACATGAAATATATTTAATCTTTTGGGTTAGCTAAATCGGGTCCATAAAGGGTTAGACCCTAAGGTTTAAATCAACTGGACTAAAAGAGTATTTGAACAAATCTAATTAGATTAGGTTAAGAATGCTCTAAATCAAACAATAGTTGTAGTTGATCATGTCCTTCTCTTTGATTAAACCAAATGGAAGTAGATTAGGCTCCGTGGTTGAGCATGAATCTCTTAGATGGTCAAATCAGAATTGGTTAACCATATGATGTCAAGGTGAGTTGGCAAGTTGCTCTAGGATCAACGATCGAATGGTTTTTAATTGGGAGCTACTCGTATTGATGCGTCTTTAACGAGTTAATGGCATATCCCTCCCATCGATCTCACTCACCTGGTCAATGTGGTGAACCATTTATGATTCAGATCATTTACCTGATTCGGGTTGACCCATGCCTGTAAGGAAATCAGTCTGACTGATTTAGGTGCCACTTAACCTGACTTAATCTTGTTTCATTCTACCGATTTCATAGATTCAGTGGGAGAACTTGATTAGTCAATTTATCTTCAAATTATAAATCCTCTAAAATTATTAGGTCCTTAAAATGAAATAGTTATATGATAACTAGATCATAGCCTCCCATTAAGGTGGGTGATAATGAGTCCGATGTCTTGATAATCATTGGAGGCACTCCATGCCTGGTGCTTGTCAACCATCGAAATTATCATTCATTATATGATAAGTCAGCGTAACTATTAAATAGACAGTCAGGTGAGCCGAGCTTCACTCGGGCTTGGTTGTCTATTGATAGGTTACACTGATTATATCATTTAATGGTTGGACCTAACCAGAACTTTCAGTGGAGGCACTTCATGCCTGCTGAAGAGGTACATGGGGCAAAACTGAACACTAAGAATTGTTTGGGAAACAATTGGTTTTGAACCTACTCTTAGATGCATATGGGTTAGCCAAGCTTCACTTGGGCCTGTATGTAGTTATGTAGATCTTAGTGCCCGCTAAAGAATTAAGAATAATTCTTCGAATTGGGGTGTAGAGGCTGCCAATTTGAACAAAATAGTGGAGAATCTTTAGACTAAAGTCCAAGTCTTTAGACTGAATCAATTTATATACTAATAAACTTTAGTTTTTCCTTATGCAGAACATGGCCACTAATTTATCATTAAGGTCCCTATTGGATAGTGACAAGTTGAATGGTTCAAATTTCAATAGCTGGTTCAGAAAACTTAAGATCGTCCTTGAGCATGAGAGGATTCTATATATTCTGAATAATCCTGCACCAAAGATACCTGATGCAAACACCCAAAGTTCTGAGAAAGACACTTATCAGAAGTGGCTCAATGATAGAACTAGCGTGCGTTGTATCATGCTAGCAGCAATGAACGATGAATTCGGTCGCCGGTTCGAGAATGCTCAGCCAGAAGAAATCATTCAAGCGTTGAATGAATCTTTCGGCACACCCGACGATGTTGAAAGGCACAAGACTAGTTGTGCTATTTTCAATGCTCGAATGAGGGATGGATCTCCTGTCACTGATCATGTATTGTACATGATCGAGAAGATAGAACTCCTAAGCAAGCTCGGCTTTCCCTTACATGAGCAGTTGGGAAAAGATGCGATCCTGAATTCCTTGCCTCCATCCTTCCGACCTTTCCTTACTCATTTTCGAATGACAAAGCCTGCAGTCAACTACCACGGTTTGTTGGGGTTGTTACAGAACTTTGAGAAGGATAACCAGCTCTCTAAGGGTTTGGTTAATGTGGTTGAAGGATCTAAGGTAGGGCGTAAACCCTTTGGGAAAGGGAAGAAGAAAAAGAATAAGAAAAAGGTGCAACATGCTAGGACATCTATAAGGGGTCAGATGCAGAAGAAGAAAGTTGATAAAAGTCAAGCTGAATGCTTTCACTGCAAGATGCAAGGGCACTGGAAGAGGAACTGTCCTCTTTACATTGCCACACTTGATCCAAACAGGCCAAAGAAGAAAAAGGAGCAAGATGTTGCTCAACAAGGTATTTATATGATAACACCTTGTAATTTTTCTGTATATGATAATCAGACCTGGGTATTGGATACCGGGAGTCCTTTTAACATTTGCAATTCATTGCAGGGACTACAGGTCACCAGAAGATTTGAGGACAATGAAAGATTCCTTAATGTCGGCGATGGAAGATTAGTTCCAGTTCTGGCATTAGGAGTTCTTGAAATAGTTTTCAATAGAAATGTCATTATACTAAATGATTGTCATTTTTGCCCAACGTTCTTGTTGAACGTAATTTCTGTAGGCCTTCTGGCCAAAAGTCATTATGAAATTTCAATAAAGGATGTTACTTTGAATATCATTATGAATGGAGTCACTGTAATGACTGGGCATTTATCTAATGGCATTTATATATTATCACAGCCTGTGAATGTAGTGTACAAATCAAGTAAGCGCCCTAGAACAACTGATGTCACAGACATTTATCTTTGGCACCATCGGCTGGGTCATATCAATAAGAACAGATTAAACAGGTTAACTCAGGAGGGCATCCTTCGAGTTGATGATTGTGAATCATTAACTACCTGTGAATCATGTCTTCTTGGTAAAATGACCAAGTCATCTTTTACTGGAAAAGGTGAAAGAGCCAAAGAGCTATTGGTCTAGTACATACTGATGTATGTGGACCAATGAGCACTTGTGCCAAAGGTGGATATTACTACTTCATTACTTTTACAGACGACCTTTCTAGGTTCGGTTATGTCTATCTTATGCGACATAAATCTGAATCGTTTGAAATGTTCAAACTATATCATAAAGAAGTAGAAAAACAAACAGAAAATGTATTAAGACCCTTCGATCAGATCGAGGAGGCGAATACCTTTCCAATGAATTTGTGACATATTTAAGGGAGAATGGATTCTCTCCCAATGGACTCCTCCTGGAACACCGCAACATAACGGTGTGTCGGAAAGAAGGAATCGAACTCTGTTAGACATGGTTCGGTCCATGATGGGTTTTGCAAGCTTGCCAATATCATTTTGGGGATACGCATTAGAATCAGCTTGTCATATTCTTAATAAGGTTCCAAGTAAGTCTGTTTCTAAAACTCCACATGAGATGTGGTATGGACATAAACCGGTTATTACCTATCTGAGAGTCTGGGGGTGTCCGGCTTATGTGAAACGTGCAAAATCAGACAAACTTGAACCCAAATCTGACAAATATTTTTTCATCGGCTATCCGAAAGAAACCAAAGGATATTACTTCTACAATACTGAAGAACAAAAGTTGTTCATTAGTAATAGAGCAGTTTTTCTTGAAAAGGAGTTCCTTAGTGAAGGAACAAATAGCTCTAATGTTGAACTTGAGGAAGTTCATCAAGTAGAAGGAACAACACAAACCAGTGAACCCTTAGAATCTGAGTTGATTAGATCAAACTCAAAACCCATTTTAGATGCACCATTAAGGCGATCTGGTAGAGTACCACATCAACCGGACAGATACTTAGGTTTCTTGGTCCAGAACGATGATCCTGTTGAACTCGATGAGAACAACGAGGATCCGATCACCTATATGGATGCTATGCAAAGGACTGACTCTAATAAATGGCTTGATGCCATGAAATCCGAACTTGATTCCATGAAGGACAATAATGTATGGACATTAGTTGACCCACCCGAAGGGATAAAACCCATAGGGTGTAAGTGGGTTTTCAAGAGGAAAAGAGGCGCAGACGGAAAGGTAGAGACCTATAAAGCACGTCTGGTTGCCAAGGGGTATCGTCAACGTTATGGTATTGACTATGACGAAACGTTTTCTCCTGTGGCAATGCTGAAATCCATTCGGATTATGCTAGCTATAGCAGCACACTTCGATTATGAGATTTGGCAGATGGATGTTAAAACCGCTTTTCTAAATGGTGATTTAGAAGAACAGGTGTATATGATACAGCCTGAAGGTTTTATATCTGAAGACGAGTCTAAAGTGTGCAGGCTACAGAAGTCTATTTATGGACTTAAGCAAGCATCTAGGAGTTGGAACATACGATTTGATAAAGTGATCAAATCTTATGGCTTTATTAAGAATAAAGAAGAACCTTGCATTTATAAATGGGCTAACGATTCCGTTATTGTATTTCTTGTATTATATGTGGATGATATTCTCTTAATCGGGAATGATATCCCTGCATTACAAGGAATAAAGACATGGTTATCATCACAATTCTCCATGAAAGATCTGGGAGAAGCATCATACATCCTAGGGATGAAGATCTATAGAGATAGATCTAAGAGGATGCTTGGTTTATCCCAATCTACGTACATTGACACAGTGCTAAAGAGGTTTAGCATGGAGAATTCCAAGAAAGGCTATCTTCCGATAGGCCATGGAATTCATCTTTCTAAGAAGGATTGTCCGACAACTCCTAATGAAAGAGAACGTATGAGTCGAATTCCATATGCTTCGGCAGTAGGATCGATTATGTACACCATGACATGTACAAGACCAGATGTGGCATACTCACTAGGAGTAGTGAGTAGATACCAATCTGATCCAGGAGAAAAACTGGCAAGTTGTTAAGACAATCCTTAAGTATTTGAGAAATACTAAGGACCAGTGGTTAGTCTATGGAGAGTCTGATTTGAAACTTGTTGGATATACTGATTCCAGTTTTCAATCAGATCATGATGATAGCAAAAGTGTATCGGGTTTCGTGTTTATCCTAAATGGTGGAGCTGTTTGCTGGAAAAGTTCCAAGCAACATATACAGTGGCAGATTCGGTGTGCGAGGCAGAGTACATCGCTGCATCAGATGCTGCGAAAGAAGCTGTGTGGCTGCGAAAGTTCATCTCCGAGCTTGGAGTGACACCTTCCATAGATGGACCAGTCCTGTTGTACAGTGACAGCACTGGTGCCATAGCTCAAGCAAAGGAACCACGAGCACATCAGCGCACCAAGCACATACTGCGCGGTTTCATCTTATTCGAGAGATGTAGACCGAGGTGACATAAATCTTCAGAAGATTGATGGAAAGGAAAACCTAGGTGACCCATTTACTAAAGCACTCAGCATCAAGGAGTTTGATGACTATAAATTGATAAGTAAATTGTATCCTAAAGCCAATCATTTGATGATTGTGCTGATGTAAATTGTATATAAATTGATATATTAATAAAAGTTATTTGGCAGTTTATTCATTACAAGAACATCTTCTTAATACTCCTAATAGTAATGAAGCCCTTAGGATCTTCCTTCACGATAAAGGAGGATTTATCTTTGAAGGTCCTTAAAAGAGTTCGCGACCAAATGATATACTATGACAGGGCCATAGTACTATCAATTATAGGACGTTGTATATCATATTTGTTGGTTGTCCTCTTAACCAAGGAGTGTAGAGACACTGGTATGACATACAGGTGAAAGTGTAGGAGTACATTTCACCGAACGTGACTCATTTCCGGATACTCTACTGTCAAGAGTTAATCCGAGAAGATATAGGTATAAGTATCCTTCAGACCTGAAGATCACAACCAGTGGCTTACAAGCAACTCATTGTACTTAGGTGCCGGACCACCTGGATTTCTAATCCAGCTACGAAAGGTTACTGGGTGCAGTCAAGTACTTGTGGTAGTCAGTTGTGGATCAAGATGGAATTTGACCTATCCCGTTAAAAGGAGAAATGCTTGTGTTTCAATTTAGCAAGACCTTGGCCAAGGCACTTCATGTGAAAGTCACATGATCACTAAAATTGAAATCACTTTATGGATTTGCTATTTAGAGTTGACAGGCTCTTAAGCCATCCTTAGCATTTGTGGTCAAGAGGATGAATTATACGGTAACTGTTTCTTAGGGTTCTTGGAGTTTGCTCGGCAACTCTTCGACCTATCCGGACGTCGGGTTCCATTGCTAGATGGGCACATCGATTAGTATAGAAAGTTGTTTCTATGCTACCGGCTTAGGTTCGAACCTAGAGAGTCACACGCATAGAAGTTTCCTAGGATGATCTATTTGCTGATCAACGATTGAGAATCGTATATGATTTAATTAATCAATTTGATTGATTGAATTATCTCAATTGGGTTAAGTACAAGTGAATAAGATTCAATTTGGTTTAAGTCTATTAGAAGGACTAATCAATTTCAAATATTGATTTGAAATTAGACTTGATTTGGATTTAAATAGATTCAGGACTAGCCAAATTTGATTTGGGCTAGGACCATGATCTATGTGGGTTTAATCCAATAAATTCAGATTAGCTTAAAACCCCAAACCCAATAAGGATCTCATATGATGAGATGGCTAAAATCTCATCTCATGAGATTAAATTCTCATGCAGAATTTAATTTATAACTTTAACCCAAGTTCACCCTCTTTGGTTATTTCTCTTCGCCCCTCCGAACAAGAAATTAAAATGCCTCTTTGTTTTGGAATTCTAAATGTTAGAATTCAATGGCTGGCTAAATGAGACTATAAATAGAGGACATTCCCTCACCAGATAACACAAACAAGAAAAAGAATGTTATGTGTTCTAAAGTTAGAATAGAAAATCCTGGTGATTCTTGTTAGCAAAAGCTTGGTGGATCTTGGAGGAAGATTCAAGTGGAAGGATTCAAGATCAGCAAAGCTATTTTTCCGCGAGCTAGCACTCCCGGAAATCCGATCATTCGGGGCTTCGCGTGGACGATACTAGAGGCCGGACGATTGAACGGCTGCAGAGCAAAAGGATTTACCTACTGTTCTTAAGGTAAGTGATTTGATCCCTAGATCTTAAGGCAGGCTTCAAGATAGTAGTATGACTTCTCATCTTGAAGATCAAGATATGATCTTGATTATTTTTTATATGCAATATTAGATCAAACGATCCTATAATATAAGGCAAAGATATGATCTTGATGCATGTTAGATAGATTAATATGTAATCTTTAAATTTTGCATTGATAATTGTTATCAAATTTAAAATATGCATGCCTCGGGGATTAACTCTCCCAACACGATCCCGGACCGTTGCGATCAATTCGATCGGCGAGGATTCGATGGTTGTGATCGATCGAAGCCATGATCCCGATCGGCGATGATCGATCTCAGACCGTTGCGATCAATCTGATCAGCGACGATCGGACTGTTGCGATCGATCGAAGCCATGATCCTTATAGGCGATGATCGATCTCGGACCATTGCGATCAATCCGATCGGTGACAATCCGACTGTTGCCATCGATCGAAGCCATGATCCCGATCGGCGATGATCGATCTTAGATCATTGCGATCAATCCGATCGGTGATGATCCGACGGTTGCGATCGATCCAAGCCATGATCCTGATCGGCGATGATCGATCTCGGACCGTTGCGTTCAAACCAATCGACAACGATCCGACGGTTGTGATCGATTGAAGCCATGATCCCGATCGGGATGATCGATCTCGGATCGTTACGATCAATCCAATCGGCGACGATCCGACGGGTGCGATCGATCCAAGCCATGATCCCTACCGGCGATGATCGATCTCGGGCCATTGCAATCAATCGATCGGCGATGATCCGAAGGTTGCGATATATCGAAGCCATGATCCCAATCGGTGATAATCGATCTTGGACCGTTGCGATCAATCCGATCAGCGACGATTGGACGGTTGCGATCGATCGAAGCCATGATCGCGATCGGCTTGGATCGATCTCTGACCATTGCGATCAATCCGATCGGCGATGATCCGACGGTTGCGATCGATCCAAGCCATGATCCCGATCGACGATGATCGATCTCGGACCGTTGCGATCAATCCGATCGGAGATGATCCGATGATTGCGAACAATCCAAGCCATGATCCCGATCGGCGATGATCGATCTCGGACCATTGCGATCAATCTGATCGGCAACGATCCGATGGTTGCGATCGATCAAAGCCATGATCTCGATCGGCGATGATCGATCTCGGACCATTGCGATCAACCCGATCAGTGAAGATCCGATGATTGCGATCGATCCAAGCCATGATCCCGATCGGCGATGATCAATCTCAAACTGTTCTGATCAATTCAATCATCGATGATCCGACGGTTGTGATCGATCGAAGCCATGATCCCGATCGACGATGATCGATCTCACACCGTTGAGATTAATCCGATCGGCGAGGATCCGATGGTTGCGATCGATCGAAGCCATGATCCTAATCGGCGATGATCGATCTCGAACTGTTGCGATCAATCTGATCGGCGACGATCAGACTGTTGCAATCGATCGAAGCCATGATCCCGATCAGCGATGATCAATCTCGGACCATTGCGATCAATCCGATCGGCGATGATCCGACTGTTGCGATCAATCGAAGCCATGATCCCGATCGGTGATGATCGATCTTGGACCGTTGCGATCAATCTGATCGGCAACGATCCGATGGTTGCGATATATCGAAGCCATGATCCCGATCGGTGATGATTGATCTCGTACCGTTGCGATCAATCCGATCGGCGACGATAGGATGGTTGCGATCGATCCAAGCCATGATCCCGATCGGTGTTGTTCGATCTCGGACCGTTGCAATCAATTCGATCGGCGACGATCCTACGGTTACGATACATCGAAGCCATAATCCCGATTGGCTATGATCGATCAAGGACCATTGCGATCAATCCGATCGGCGATGATCCGACGGTTGCGATCGATCCAAGCCATGATCCCGATCGGCGATGATCGATCTCTGATCATTGTGATCAATCCTATCGGCGACAATTCAACGGTTGCGATCGATCCAAGCCATGATCCCGATCGGCGATGATCGATCTCTGATCATTGCGATCAATCCGATCGGCAACGATCCGACGGTTGTAATCGATCCAAACCATGATCCCGATCGGCGATGATCGATCTCGAACCGTTGCAATCAATCTGATCGACGACGATCGAATTGTTGCGATCGATCGAAGTCATGATCCCGATCGGCGATGATCGATCTCGGACAGTTGCGATCAATCCGATCGGCGACGATATGACTGTTGCCATCGATCGAAGCCATGATCCCGATCGGCTATGATCGATCTCAGATCGTTGCGATCAATCCGATCGGCTATGATCCGATGGTTGCGATCGATCCAAGCCAAGATCCCGATCGGCGATGATCGATCTCGGACCGTTGCGTTCAAACCGATCGGCAACGATCCGACGGTTGTGATCAATCGAAGCCATGATCCCGATCGGTGATGATCGATCTCGGACCGTTGCGATCAAACTGATCGGTGATGATCCGATGGTTGCGATCGATCCAAGCCATGATCTCGACCGGCGATGATCGATCTCGGACCATTGCGATCAATCTGATCGGCGACGATCCAAGGGTTGTGATATATCGAAGCCATGATCCCGATCAGAGATGATTAATCTCGGACTGTTGCGTTCAATCCGATCGGCGATGATCTGACGGTTGCGATTGATCAAAGCCATGATCCCGATCGGCGATGATCGATCTCGCACCGTTGCGATCAATCCGATCGGCGAGGATCCGATGGTTGCGATCGATCGAATCCATGATCCCGATCGGCGATGATTGATCTTGGACCATTGCGATCAATCCGATCGGTGACGATCTGACGATTGTGATCGATCCAAGCCATGATCTCGATCGACGATGATCAATCTCGGACCGTTGCGATCAATCCGATCGGCGATGATCCGATGGTTACGATCCATCGAAGCCATGATCCCGATCGACTATGATCGATTAAGGATTGTTGCGATCAATTCGATCGGCAATGATTAAACGGTTGCGATCGATCCAAGCCATGATCCTGATCGGCAATGATCGATCTCTGATCAGTGCGATCAGTCCGATCGGCGACGATCCGACGGTTACGATCGATCCAAGCCATGATCCCAATCGGCGATGATCGATCTCGAACCGTTGCGATCAATTCGATAGGCAACGATCCGATGGTTGCGATTGATCCAAGCCTTGATCCTAATCGGCGATGATCGATCTCGGACCGTTGCGATCAATCCGATTGGAGACGATCCAACGATTGCGATATATCGAAGCCATGATCCCGATCGATGATGATCGATCTTAGACCGTTGCGATCAATCTGATCAACGACAATCCGATGGTTGCGATCGATCGAAGCCATGATCCCGATCGGCGATGATCGATCTTGGACCATTGCGATCAATCCGATCGACGAAGATCCGACGGTTGCGATCGATCCAAGCTATGATCCCGATCAGCGATGATCGATCTCGGACCGTTGCGATCAATTCAATCGGCCATGATCCGACGGTTGCGATCGATCGAAGCCATGATCCCAAACGGCGATGATCGATCTCGAACCATTGCGATCAATCCGATCGGCGATGATCAGACTATTGTGATCGATCGAAGCCATGATCCCGATCGGCGATGATCGAGCTCGGACCATTGCGATCAATCCGATCGGCGACGATTCGACTGTTGCGATCGATCGAAGCCATGATCCCGATCGGCGATGATCGATCTCAGACCGTTGCAATCAATCCGACCGGCAACGATCCGATGGTTGCGATCAATCCAAGCCATGATCTCGATTGGCGATGATCGATCTCGGACTGTTGCGATCAAACCGATCGGCAACGATCCGATGGTTGCGATCGATCAGAGCCATGATCCCGATCGGCGATGATCGATCTCGGACCGTTGCGATCAAACCGATCGGAAACGATCCGATGGTTGCAATCGATCGAAGCCATGATCCCGATCTGCGATGATCGATCTCGGATCGTTGCTATCAATCCGATCGGCGATGATCCGATGGTTGCGATCAATCGAAGCCATGATCCCGATCGGCTATGATCGATCTTGAACCATTGCGATCCATCCGATCGGCGATGATCCGACGATTGCGATCAATCGGTGATGATCAATCTCGGACCGTTGTGATCAATCCGATCGGTGACGATCGTATGGTTGCGATCGATCGAAGCCATGATCCCGATCAGCATTGATCAATCTCGGATCATTGCAATTAATTCGATCGGCGATGATCCAATGGTTGCGATCGATTAAAGCCATGATCCCGATCGACGATGATCGATCTCGGACCGTTGCCATCAATCCGATCGGAGACGATCCA
This sequence comes from Calamus simplicifolius, assembly GCA_900491605.1. NCBI lineage: Eukaryota > Viridiplantae > Streptophyta > Magnoliopsida > Arecales > Arecaceae > Calamus > Calamus simplicifolius. Next base: position 1,522,984 of record UESW01003911.1, on the reverse strand, counting down.
ACTGTTGCGATCGATCCAAGCCATGATCCCAATCAGCGATGATCGATCTCGGACCGTTGGAATCAATCCGAATGGTGATGATCCAACGGTTGCAATATATCAAAGCCATGATCCTGATCGGTGACGATCGATCTCGGACCATTGCGATCAATCCGACCAGCGATGATCCGACGGTTGCGATCGATCGAAGCCATGATCCTGATCGGCGATGATCGATCTCGGACCATTGCGATCAATCCAATCGGCGAAGATCCGATGGTTACGATCGATCCAAGCCATGATCCCGATCAGCGATGATCAATCTCGGACCGTTGCGATCAATGCAATCATCGATGATCCGACGGTTGCGATCGATCGAAGCCATGATCCCGATCGATGATGATCGATCTCGCACCATTGCGATCAATCCGATCGGCGAGGATCCGATGGTTGCGATTGATCAAAGCCATGATCCCGATCGGCGATGATCGATCTCGGACCGTTGCGATCAAACCGATCGGCAAAGATCCGATGGTTGCGATCGATCAAAGCCATGATCCCGATCGGCGATGATCGATCTCGGACCATTGCGACCAATCCAATCGGTGACTATCCGATGGTTGCGATCGATCGAAGCCATGATCTCGATCGGCGATGATCGATATTGGACCATTGCGACCAATCAGATCGGCGGCGATTCGATGGTTGTGATCGATCAAAGCCATGATCCCGATCGGCGATAATCGATCTTGGACTGTTGCGATCAATCAGATCGACGATGATCCGATGGTTGCGATCAATCCAAGCCATGATTCCAATCGGCGATGATCGATCTCGGACCATTGCGATCAATCCGATCGGCGAGGATATGATGGTAGCGATCGATCGAAGCCATGATCCCGATCGGTGATGATCGATCTCGGACCATTGCGATCAATCCAATCGGTGACGATTGGACTGTTGCGATCGATCGAAGCCATGATCCTGATCGGCGATGATCAATCTTGGACCGTTGCGATCAATTCGATTGGCGACGATCCAACTATTGCGATCGATCGAAGATATGATCCTGATCGGTGATGATCGATCTCGGACCGTTGCGATCAATCCGATCGGCGACGATCCGACTGTTGCGATCGATCGAAGCCATGATCCCGATCGGCAATGATCGATCTCGGACCGTTACGATCAATCCGATCAGCGACGATCCGACGGTTGCGATCGATTGAAGCCATGATCCCAATCGGCGATGATCGATCTTGAACCGTTACGATCAAACCGATCGGCAACGATCCAATGGTTGCGATCGATCAAAGCCATGATCTCGATCAATGATGATCAATCTTGGATCATTGTGATCAAACTGATCGGCGATGATCCGATGGTTGCGATTGATCCAAGCCATGATCCCGATCGATGATGATCGATTTCGCACCGTTGGGATCTATCCGATCGGCGACGATCCGATGATTCCGATCGATCGAAGCCATGATCCCAATCGGCTATGATCGATCTTGGACTATTGCGATCAATCGGATCGGCGACGATCCGACGGTTGCGATCGATTCAAGCCATGATCCCAATCGGCGATGATCGATCTCGGACCATTGCGATCAATCCGATCGATGATGATCCGACGATTGCGATCGATCCAAGCCATAATCCCGATCGGCGATGATCGATCTCAGACCATTGCGATTGATTCAATCGGCGACGATCCGACGGTTGCGATCAATCGAAGCCATGATCCTGACCAGCGATGATCAATCTTGCACCGTTGCGATCAATCCGATCGGCGAGGATCCAATGGTTGCGATCGATCGTAGCCATGATCCCGATCGGCGATGATCGATCTCGAACCGTTGCGATCAATCCGATCGCGGCGATCGGACTATTGCGATCGATCGAAGCCATGATACCAATTGGCGATGATCGATCTCAGACCGTTGCGATCAATCCAATCGGCAACGATCCGACGGTTGCGATCGATCCAAGCCATGAGCGCGATCGGCGATGATCGATATCGGACTGTTGCAATCAATCCGATCGGCGATGATCCGACGGTTGCAATCGATCAAAGCCATGATCCCGATCAGCTTTGATCGATCTCGAACCGTTGCGAACAATCCGATCAGCGACGATCCGACGGTTGCGATCGATCCAAGCCATGATCTCTATCGGCGATGATCAATCTCGAACCATTGCGATCAATCCAATCGACGACGATCCGATGGTTGCGATCGATCCAAGCCATGATCTCGATCGGCGATGATCGATCTCGGACCGTTGCGATCAATCTGATAGGCGATGATCCGACGGTTGCGATCGATCCAAGCCATGATCCCGATCGGCGATGATCGATCTCGGACCATTGCGATCAATCTGATCGGCGAGGATCCGATGGTTGCGATCGATCCAAGCCATGATCCCGATCGGCGATGATCGATCTGGGACCGTTGCAATCAATCCGATCGGTGAGGATACGATGGTTGCGATCAATCGAAGCCATGATCCCTATCGGCGATGATCGATTTAGGACCATTGCGATCAATCCGATCGGTGACGATCGGACTGTTGCAATCGATCGAAGCCGTGATCCCGATCGTCGATGATCGATGTTGGACCGTTGCGATCAATTCGATCGGCGACGATCCGACTGTTGCAATCGATCGAAGCCATGATCCCGATCGGCGATGATCGATCTCGGACCGTTGCAATCAATACGACCGGCAACGATCCGACGATTGCGATCGATCCAAGCCATGATCCCGATCAGCGATGATCGATCTCGGACCGTTGCGATCAAACTGATCGGCGATGATTCGACAGTTGCGATCGATCCCTGCCATGATCTCGATCGGCGATGATCAATTTCGGACCGTTGCGATCCATCCAATCTGCGACCATCTGATGGTTGCGATCGATCGAAGCCATGATCCCGATCGGCTATGATCAATCTCGGACCATTGCGATCAATCGGATCGGCGACGATCCGACGGTTGCAATCGATCCAAGTCATGATCCTGATCGGCGATGATCGATCTCAGACCGTTGCGATCAATCCGATCGATGATGATCCGACGATTGCGATCGATCCAAGCCATGATCCCGATCGACGATGATCGATCTCGGACCATTGCGATCGATTCAATCGGTGACGATCCGACGGTTGCGATCGATCGAAGCCATGATCCTGATCGGCGATGATCGATCTCGCACCATTGCAATCGATCCGATCGGCAAGGATCCGATGGTTGCGATCGATCGAAGCCATGATCCCAATCAGCGATGATCGATCTCGGACCGTTGCGATCAATCCGATCGACGACGATCGGACTATTGTGATCGATCGAAGCAATGATCCCGATCGGCGATGATCGAACTCGGACCATTGCGATAAATCTGATCAGCAACGATCCGATGGTTGCGATCGATCGAAGCCATAATCCCGATCGGCGATGATCGATCTCGGATCGTTGCGATCAGTCCGATCGGCTAAGATCTGATGGTTGCAATTGATCGAAGCCATGATCTCGATCGGCAATATCGATCTCGAACCGTTGCGATCAAACCGATCGGCAATGATCCTATGGTTGCGATCGATCGAAGCTATGATCCCGATCAGCGATGATCGACCTCGGACCGTTGCGATCAATCCGATCGGCGATGATCCGACGGTTGCAATCGATCCAAACCATGATACCGATCGGTGATGATCGATCTCGAACCATTGCGATCAATCCGATCAGCGACGATCCGATGGTTGCGATCGATCGAAGCCATGATCCCGATCGGCGATGATCGATCTCACACCATTGCGATCAATCTGATCGGCGGGGATCCAATGGTTGCGATCGATCGAAGCCATGATCCCGATCGGCGATTATCATTCTCGGACCGTTGCGATCAATCCAATCGGTGATGATCCGACTGTTGCGATTGATCGAAGCCATGATCCTGATCGGCGATGATCAATCTAGGACCATTGCGATCTATCCGATCGGCGACGATCGGACTGTTGCGATCGATCGAAACCATGATCCCGATCGGCGATAATCGATCTCGGACCATTACGATCAATTCGATCGGTGGCAATCCGACGGTTGTGATCGATCCAAGCCATGATCCCGATCGACGATGATCGATCTCGGACCGTTGCAATCAAACTGATCGGCAACGATCCGATGGTTGAGATCGATCGAAGCCATACTCCCGATCGGCGATGCTTGATCTGGGACCGTTGCGATCAATCCGATCGGCGACGATCCGATGGTTGTGATCAATCCAAGTCATGATCCAGATCGGCGATGATCGATCTCGGACTGTTGCAATCAATTCAATCGGCGACAATCTGACAGTTACGGTCGAACGAAGCCATGATCCCGATCGGCGATGATCGATCTCGCACCGTTGCGATCAATCCGATCGGCGAGGATCCGATGGTTGCGATCGATCGAAGCCGTGATCCCGATCGGCGATGATCGATCTCGGACCATTGCGATCAATCCGATCGGCAATGATCGGACTATTGCGATCGATCGAAACCATAATCCCGATCGGCGATGATCGATCTCGGATCGTTACGATCAATCTGATCAGCGACGATCCGACTGTTGCGATTGATCGAAGCCAGGATCCCGATAGGCGATGATCGATCTCGGACCATTGTAATCAAACCGATCGGCAATGATCCGATGGTTGCGATCGATCGAAGCCATGATCCCGATCGACGATGATCGATCTCGGACCATTGCGATCAATCCGATCGGCGACGATCCGATGGTTGCGATCAATCGAAGCCATGATCTCGATCGGCGATGATCGATCTCGAACCATTGCGATAAATCCAATCGGCGATGATCCGATGGTTGCGATCGATCGAAGCCATAATACCGATCGGCGATGATCGATCTCGGATCGTTGTGATCAGTTCGATCGGCTAAGATCCGATGGTTGCGATCGATCGAAGCCATGATCTCGATCGGCAATGATCGATCTCGAACCGTTGCGATCAAACCGATCAGCAACGATCCTATGGTTGCGATCGATCGAAGCCATGATCCCGATCGGCGATGATCGATCTCGGACCGTTGCGATCAATCCGATCGGCGATGTTCCGACGGTTGCAATCGATCCAAGCCATGATCCCGATCGTGATGATCGATCTCGGACCGTTGCGATCAACCCAATCGGCAACGATCCGACGGTTGCGATCGATCGAAGCCATGATCCCGATCGGCGATGATCGATCTCGCACCATTGCGATCAATCCGATCGGCGGGGATCCAATGGTTGCGATCGATCGAAGCCATGATCCTGATCGGCGATTATCGTTCTCGGACTGTTGCGATCAATCCGATCGGCAACGATCAGACTGTTGCGATTGATCGAAGCCATGATCCCGATCGGCGATGATCGATCTCGGACCGTTACGATCAATCCAATCGGCGATGATCCGATTGTTGCGATCGATCGAAGCCATGATCCCGATCGGCGAAGATCGATCTTGGACCGTTGCGATTAATCCGATCGGCGATGATCGGACTGTTGTGATCGATCAAAACCATGATCCCGATCGGCGATAATCGATCTCGGATCATTACGATCAATTCGATCGGTGACAATCCGACGGTAGTGATCAATCCAAGCCATGATCCTGATCGACGATGATCGATCTTGGACCGTTGCAATCAAACCGATCGGCAACGATCCGATAGTTAAGATCGATCGAAGCCATAATCCCGATCGGCGATGCTCGATCTGGGACCGTTGCGATCAATCCGATCGGTGATGATCTGATGGTTGTGATCGATCCAAGTCATGATCTCGATCGGCGATGATCGATCTCGGACTGTTGCGATCAATTCAATCGGCGACAATCTGACGGTTGCGATCGATCGAAGCCATGATCCCGATCGGCGATGATCGATCTCGGACCGTTGCGATCAATCCGATCGGCGACGATCCGACTGTTGTGATCGATCCAAGCCATGATCCCTAACGGCGATGATCGATCTTGGACCGTTGCGACCAATCCGATCGGCGACGATCCGACTGTTGCGATCGATCGAAGCTATGATCCCGATCGCGATAATCGATCTCGGACCGTTGCGATCAAACCAATCGGCAACGATCGGACTGGTGTGATCGATCGAAGCCGTGATCCCGATCGTCGATGATCGATCTCGGACCGTTGCGATCAATCCGATCGGCGACGATCCGACTGTTGTAATCGATCGAAGCCATGATCTCGATCGGCGAGGATCGAACTCGGACCGTTGCGATCAATCCGACCAGCGACGATCCGATGATTGGGATCGATCCAAGCCATGATCCCGATTGGCGATGATCGATCTCGGACCGTTGCGATCAAACTGATCGGCGACGATCCGACGGTTGCGATCGATCCAGGCCATGATCCCGATCGGCGATGATCTATTTTGGACCGTTGCAATCCATCTGATCGGCGATGATCCAACGGCTGCGATCGATCGAAGCCATGATCCTGATCGGCTATGATCGATCTCGGACCGTTGCGATCAATCGGATCGGCGACGATCTGACGGTTGCGATCGATCCAAGCCATGATCCTGATCGGCGATGATCGATCTCGGACCGTTGCGATCAATCCGATCGATGATGATCCGACGATTGCGATCAATCCAAGCCATGATCCCGATCGGCAATGATCGATCTCGGACCATTGCGATCGATTCAATCGGCGATGATCCGACGGTTGTGATCGATCGAAGCCATGATCCTGATTGGCGATGATCGATCTCGCACCATTGCGATCGATCCGATCGGCGAGGATCCGATGGTTGCGATCGATCGAAGCCATGATCCCGATCAGCGATGATCGATCTCGGACCGTTGCGATCAATCTGATCGGCAACTATCCGACTGTTGCGATCGATCGAAGTCATGATCCCGATCGGCGATGATCGATCTTGGACCGTTGCGATCAATCCAATCGGCGACGATCCAACGGCTGCGATCGATCCAAGCCATGATCCCGATCAGCGATGATCGATCTCGGACCATTGCGATCAAACCGATCGGCAACGATCCGATGGTTGCGATTGATCGAAGCCATGATCCCGATCGGCGATGATAGATCTCGAACAGTTGTGATCAATCTGATCGGTGACGATCCGACGGTTGCGATCGATCCAAGCCATGATCCCGATCGGCTATGATCGATCTCGGACCATTGCGATCAATCGGGTCGTCGACGATCCGACGGTTGCGATCGATCCAAGCCATGATCTCGATCGGCGATGATCGATCTTAGACCGTTGCGATCAATCCGATCGATGATGATCCGACGATTGCGATCGATCCAAGCCATGATCCAGATCGGCGGTGATCGATCTCGAACCATTGTGATCGATTCAATCGGCGACGATCCGATGGTTGCGATCATCGAAGCCACGATCCTGATCGGCGATGATTGATCTCGCACCAGTGCGATCAATCTGATTGGCGAGGATCCGATGGTTGTGATCGATCGAAGCCATGATCCTGATTGGCGATGATCGATCTCGGACCATTGCGATCAATCTGATCGGCGATGATCAGACTATTGCGGTCGATCAAAGCCATGATCTCGATCGGCGATGATCGATCTCAGACCGTTGCGATCAATCTGATCGGTGACGATCCGACTATTGCGATCGATCGAAACCATGATTCCGATTGGCGATGATCGATCTTGGACCATTGCGATCAATCAGATTGGCGACGATCCGACGGTTGCGATCGATCCAAGCCATGATCCCGATCGGCGATGATCGATCTTGGACCGTTGCGATCAAACCGATCGGCAACGATCAGATGGTTGCGATCGATCCAAGCCATGATCCCGATCGGTGATGATCGATCTCGGACCGTTGCGATCAATCCGATCGGCGACGATCCGACAGTTGCGATCGATCGAAGCCATGATCCCGATCGGCGATGATCGATCTCGAACCATTGCGATCAATCCGATCGATGATGATCCGACAGTTGCGATCGATCCAAGCCATGATCCCGATCGGCGATGATCGATCTCG
>UESW01003911.1:1479851-1510117 GCA_900491605.1 Calamus simplicifolius | reverse complement strand
AAGCCATGATCCCGATCGGCGATGATCGATCTCGGACTGTTGCGATCATTTCAATCATCGACAATCCGACGGTTGCGATCGATCGAAGACATGATCCCGATCGGCGATGATCGATCTCGGATCATTGCGATCAATCTGATTGGCGAAGATCCGACAGTTGCGATCGATCCAAGCCATGATCCCGATCGGCGATGATCGATCTCGGACTGTTGCGATCAATTCAATCGGCGATGATCTAATGGTTACGATCGATCAAAGCCATGATCCCGATCAGCGATGATCGATCTCGCACCATTGCGATCAATCCGATCGGCGAGGATCCGATGGTTGCGATCGATCGAAGCCATGATCCCGATCGGCGATGATCGATCTCGGACCGTTGCGATCAATCCGATCGGCGACGATCGGACTGTTGCGATCGATCGAAACCATGATCCCGATCAACGATAATCGATCTCGGACCATTACGATCAATTCGATCGGCGACTGATAAACGTATAAATAATTATCGTTAAACCTCTTAATTAATAATTTAACGTACCTATTATTATTTAATATTTTAAATTTTATATAATATTTTAAATAAAACCTTATCAATTTAAAGAGCTCGATTTTAGGGATTTAACGACGTAAACGGCACTCGAATCGGACTTAAAACGAGCTCCGAATTGATTTTATAAGGATTTAGCATGGATTTCAAAGCAAAAACGGCAAGCACATTGCCGACTTCATTGTCTTCTCAGCCATTTTCTGTTTTCTTTCAGCCAATTCTTCTCAATTCAAATTCTAACAGTTTCCTCTATTAAATAAGGAATAGATTAGATTGGAAGTTATCAAATTGAGAGAATTAAATTACTTTCGAAGAAATTTGAATTTTATTGAGGATTTATCCCGATTTTCTTCGGTGGCTTCTGCGTCCTCTGTTTTGGCACCGCCGCATCCTCTGTTTTGGCAATGCCATGTCAACGCCGCGTCTTCACCTCATCCGGGCCTCTACAAATAGCAGCAAAGGCTTGGGAGAGATTCTATTCCAAGGATCCACCCGTCCGAGGCTTTGTTCCGTGACTTGAAAAGACTCTGTTCCGGTGAAGAAGGCTCTGCAGCCATGCGGAGAAGCTCTATTCCAGGCGTCCGTGGGCGTTGGAAAAGAAGTCCGTGGAGTTCTCGTGCGGTGTCTGTGCTGTGGATGGAGTCCGCAGGAAGGAGAAAGCTCCATTCGTGCTGCTCCGTGCGTGAGTCCGTGTTCTTCCTCTGTTCCAAGGCCATCCGTGGACGTGAAGCAATGACGAGGTGCTCTGTTCCATGATTTCCTCTTCTTCTAGCCGTGACGAGGTGATCTGTTCGTGCGGGGGAGGCGCATGAATAAAGACTCCATCCCATCTTTGGTTTGGTGTAGAGAAAATTTATTGCTTTCTTATTGCCTTCTTAATGTCATGACTCTTTAATTTATATAAAATAAAGTTTTATGCATATTTAATTATTATTAAATTCTATTTAAGTGAAAATAATTTAGACTGATTTATTCTTAAAAAGGACAGGCCGTGATCTATGGGTACGGGTGTGCTCTAATAAGATAAACCATATCTTGATTATTTTGCACTAATAATTATCTATTTAGTTAAATTTATAAATTTATTTCAAGATAATCGCTAAAGTCCCTGTGGAATCGATCCCTTACTCTCGCTATTCTAATAGTGAAATTAGGTGTTTAAATCATTGCGCTACGACACGCATCAGATTTTTGGTGCCGTTGCCGGGGACTTAAGTATGTTATTTTGAAAAAAAAATTAAAAATAAAAAAATAAAAAAATAAAATAAAAAAAATAAAAAAAATAAAAAAAATAGATTAATTTTCTCTTAATTTTTGAATAGTTATTGCCGCTTTATTTATTTCTTTAATTTTAGAATTGCATATTTCTTTTAACATTAAAAAAAAATTATTACTTTCCTTTTTGCCACAAATCCAATTTTAACCTAATCAAATTTTCCTTTTAATTAACTTACCTAAAAAAACCAAAAAGAAAACCCTAAGACATCTTCCATAAAATATAATTAATTTAAAGAAATAAAAAAATTATAAAAATAAAAATAAAATATATAAACAAAATAATTATTTTATTTTCTATGCTATAGATTGACTTAGGTGAATTTATTTTCTGCAAAACTCAAAATTTTTTCATTGACATCTCATAATTTATTAGGAAATTAGAAACTTAATTAAAAATTAAAGAAAAAATAAATAAATAAATAACTAAACTATTTGCTTTAGAGTCATTGGTAAGGTGTATGCTTGGTCGTCGATCGTTGCAACCCAACCTTATACCCTTAGATCCTGAGAAAAAGAAACTATTAGAGCAAATAGACTCAGAATTATGGATCCTAATAATGAAATTAACCCACGATAGTTAAAAGAGTATTTCACTCCTTCAAGGTATACCTACTCTCCCTGCATTCAAGTGCCTCCAATAGAGGCTGTCCAATATGAAATTAAGTCAAGTGTAATCCAAATGTTACCATCTTTCTTTGGACTTACAAATGAGGATCTCTACAAACACTTAGATGAATCTTGGAAATTTGCTCAACTGTCAAGATTCAAAATTTCTCTGATGATGCACTAAGGCTTAAGCTATTCCCTTTTTCCCTAAAAGATAAAGCCAAATATTGGTTAAATTCATTAGACACTGTATAATTTCAACTTGGGCATCTTCAGAGAGAATTTCTTAAGAATATTTTCCTATAGGAAAAACGAATCAAATTAGAAAAACCATAACAAGTTTTTCCCAGACAGATGGAGAAATGTTCCATGAGACATGGGAGAGATTCAAAGAACTAATTAGAAAATGTTACATCATGCTATACCCAAATGGCAACTGGTTCAGTGCTTTTATGATGGTTTATCAAAAATAGGCAAATGGTTGATGCTTCATGTGGGGATATTTATGTTAAAAAAATGAACATGAGGCTTTGCAACTCTTTGAGACATTGAGTGGAATTCATTACATCATATGTCAGTTGCTCGTCGAGACCCTCCCGTAGAACCTAAAAGAGGTGGAATATATGAAATAGGTCATTCTACAGATATCTATACTAAGGTAGATGAATTATCCCATAAACTGACGATTCTACAAGTTGGAAACATCTCTTCCCTATCTACTCAATTACATGAGGTCTGCATAATTTGTTCGAGTCCAACCCATTCTATAGGTGAATGCCCAGCTGCATACCCAATTTTCTAAACTTGTTCAAGAGCAAGCCCACCAAGCCCAAACCCGATTAGCTCCTAGAACAGGAAATGATCCATTTTAAATACTTACAATCCGGCTGGCGGAATCATCCAAATTTTTCTTGGAAACCTTAACCTGTAGTCAATTCATCGATCAGACCTAATTACCAAGAAATCAATTTTAGAAACATGCCATATTCACAATATCCAAACATCCCACAACCTCCACCGAATAATCAGCCTACTTTTGAAGACAAAGTGTTACAAGTATTGAAAGGGCTAGAAATGAATACTCAAATCCTTCACTCCCACACACAATCTATTGCAAAACTAGAAACTCAGATAGGTCAATTAGCCATAGCATTCAGTAGAAGGGAGGAGGGTAAGTTACCTAGTCAGCCTATCGATAACCCGAAAGGACAATTCATGGCTGAAGGTTCCAATAGTCTTGACAAATTCCCAGAACATGCTAAATCAGTCATGACTCTCAGAAGTGAAAAAAACATTGAACCCACCTAAACCAACCCAGAAATTAGAAGTGGCTAAACCAGAAGAGAGAAGAAATGAAAAAGAAAGGAATTCAATGATCAAGCAATCATACCTAAAGCCCCATTCCCTAGTGCTTTAGAATCTCCTTTGCCTTCAGATAAGAAGAATATAAAGATGAATGAGATGCTTGAGTTATTTAAGCAAGTCCAAATAAACTTACCTCTTTTCGATGCTATCAAGCAAGTTCTAGCTTATGCCAAATTTTTAAGGATCTATGCACACAAAAACGGAAAGCCAAGATACAAATACCAAAAAAGATACATTTGACTGAACAAGTTAGCTCAGTTGTTTAGCAAATAACCGCATCCAAACTAAAAGATCCGGGTACCCCGATTATATCATGTGTCATAGGAAACTTCACAATCAAGAAAGCATTATTAGATTTGGGTGCGAGTGTAAACCTTCTCCCAAGTTCAGTGTATGAATTATTCGGATTTGGAGAGTTGAAAACCCACTACAGTAACACTTCAATTGGCAAATAGATCAGTCAAAAACCTCATGGAATATTGGAAGATGTATTAGTAAAGGTGGATGAATTCTATTTTCCTGTCGACTTCCTTGTGTTAGATATGGAATCTAGCGGTAATCCTAACCAAATTCCCATCATCCTTGGACGACCTTTTCTAGCTACCGCTAATGCATGCATAAATTGTAGAACAGGTGTGATGGATGTATCTTTTGGAAACAAGAAGATGAGATTAAATATTTTTAATGCTTCCCAAGGACCACCTGTGTATGATTTAAATGAAGTAAACATGATAGATGAAGTAGTAGATAAGAAATTCCAAAGTTTGATTTATTCGGATCCTTTACAAACATGTCTTACATATTTTGGAATAGATGACTTGATATTGATGAGTACACCAAAGAGATAAACATGTTATTAGAACCACCTAAGTTCAACACCATCCCGTCTTGGACTATAAAATATGAACCACTTCCAACTAAACCAAACCCTTTAATACCATCCTCGGAAGAACCACCCCAATTAGAGTTGAAACCTCTCCCAGATGACTTAAAATATTCATTCCTTGGACCCAATGATACCCTTCCAGTAATCATTGCATCTACCCTAACCTCTGAGCAAGAAGATAAATTGGTAGATGTACTTAAAGAATATAAAGAGGCGATTGGATGGACAATAGCTAATATTAAGGGAATTGACCCTTCCGTTTGCATGCACTATATTCATAGTGAAATTGAAGCCAAACCACATAGAGACATGCAACAAAGGCTAAATCCAAACATGAGGGATGTTGTTAAGAAAGAAGTAGTAAAATGGCTTGATGCTGGTATCATTTATCCAATTTCAGATAGCCAATGGGTCAGCCCAATTCAAGTAGTACCTAAAAAATTAGGTATTACCATGTTTAAAAATAAAAAGGGCGAATCAATTCCTACTCGCACATCAACTAATTGGAGAGTGTGTATAGATTATCGAAAGTTGAATGTCGTGACTAGAAAAGACCACTTTTCTTTGCCTTTTATCGATCAAATTCTAGAACGGCTAGCGGGACAAAGTTTCTTTTGTTTCTTAGATGGATATTCAAGATACAATCAAGTCCTAGTATTTCCTGCAGATCAAGAAAAGACCACCTTCACTTGTCCCTTTGGAACATTTGCCTTTAGACGTATGCCATTTGGTCTTTGTAATGCACCAGCCACGTTTCAACGATGTATGATGGCCATATTTTCTGATATGATTGATCAATTTTTGGAAGTATTTATGGATGATTTTTCAGTCTTTGGTGCATCATTTGATAGCTGTCTCGAGAACTTGACTAAGGTACTTAAACGATGTATGGAAATGAATTTAATCCTAAGTTGGGAGAAGAGTCATTTTATGGTTCGTGAGGGAATTGTGCTTGGACACATTGTTTCAGAGCGAGGTATTGAGGTTGATAAAGCCAAGGTTGAATTGATCTCAAATCTACCACCCCAACCTCAGTCAAACAAGTACAATCTTTCCTTGGTCATGTTGGTTTTTATAGACGTTTCATCAAAGATTTCAGTAAAATTTCTCGATCATTGTGTAATTTGTTGACCAAGGATAGTTCTTTTAATTTTGATAAAGATTATCTAACAGCCTATAACATTCTTCGAACTGCTTTGACCACTGCACCAATTATCAAGCCCCCAGATTGGACCATACCTTTTGAAATCATGTGTGATGCTTCTGATTATGCTGTAGGTGCAGTTCTAGGATAGAAACTCAATCGAGAACCCCATGTAATTTATTATGCTAGCAAAACTCTTTCAGATGCACAAATGAACTATACTACCACTGAAAAAGAATTACTAGTAGTTGTGTTTGCCCTAGAAAAGTTTAGATCATATCTATTAGGGTCTAAGGTTTTAGTTTATTCAGATCATGCAGCGTTGAGGCATCTTATATCAAAAAAGGATACAAAACCCAGACTGATTAGATGGATCCTCCTACTACAAGAATTTGAGTAGAAATCTTAGATAAGAAAGGTTCTAAAAATATGGTAACAGATCATATCTCTAGGATCTCAGTGAAATACAATAAAGAAATAATCAGAGATAAGTTCCCTGATGAGCAACTATTCTCAATTTCTCATAGCAGTCTTCCCTGTTTGCCCACATTATGAATTATTTGGCAACAGGAAAAGTACTTCCACTGGACAAAATAAGAAAAAGATAGATTTTTCTCACAAATCAAATATTACTTTTGGGAAGACCCTGAATTATTTAAGTACTGTTCAGATCAGGTGATTAGGCGATGTGTTCCAGAGAGTAAATTTAAAAATATACTTAACTTCTGTCATTCTCTTGCCTATGGAGGACATTTTAGTGGAAAGAAAACTGCAGCAAAGGTACTGCAAAGTGGGTTTTATTGGCCAACTCTTTTTAAAGATGCACATGAATTTAGCCATAATTGTCTCCAATGTCAATAAACAGGAAATATATCTCGAAAAGACATGATGCCCCTAAACCTTATCTTGGTTGTAGAAATTTTTGATGTATGGGGTATTGATTTTATGGGCCCATTTCCTTCCTCTTTTGGATTTGAATACATTCTAGTGGCAGTTGATTGTGTCAAAATGGATTGAAGCCATGGCAACTCGAACCAATGACCATAAAGTTGTAATCAAGTTTATTCAACATAACATCCTTAGTCGTTTTGGATGCCCAAGGGCTATAATTAGTGATGGGGGTGCACATTTCACGAATAGACACTTTGAAGCATTAATGAACAAATATGGAATTACTCATAAGGTAGCTACACCTTATCATCCCCAAACTAGTGGCCAAGTTGAAAGATCAAATAGAGAAATTAAACATATCCTTGAGAAAACAGTGAGACCCGATAGGAAAGATTGGTCAGAACGTCTGGATGATGCATTATGGGCTTATCGTACTGCATTTAAAATTCCCATAGGAATGTCTCCTTACAGGCTCGTATTTGGAAAAGCACATCATTTACATGTAGAATTAGAACACCGTGCATTTTGGGCTATCAAGCAATTTAATTACGATATGAAAAATGCATGTGTCAATAGAAAACTCCAATTGAATGAGTTAGAAGAGCTACGAAATAAGGCATATGAGAGCTCGAAAATTATAAAGAATGAACCAAAGCATATCATGACAAATTTATTAGTAGAAAATTTTTTGAACCAAAATTCAAGATTATACCTTTTCCCTGGAAAACTTCGTTCTCGATGGAATGGACCTTTTATAGTAACTCAAGTATTTTCCCATGGAGCTGTAGAGCTTAAAGACCCCAAGCAGGGAAATACATTCAAAGTAAATGGCCAACGTTTGAAACCATATATAGAAGAAATTAATGATGGAGAAATTGTTGAATCAATTGATCTTATGAACCCAACATTATCATAATAAGTAGCACAGTCTGGTTGAAGACTTTAAACTTAGCGCTCTTGGGAGGCAACCCAGTTTATTAGTTATTTTAACTTTCTGTTCTTTTAGTGTGTTCTTTTAGTATGACCAGAGAAGAGCAACAGAAGCAGATTGAAAGAAGATGGCAACAATGAAACTTTCAACCTTCAAATACTCTACCAGGTAGTATCTTTCCTTGCAATTAATTAATTTTTCTTCCATTAGGAACAATAAAAATTAAGTTGGGGGAGAGGAAAAAGAATAAATAAATCCTCGAGTAAAACTATAATCAGATGTGTCTCGATTTGAAGTTAATCAAGCAGTATATTAATGAATTAATGGTTAGATTATTATTTTTTTAAAAAAATACTGAGGAATAAATTATTAAGAAAACCTAATAAAAGGTAGGGTTTAGCCCAGAATAATTTTTAGAATAATTTTAGACCCTCCTGACCACTGATCTTAATAGTACAATCTACTTAATAAGGGTATGGGTGAAAATGTTATTCAAAAAAAAAAAGAAAAAAAAAGAAAGAAAGAAAAAAGAAAAAAAATCTCTCTTAAAGTTAATAGATTAGGTTCTTAGCATTTTTCACTGAGTAACCGGGCTCCGTCACTTAAGAAAGTGATATTGTTCGCGTAAAAAGGTGGAAATGTAAAAGAACCTAAATAGAGTCAGTCCTACCTAAAGCCTTTTTAACTCGATTAAGTAAGTCCGAGGGATGTTTTACACCTAATGCCCTAAAACCAATTGGTTTGGGAGCCATTGGCCTAAAGCTCGCTACAAGGGTTAATTAGAAAGCAAGGGGTTAGGACATTGCACTGACTTACATATAAATAAATAAATAAATAACCAAAGTACAAAAGACACTACACCCAACCCAAATTAAGTTAGAAGACTTAATTAGAGAAGTGGAAAGTTGGTGAAGAAAGACTTCTATAAATTCTTATGGACTACACTTTATCACTAAAAAAAACTTAATAATCCAATGAAGTACCTCCTTATAATCTTTAAAAAAAATTTAAAAAAAGAACTATAAGATAACTATCAATTCTTGGACTAGCTTGGTACATATTTCTAAATTTCTTATTTGCTCAAGGACGAGTAAGATTCAAGTTGGGGGGAGTGATAAATGCATAAATAATTATCATTAAACCTATTAATTAATAATTTAACGTACCTATTATTATTTAATATTTTAATATTTTATATAATATTTTAAACAAAACCTTATCAATTTAAAGAGCTCGATTTTAGGGATTTAATGATGCAAACGACACTCGAATCGGACTTAAAACGAGCTCGAAATTGATTTTATAAGGATTTAGCATGGTTTTCAAAGCCAAAACGGCAAACACATTGCCGACTTCATCGTCTTCTCAGCCGTCTTCTATTTTCTTTCAGCCGATTCTTCTTCATTCAAATTCTAACAGTTTCCTCCATCAATTAAGGAATAGATTAGATTGGAAGTTATCAAATTGAGAGAATTAAATTCTTTTCGAAGGAATTTAAATTTTATTGAGGATTTATCCAGATTTTCTTCGGTGGCTTTTGTGTCCTCTGTTTTGGCATCGCCGCGTCCTCTGTTTTGGCAACGCCGCATCAACGCCATGTCTTCACCTCATCCGGGCCTCTACAAATAGCAGCTAAGGCTTGGGAGAGATTCTATTCCAAGGATCCGCCCGTCCGAAGCTTTGTTTCGTGACTTGAAGAGACTCTGTTCCGGTGAAGAAGGCTCTGCAGCCGTGCGGAGAAGCTCTGTTCCAGGCGTCCATGGGAGTTGGAAAGAAGTCCATGGAGTTCTCGTGCGGTGTCTGTGCCGTGGATTGGAGTCCGCAGGAAGGAGAAAGCTCCGTTCGTGCTTCTCCATGCGTGAGTCAGTGTTCTTCCTCTGTTCCAAGGCCATCTGTGGATTGGGGAGCGCGGAATACCCCCAAGATCACGGTTATAGCGTATATGAGTAATACAAAAAAAAACTTTTTTCGTTCTAATCTAAGAGTAGAAGATCATACCTTCATATTTGAACTTTGGAACACTTTGATTCGATTGCTCGACCTCAACCTTTTAGCCTTCCGCCGTATTCCTAAAAATACCTTCCTTCTCTCACAAGATGGTGGGATCTCTCGGCCGACTTAGGGTTTCTTGTTTTTCTTTTTCCTCAAAAACCTTAACCCTAGCAACCAACTGAGAGGGTATTTATAGGGCTACAATAGGGACCAATAGGCAAATATGAAAAGGACTTCCCACGTAATTAAATCTTCCAATCCTACCCCGGGTTAGGATTCAATTATGTAAATTACAATTCATTCCACTAAAGAATTATAATTGTACTTCTAATCATATTCAAATTTATATTTTTGAGCCTTAATATTAAATACTTATTATCCCCATGTTAAGATTACAGATATCCACCAATTAAATTTAATTACTGACAATATAATTTAATTGGCTGTTATTATCCTTGAGACTTATCCACTTAACTTATTTGATGTATCGGATTCAAAATCCACTTGCAAGATTTGATACAATCAAAACTTATAAGCTTTCTCAAGGGGATATCATCAATCCAAATTAACAGGACGTGGATTCCTTCAACTATTAATATTCACCATATATAATGTTATTGCCCAACCCACTAAGTTTATTGACTCATATAGAATCTCACTCTATGTGTAATCAAAGCAATAATCACTACATACACGTGTATAGAAATAGAATTCGGATTAAGAGCATAAGTAATCATAATATTCATGAGTTTTAAATTATTTTATAAAGTCAGTATAAAATAATTAACTCAACTGGGTCCTGTTCAATACACACAAAGTGTACTAGCACAAATAGTTAGAATAAACCATTCCCCATAGTCAAGACATACCTACTAAAAATTTGTGCTACAGTTCTACTGATGGTGTGTCCAATTCCATCTAAAACTATGAACAATAAACTTGTATTCCAAAAGAACCGATGATCTAGTCTTCTGTGTGTAAGCCGTACTCTACACACTAGATCAAATACTCTTTGTAAATACTAGACACATGCACATATATAGTAAATGGCACACATTGTTCAAAATGACTTCTCATTAAAATAAAGACATAACATAAAGCATATCTTTTAGTCTATATCTCTATCAATCTCCCACTTAGAGTCAAAGCAATGCTTGTACACATCTAACTCCCATGCCCTCTACATGTCTATCAAAAACTTTTGAAGTTAAACTCTTTGTAAAAGGGTCTGCCAGGTTGTCCTCAGATGTAACCTTGGTCACCAGCACGTCACCTCTTTGCACGATGTCACGTATCAGGTGATACTTACGCTCAATGTGTTTAGATTTCTTATGGGTCATGGGTTCCTTCGAATTAGCAACTGCCCCACTATTATCACAATAAAGTGTAATAGGTAATTGCACTGAAGGTATCATACTAAGATCCAAAAGAAAGTTTCTTAGCCAAACAACCTCTTTTGTAGCCTCAGATGCAGCCACATACTCAGCTTCCATGGTAGAGTCAGCAACACAAGTTTGCTTCACACTCCTCCAGCTAATTGCTCCACCGCCCAAAATGAACACATATCCCGAGGTTGATTTCCTAGATTCATTATCTGATTGGAAGTCCGAATCTGTATATCCTATAGGCACAAGACTATCTCTTGGTAAACTAACATATAATATTTAGTCCTTTTCAGGTACTTAATTATATGTTTTACTGCAGTCCAATATTCTCGCCCAGGGTTAGACTGAAATCTGCTAACCATGCCTACGGTAAAACAGATATCAGGTCTAGTACATAGCATAGCATACATTAGGCTTCCTACTGCAGAAGCATAAGGAACTGCCTTCATACTTTCTATCTCTTCAGGTGTCTTAGACACTGATCCTTAGATAGAGAAATTCCATGCCTGAAAGGAAGAAATCCTTTCTTGGAATTATGCATACCAAAACGGATGAGAATTTTATCGATATAAGTGGCTTGAGATAAGCATATCATCC
Organism: Calamus simplicifolius; assembly: GCA_900491605.1. Taxonomy (NCBI): domain Eukaryota; kingdom Viridiplantae; phylum Streptophyta; class Magnoliopsida; order Arecales; family Arecaceae; genus Calamus; species Calamus simplicifolius. The sequence goes on along the minus strand of UESW01003911.1, from coordinate 1,498,492 downwards.
TTTGCTTGCGATCTCGCAAAAGCTTGATCCCTAGGATGTGACTTGCTTCTCCCAAGTCCTTCATATCAAATTGTCCAGATAACCATACCTTGACCGAAGATAACACTCCCGTATCGTTTCTAATAAGTAAGATGTCATCCACATATAGTACCAGAAACATCAAAGTTTTTCATCACGCTTCTTGTACACACATGACTTGTCAAGACTTTGATCAAAACCATAAGATTTAATAGCTTGATCAAAACGAGTATTCCAATATCTAGATGCCTGCTTAAGTCCATAAATGGACCTCTTAAGCTTGCACACTAAGTGCTCCTGGCCTTTTACTATAAACCGTCTGGTTGCATCTTGTAAATGCACTCGTCAAGATTTCCATTAAGGAAAGCCGTCTTGACATCCATTTGCCAAACTTCGTAATCAAAATGAGCTACAATGGATAAGAGAATCCGGATAGACTTAAGCATAGCTACTGGTGAAAAGGTTTCCTCATAGTCGATCCCTTCTTTCTGAGTAAAACCTTTTGCAACTAGCCTAGCCTTGAAGGTTTCCACCTTCCCGTATGCTCCTCTCTTCTTCTTATAGATCCACTTGCATCCGATGGGTTTTACTCCCTCGAGTGGTTCTACAAGATCCCAGACCTGATTAAAGTGCATAGACTCTATCTCTGATTTCATAGCATTTTGCCAAAGAGTTGCATCTTTATCCTGTAATGCTTCATTGTAGCTACTGGGTTCAGTATCCAGTTCATCAGAGATTCTATCATATGACTCTCCAAGGAACATATACCGTTTAGGTGTATTTACAACCCTCCCACTACGACAGGCACAACCTGATTGTATGTGCTTGTAGTAATACGATCTGACTCTGATTCTTGTGCTCCATCAACATGCACTGGTTCTGAAACTGGTGCATTAATGGTATCATTTTGTACCAGTTTAGGGTCAGTTCGTGTTACTATACTTCTCCCACTACGAATAGTTATTGGAAAGTTTGGGAACCCACTTTCTTGTGGTGTTTCTGCTTGTACTATTGGTATTAAAGGAGCCAGTCTAGTTTTATCGCCTCTCAACTCTTCTATAGCAATTTTACTTCTGGGTTTGTGGTCTATAATATAGTCCTCCTCCAAGAATCAGGCATTGGTGCTAACAATGACCTTCTGATCCTTAGGACAATAAAATAAATCACCTTTTGTTCCTTTAGGATATCCAACAAAGAAGCATACATCTGTCCTTGATTCCAACTTATCTGGTTTGCCTTTTAGTATATGTGCTGGACAACCCCAAACCCGAACATGTCTTAGACTAGGCTTGCGCCCAGTCCACAGTTCTGTGGGTGTCTTAGGTACTGACTTAGATGGTACCAAGTTAAGAATATATGCAGCTATCTCTAATGCATATCCCCAAAATGAAATAGGTAAGTCTAAATAACTCATCATAGATCTAACCATATCCATAAGAGTCCTATTCCTTCTTTCAGCTACACCATTCTGCTATGGCGTACTAGGTGCAGATAACTGGGATTCAATCCCAGCATCTAATAAGTAATCCGTGAACTCCCCTAAGAGGCACTCGCCACCACGATCGGATCGTAGTATCTTGATATTTTTACCATGACGGTTCTCCGTTTCTGCCTTAAAAATTTTAAAATTTTCAAAGCATTCAGACTTACGGCGCATCAGATAAATATACCCATATCTTGAGTAATCATCAATAAAAGTGACAAAGTACTCAAAACCACCTCTAGCTTGGATGTTCATTGGGCCACACAAATCAGAGTGAACCAATTCTAATATCTCCTTAGCTCTATTGCCTTTGGCCGAGAATGGCCGCTTGGTCATTTTTCCTTCTAAGCAAGATTCACACACCGGTAGTACCTCTACTTCCAATGAACCTAATGGTCCATCTTGAACCAGTCTAGAAATCCGTCTTAGATTTATATGACCTAGGCGCAAGTGCCAAAGATAAGTTTGATTCATTTCAGAAGGAAGCTTTCTCTTACATGGTCTATTATAGTTATTCACTTCATTTAGTTGCACAGTAGGAGAAACATGATTAATAATATAAAGACCATCCACCAATGTACCAGAACAGATAAAATGTTTATTTTTCTTAATAACAACGGAGTCATTAAAATAAACTGAATATCCATCATCAACCAACTTAGAAACTGAAATTAAATTCCTTCTAATTGAAGGTACAAAAAATAGTCCTTTAATATTAAAATTCTATTTCTACTAAAAGAAAAGCTAAAATCTCCCACTGCAACTACTGACACTCTCGTGCCATCTTCCAGAAATATGTAAATCTCTCCATCACTTAGCTGCCGGGTCTGCTGGAACCCCGCAAAGAATTGCAAATATGATTAGTGGCTCCCGTATCTACACACCAGCCACTGGTAGATAACACCACTAAACAAGTTTTAACTACAAGTGAATGAGATATACCTCTAGCCTGTTTCCTAGCAAGCCAAACTGAACATTGCTGCTTCCAGTGACCTGGCTGCTTGCAGACGAAGCACTTTCCCTTCTTTTTTATTTCTCCATTGGGCTATGGGGCCTGATGCTGTTTCTTTTTCTGAACCTTTTTCTTCTTCTTAGCATGAGACTTCGAAGAAGAACCTTTTTCAGTAACCATAGCAACTGCAAGCTTCTTAATGAAACTCTCTGCTACCTGAAGTTCTTTAAGTAACTCTGCCAGTGAAAAATTCATTTTGTTCATGGTATAATTTAGGCAGAACTGCTTAAAAGAATCAGGTAGGGACTGGAGAATGATATCAACCTGGGTTTCCCCATCCATCTCCGCTCCAAGGATCTTCAGTTCATTCAGAAAACTAATCATCTTTAGAACATGATCCCTGACAGAAATTCCTTCAGCCATATTAGTGTTCATCAGTTCTTTCATCACAGTCTGCCTAGCTGCACGACTCTGATCCCCAAACATTTCTTTGAGGTTGAACATCATGTCATAGGCAGAGGGCATAGATTGATGCTGATGTTGCAGAATATTTGACATAGATGCCAATATGTAACACCGCGCCATCTCATCAGCCTTAACCCACTTACGGTAAGCTTGGGACTCCTCATCTAAAGTCCCTTCACCGGGCTCTGCGGGACAGACCTGAGTGAGCACATACTTATACCCTTCTGCAGTTAACACTATATCCAGGTTTCTTTTCCAATCAATGTAATTAGGACCAGTCAATTTGTTTTCTTTGAGTATCACAGCAAGTGGATTGAAAGAAGACATTTTAATCCTGAGAATCATTCATACATCAAATAAGATATAATGAGCAATAAACTTTAAATTCAAAATTATAAGTAGGGCCCCTCAACCACTACAAAATAAAAGAATTTGCCAGCAACCTAGTATATTTTGAATAGTATCCCTTGATGGGAGGACGTCTACAACTCATCATTTATCTAGACAGATAAAACCTATTAATTTTACTATCTAGGTAAAAGGTAACATACCAAGTAAAATTAATTAGCTGGCTAACTTTGGTCATATAAATATTTGTAGTGACTCCGATGGAGAGGATACCAATATTTATACCTAAGTGTATACCATCATTCAATTCTAGATCCATTGTCCCATGGTGGATCCCTCAGATGGAGAGGTATCCAACATTAACAATTACTAGGGATTATTCTTGGTGAGCTGGCAATCAATTTTATCCTATGGGGAGGAAAGCACTAATGCCAACACGTGAAATTAACTACCTCACCAATAAACAAGTGATGGGACCATGGGATTTAAATGTGATTAATTCCCTCTCCCACTTAGTTATTTAAACAATATTTTGAGGGTTATAAAAATAAACAGCAAGTGATTATCCAATTAACCATGTTCTCCTAGTTATAGACATAAGAACAAAAGGATAAACAATCAAGTATGCAACATAACCAATATAAATAAGATAAATAAAATCCCTGTTACTATGGTCAAAATTCTCCACGCAGATGAAGATCCCGTTGCACCAACTCTTTTTAAAGATACACATGAATTTAGCCATAATTGTCTCTAATGTCAACAAACAAAAAATATATCTCGAAAAGACATGATGCCCCTAAACCCTATCTTGGTTGTAGAAATTTTTGATGTATGGGGTATTGATTTTATGGGCTCCTTCCTCTTTTGGATTTGAATACATTCTAGTGGCAGTTGATTATGTGTCAAAATGGATTGAAGCCATGGCAACTCGAACCAATGACCATAAAGTTGTAATCAAGTTTATTCAACATAACATCCTTAGTCATTTTGGATGCCCAAGGGCTATAATTAGTGATGGGGGTGCACATTTCATGAATAGACACTTTGAAGCATTAATGAACAAATATGGAATTACTCATAAGGTAGCTACACCTTATCATCCCCAAACTAGTGGCTAAGTTGAAATATTAAATAGAGAAATTAAACATATCCTTGAGAAAACAGTGAGACCTGATAGGAAAGATTGGTCAGAACATTTGGATGATGCATTATGGGCTTATCGTACTGCATTTAAAACTCCCAAAGGAATGTCTCCTTACAGGCTCGTATTTGGAAAAGCATGTCATTTACCTGTAGAATTAGAACACCGTGCATTTTGGGCTATCAAGCAATTTAATTATGATATAAAAAATGTATGTGTCAATAGAAAACTCCAATTGAATGAGTTAGAAGAGCTACAAAATGAGGCATATGAGAGCTCGAAAATTTATAAAGAACGAACCAAAGCATATCATGATAAATTTATTAGTAGAAAAAATTTTGAACCAAATCAAAAAGTATGGCTTTACAATTCAAGATTACACTTTTTCCCTAGAAAACTTCGTTCACGATGGAATGGACCTTTTATAGTAATTCAAGTATTTTTTCATGGAGCTGTAGAGCTTAAAGACCCCAAGCAGGAAAATACATTCAAAGTAAATGGCCAACGTTTGAAACCATATATAGAAGAAATTAATGATGGAGAAATTGTTGAATCAATTGATCTTGTGAACCCAACATTATCATAATAAGTAGCACAGTTTGGCTGAAGACTTTAAACTTAGCGCTCTTGGGAGGCAACCTAGTTTATTAGTTATTTTTAACTTTCTGTTCTTTTAGTGTGTTCTTTTAGTATGACTAGAGAAGAGCAACAGAAGCAGATTGAAAGAAGATGGCAACAATGAAACTTCCAACCTTCAAATACTCTACCAGGTAGTATATTTCCTTACAATTAATTAATTTTTCTTCCATTAGGGACAATGGAAATTAAGTTGGGGGGGAGGAAAAATAATAAATAAATCCTCGAGTAAAACTATAATCAGATGTGTCTCGATTTGAAGTTAATCAAGCAGTCTATTAATGAATTAATGGTTAGATTTTTTTTTTTTGAAATACTGAGGAATAAATTATTAAGAAAACCTAATAAAAGGTAGGGTTTAGCCCAGAATAATTTTTAAAATAATTTCAGACCCTCCTGACCACTGATCTTAATAGTACAATCTACTTAATAAGGGTATGGGTGAAAATGTTATTCAAAAAAAAAAAAAAAAAAAAAAAAGAAAAAAGAAAAAAATCTCTCTTAAAGTTAATAGATTAGGTTCTTAGCATTTTTCACTGAGTAACCGGGCCCCGTCACCTAAGAAAGTGATGTTGTTCGCATAAAAAGGTGGAAATGTAAAAGAACCTAAATAGAGTCAGTCCTACCTAAAGCCTTTTTAACTCGAGTAAGTAAGTCTGAGGGGTGTTTTACACCTAATACCCTAAAACCAATTGGTTTGGGAGCCATTGGCCTAAAGCTCGCTACAAGGGTTAATTAGAAAGCAAGGGGTTAGGACATTGCACTGACTTTACATATAAATAAATAAATAAATAACCAAAGTACAAAAGACACTACACCCAACCCAAATTAAGTTAGAAGACTTAATTAGAGAAGTGGAAAGTTGGTGAAGAAAGACTTCTATAAATTCTTATGGACTACACTTTATCACTAAAAAAAACTTAATAATCCAATGAAGTACCTCCCTTATAATCTTTAATTTTTTTTTTTTAAAAAAGAACTATAAGATAACTATCAATTCTTGGACTAGCTTGGTACATATTTCTAAATTTCTTATTTACTCACGAGTAAGATTCAAGTTGGGAGGAGTGATAAACGCATAAATAATTATCATTAAACCTATTAATTAATAATTTAACGTACATATTATTATTTAATATTTTAATATTTTATATAATATTTTAAATAAAACCTTATCAATTTAAAGAGCTCGATTTTAGGGATTTAACGACGCAAACGGCACTCGAATTGGACTTAAAACGAGCTTGAAATTGATTTTATAAGGATTTAGCATGGATTTCAAAGCAAAACGGCAAACACATTGCCGACTTCATCGTCTTCTCAGCCGTTTTCTGTTTGCTTTCAGTCGATTCTTCTCAATTCAAATTCTAACAGTTTCCCCAATCAATTAAGAAATAGATTAGATTGGAAGTTATCAAATTGAGAGAATTAAATTCCTTTCGAAGGAATTTGAATTTTGTTGAGGATTTATCCAGATTTTCTTCGGTGGCTTCCGTGTCCTCTATTTTGGCACCGCCGCGTCCTCTGTTTTGGCAACGCTGCATCAACGCCGCGTCTTCACCTCATCCGGGCCTCTACAAATAGCAGCAAAGGCTTGGGAGAGATTCTATTCCAAGGATCCGCCCGTCCGAGGCTTTGTTCCGTGACTTGAAGAGACTCTGTTCCGGTGAAGAAGGCTCTGCAGCCGTGCGGAGAAGCTTTGTTCCAGGCATCCGTGGGCGTTAGAAAGAAGTCCGTGGAGTTCTCGTGCGGTGTCTGTGCCATGGATTGGAGTCTGCAGGAAGGAGAAAGCTCCGTTCGTGCTGCTCCGTGCGTGAGTCTGTGTTCTTCCTCTGTTCCAAGGCCATGGATTGGAGAGCGCGGAATACCTCCAAGATCATAGCTATAGCGTATATGAGTAATACAAAAAAAAAACTTTTTCCATTCTAATCTTAGAGTAGAAGATCATACCTTCATATTTGAACTTTGGAATACTTTGATTCGATTGCTCGACCTCAACCTTTTAGCCTTTCGCCATATTCCCGAAAATACCTTCCTTCTCTCACAAGATGGTGGAATCTCTCGGCCGACCTAGGGTTTCTTGTTTTTCTTTTTCCTCAAAAACCTTAACCCTAGCAACCAACTGAGAGGGTATTTATAGGGCTACAATAGGGACCAATAGGCAAATATGAAAAGGACTTCCCACGTAATTAAATCTTCCAATCCTACCCCGGGTTAGGATTCAATTACGTAAATTACAATTCATTCCACTAAAGAATTATAATTGTACTCCTAATCATATTCTAATTTATATTTTTGAGCCTTAATATTAAATACTTATTATCTTCCCATGTTAAGATTACAGATATCCACCAATTAAATTTAATTACTGACAATATAATTTAATTGACTGTTATTATCGTTGAGACTTATCCACTTAACTTATTTGATGTATCGGATTCAAAATCCACTTGCAAGATTTGATACAATCAAAACTTATAAGCTTTCTCAAGGGGATATCATGAATCCAAATTAACAGGACGTAGATTCCTTCAACTATTAATATTCACCATATATATAATGTTATTGCCCAACCCACTGAGTTTATTGACTCATATAGAATCTCACTCTATGTGTAATCAAAGCAATAATCACTACATACACGTGTATAGAAATAGAATTCGGATTAAGAGCATAAGTAATCATAATATTCATGAGTTTTAAATTATTTTATAAAGTCAGTATAAAATAATTAACTCAACTGGGTCCTGTTCAATACACACAAAGTGTACTAGCACAAATAGTTAGAATAAACCTTCCCCATAGTCAAGACAGACCTACTAAAAATTTGTGCTACAGTTCTACTGATGGTGTGTCCAATTTCATCTAAAACTATGAACAATAAACTTGTATTCCAAAAGAACCGATGATCTAGTCTTCTGTGTGTAAGCCGTACTCTACACACTAGATCAAATACTCGTTGTAAATACTAGAAACATGCACATATATAGTAAATGGCACACATTGCTCAAAATGACTTCTCATTAAAATATAAAGACATAACATAAAGCATATCTTTTAGTCTATATCTCTATCAGTGAAGCAGTGACAAGGTGCTCTATTCCATGATTTCCTCTTCTTCCAGCCGTGACGAGGTGATCTGTTCGTGCAGGGGAGGCGCATGAATAAAGACTCCATCCCATCTTTGGTTTGGTGTAGAGAAAATTTATTGCTTTCTTGTTGCCTTCTTAATGTCATGACTCTTTAATTTATAAAAAATAAAGTTTTATGCATATTTAATTATTATTAAATTCTATTTAAGTAAAAATAATTTAGACTGATTTATTCTTAAAAGGGACGGGCCGTGATCTACGGGTATGGGCCGTGCTCTAATAAGATAAACCATATCTTGATTATTTTCCACTAATAATTATCTATTTAGTTAAATTTATAAATTTATTTCAAGATAATCGCTAAAATCCATGTGGAATCGATCCCTTACTCTCGCTATTCTAATAGTGAAATTAAGGTGTTTAAATCGTTGCGCTACGACATGCATCAGCGACGATCCGACGGTTGCGATCGATCCAAGCCATGATCCCGATCGACGATGATCAATCTCGGACCATTGCAATCAAACCGATAGGTAATGATCCGATGATTGAGATTGATCGAAGCCATGATCCCGATCGACGATGATCGATCTCGGATCATTGCCATCAATCTGATCGGAGACGATCCGATGGTTGTGATCGATCCAAGCTATGATCCCGATCGGCGATGATCGATCTCGGACCGTTGCGATCAATCCGATCGGCAACGATCCGATGGTTGTGATCGATCGAAGCCATGATCCCGATCGGCAATGTTCGATCTTGCACCATTGCGATCAATCCTATCGGTGAGGATCCGATGGTTGCAATCGATCGAAGCCATGATCCCGATCGGTGATGATCAATCTCGAACCGTTGCGATCAATCCGATCGGTGACGATCCGATGGTTGCGATCGATCCAAGCCATGATCCCGTTTGGCGATGATCGATCTCGAACCATTGCGATCGATCTGATTGGCGATGATCCGACGGTTGCGATATATCGAAGCTATGATCCCGATCGGTGATGATCGATCTCGGACCATTGCGATCAATCCGATCCGTGATGATCCGACGGTTGCGATCGATCGAAGCCATGATCCCGATCGGCGATGATCGATCTCGGACCGTTGCAATAAATCTGATCGGTGACTATCGACGGTTGCGATCGATCGAAGCCATGATCCCAATCGGCGATGATCGATCTTGGACCATTGCGATAAATCCGATCGGTGATGATCCGACTATTGCGATCGATCGAAGCCATGATCCCGATCGGCGATGATCGATCTCGGACTGTTGCGATCAATCTGATTGGCGACGATCCGACGGTTACAATCCATCGAAGCCATGATCCCAATTGGCTATGATCGATCAAGGACCGTTGTGATCAATCCGATCGGTGACGATCCGACGGTTGCGATCGCTCTAAGCCATGATCCCGATCGGCGATGATCGATCTCTGATCGTTGCGATTAATCCGATCGGCGATGATCCAATGGTTGAGATTGATCAAAGCCATGATCCTGATCGGCGTTGATCGATCTCTGATCGTTGCGATCAATCCGATTGGTGACGATCCGACGGTTGCGATCGATCCAAACCAGGATCCCGATCGGCGATGATCGATCTTGAACCATTGCGATCAATCCGATTGGCGATGATCCGACGGTTGCGATCGATCCAAGCCATGATCCCGATCGGCGATGATCGATCTCGGACCGTTGCGATCAATCCGATTGGCGACGATCCGACGGTTGCGATATATCAAAGCCATGATCTCGATCGGGGATGATCAATCTCGGACCGTTGCGATCAATCCAATCGGTGAAGATCCGATGGTTGCGATCGATCCAAGCCATGATCCCGATCGGCGATGATCGATCTCGAACCGTGGTGATCAATTCAATCGGAGACGATCCGACGGTTGCGATCGATCGAAGCCATGATCCCGATCGGCAATGATCGATCTTGCACCATTGCGATCAATCCGATCGGCGAGGATCTGATGGTTGCAATCGATAAAAGCCATGATCCCGATCGGTGATGATCGATCTCGGACCGTTGCGATCAATCCGATCGGTGACGATCGAACTGTTGCGATCGATCCAAGTCATGATCTCGATCGGCGATGATTGATCTTGGACCGTTGCGATTAACCGATCGGCAACGATCCGATGGTTGCGATCGATCGAAGCCATGATCCCGATCGGCGATGATGGATCTCGTACCGTTGCGAGCAATCCGATCGGCGATGATCCGACGGTTGCGATCGATCCAAGCCATGATCCCGATCGGTGATGATCAATCTCGGACCATTGTGATCAAACCGATCGGCAACGATCCGATGGTTGCAATCGATCAAAGCCATGATCCCGATCGGTGATGATCGATCTCAGACCGTTGCGATCAATCTGATCGATGACCATCCGACTGTTGCGATCGATCGAAGCCATGATCCCGATCGGCGATGATCGATCTTGGACCATTGCGATCAATCCGATCGGCGACAATCCGACGGTTGTGATCAATTGAAGCCATAATTCCGATCGGCTATGATCGATCTCGGACCGTTGCGATCAAACCGATCGGCAATGATCCGACAGTTGCGATTGATCCAAGCCACGATCCCGATCGGCGATGATCGATCTTGGACCATTGCGATCAATCCGATCGATGATGATCCGACGATTGCGATCGATCCAAGCCATGATCCTGATCGAAGATGATTGATCTCGGACCATTGCGATCGATTCAATCGGCAACGATCCGACGGTTGCGATCGATCGAAGTGACGATCCTGATCGGCGATGATCGATCTCGCACCGTTGCGATCAATCCGATCGGCAAGGATCCGATGGTTGCGATCGATCGAAGCCATGATCCCCCGATCGGCGATGATCGATCTCGGACCGTTGCGATCGATTCAATCGGCAACGATCCGACGGTTGCGATCGATCGAAGCGATGATCCTGATCGGCGATGATCGATCTCGCACCGTTGCGATCAATCCGATCGGCGAGGATCCGATGGTTGCAATCGATCGAAGCCATAATCCCCCGATCGGCGATGATCGATCTCGGACCGTTGCGATCAATCCGATCGACGATGATCGAACTGTTGCGATTGATCGAAGCCATGATCCCGATCGGCAATGATCGATTTCAGACTGTTGCGATCAATCCGATCAGTGACGATCCGACTGTTGCGATCGATCGAAACCATGATCCCGATCGGTGATGATCGATCTCGGACCATTGCGATCAATCTGATTGGCGATGATCCGACGGTTGCGATCGATCCAAGCCATGATCCCGATCGGCGATGATCGATCTCGGACCGTTGCGATCATCCGATCGGTGACGATCCGACGGTTGTGATCTATCAAAGCCATGATCCTGATTGGCGATGATCGATCTCGAAACGTTGCGATCAATCCGATCGGTGACGATCTGACGGTTGCGATCGATCCAAGCCATGATCCTGATCGGCGATGATCGATCTCGGACCATTGCGATCGATCCGATTGACGACAATCTGTTGGTTGCGATATATCGAAGCTATGATCCCAATCAATGATGATTGATCTCGAACCGTTGCGGTCAATCCGATCGGCGATGATCCGGCGGTTGCGATCGGTCCAAGCCATGATCCCGATCGGTGATGATCGATCTCGGACCGTTGCGATCAATCCGATCGATGACGATCCGATGGTTGCGATCGGTCGATGCCATGATCTCGATCGACGATGATCGATCTCAGACCGTTGCGATCAATCCGATCGGCGACTATCCGACGGTTGCGATCGATCGAAGCCATGATCCTGATCGGCGATGATCGATCTCGCACCGTTGTGATCCATCCGATCGGCAAGGATCCGATGGTTGCAATCGATCGAAGCCATGATCCCGATCGGCGATGATCGATCTCGGACCGTTGCGATCAATCCGATCGGCGATGATCGGACTAGTGCGATCGATCGAAACAATGATCCTGATCGGCGATGATCGATCTTAGACCATTATGATCAATTCGATCGGCGACGATCCGACGGTTGCGATCGATCCAAGCCATGATCTCGATCGACGATGATCGATCTCGGACCATTGTGATCGATCCGATCGGCGATGATCCGACGGTTGCGATCGATCGAAGCCATGATCCCGATCGGCTATGATCGATCTCGGACCATTGTGATCGATCCAATTGGCAACGATCCGACGGTTGCGATATATCGAAGCTATAATTCGGATCGATGATGATCGATCTCGGACCGTTGCGATCAATCCGATCGGTGATGATCCAACGGTTGCGATCGATCGAAGCCATGATCCCAATCGGCGATGATCGATCTCGGACCGTTGCAATAAATCCGATTGGCGACGATCCGACGGTTGTGATCGATCGAAGCCATGATCCCGATCGGCGATGATCGATCTCGTACCGTTGCGATAAATCCGATCGGTGATGATCCGACTATTGCAATCGATCGAAGCCATGATCCCGATCGGCGATGATCGATCTCGGACTGTTGCGATCAATCTGATCGGCGACGATCCGATGGTTACGATCCATCGAAGCCATGATCCCGATTGGCTATGATCAATCAAGGACCATTGCGATCAATTCGATCGGCGACGATTCGACGGTTGCGATCGCTCTAAGCCATGATCCCGATCGGAGATGATCGATCTCTGATCGTTGTGATCAATCCGATCGGTGACGATCCAACGGTTGCGATCGATCCAAACCAGGATCCCGATCGGTGATGATCGATCTTGAACCGTTGCGATCAATCCGATTGGCGATGATCCGATGGTTGCGATCGATCCAAGCCATGATCCCGATCGGCGATGATTGATCTTGGACCGTTGCGATCAATTCGATTGGCGACGATCCGACGATTGCGATATATCGAAGACATTATCTCGATCGAGGATGATCGATCTCGGACCGTTGCGATCAATCCGATCGGTGAAGATCCGACGGTTGTGATCGATCCAAGCCATGATCCTGATCGGCGATGATCGATCTCGGACCGTGGCGATCAATTCAATCGGCGACGATCCGACGGTTGTGATCGATCGAAGCCATGATCCTGATCGGCAATGATTGATCTCGCACCATTGCGATCAATCCGATCGGCGAGGATCCGATGGTTGCGATCGATCAAAGCCATGATCCCGATCAGCGATGATCGATCTCGGACCATTGCGATCAATCCGATCGGCGACGATCGGACTGTTGCGATCGATCCAAGCCATGATCCCGATCGGCAATGATCAATCTCGGACCGTTGCAATTAAACCGATCGGCAACGATCCGATGGTTGCGATCGATCGAAGCCATGATCCCGATCGGCGATGATCGATCTCGGACAGTTGCGATCAATCCGATCGGCGACGATCCGATGGTTGCGATCGATCCAAGCCATGATCCCGATCGGTGATGATCAATCTCGGACCGTTGCGATCAAACCGATCGGCAACGATCCGATGGTTGCGATTGATCAAAGCCATGATCTCGATCGGCAATGATCGATCTCAGACCGTTGCGATCAATCTAATCGGCGACCATCCGACTGTTGCGATCGATCGAAGCCATGATCCCGATCGGCGATGATCGATCTTGGATCGTTGCGATCAATCCGATCGGCGATGATCCGACGGTTGTGATCGATCGAAGCCATAATTCCGATCGGCTATGATCGATCTTGGACCGTTGTGACCAAACCGATTGGCAACGATCCGACGGTTGCGATCGATCCAAGCCATGATCCCGATCGGCTTTGATCGATGTCGGACCGTTGTGATCAATCCGATCGATGATGATCTGACGATTGCGATCAATCCAAGCCGTGATCCCGATCGGTGATGATCGATCTCGGACCATTGCGATCGATTCAATTGGCGACGATCCGACGGTTGCGATTGATCGAAGCCACGATCCTGATCGACGATGATTGATCTTGCACCGTTGCGATCAATCCGATCGGCGAGGATCGGATTGTTGCGATCGATCGAAACCATGATTCCAATCGGCGATGATCGATCTCGGACCGTTGTGATCCATCCGATCGACGATGATCGGACTGTTGCGATCGATCGAAGCCATGATCCCGATCGGCGATGATCGATCTCTGACCATTTCGATCAATCTGATCGGCGATGATCCGACTATTGCGATCGATCGAAACCGTGATCCCGATCGGCGAAGATCGATCTCGGACTGTTGCGATAAATCTGATCGGCGATGATCTGGCGGTTACGATCGATCCAAGCCATGATCCCGATCGGTGATGATCGATCTCGGACCGTTGCGATCAAACCGATCGGCAACGATCCGATGGTTGCGATCGATCGAAGCCATGATCCCGATCGGCGATGATCGATCTCAGACTGTTGCAATCAATCCGATCGGCGATGATTTGACGGTTGCGATCGATCCAAGCCATGATCCTGATCGGTGATGATCGATCTCGGACCGTTGCGATCAATCCGATCGGCGATGATTCGACGGTTGCGATCTATCGAAGCCATGATCCCGATCGGCGATGATCGATCTCGAACAGTTGCGATCAATCCGATCGGTGACGATCCGACGGTTGCGATCGATCCAAGCCATGATCCCGATCGGCGATGATTGATCTCAGACCGTTGTGATCGATCCGATTGGCGACGATCCGATGGTTACGATATATCGAAGCTATGATCCCAATCAGTGATGATCGATCTCGGACCATTGCGATCAATCCGATCGGCAATGATCCGACGGTTGCGATCGATCCAAGCCATGATCCTGATCGGCGATGATCGATCTCGGACCGTTGCGATCAATCCGATCGATGACGATCCGATGGTTGCAATCGATCGATGCCATGATCCCGATCGGCGATGATCGATCTCGGACCGTTGCGATCAATCCGATCGACGACGATCCGACGGTTGCGATCGATCGAAGCTATGATCCCGATCGGCGATGATCGATCTCGATCCATTGCGATCCATCCGATCAGCAAGGATCCGATGGTTGCAATCGATCGAAGCCATGATCACGATCAGCGATGATCCATCTCGAACCGTTGCGATCAATCCGATCGGCGACGATCGGACTATTGCGATCGATCGAAACCATGATCCCGATCGGTGATGATAGATCTCGGACCATTACGATCAATTCGATCGGCATCGATCCGACGGTTGCGATCGATCCAAGCCATGATCCCGATCGATGATTATCGATCTCGGACCATTGCAATCAAACCGATCGGCAATAATCCGATGGTTGAGATCGATCGAAGCCATGATTCCGATCGGCGATGCTCGATCTGGGACCATTGCGATCAATTCGATCGGCAACGATCCGATGGTTGCGATTGATCCAAGCCATGATCCCGATCGGCGATGATCGATCTCGGACCGTTGCGATCAATCCGATCGGCGACGATCCGATGGTTGAGATCGATCGAAGCCATGATCCCGATCGGCGATGATCGATCTCGGATCGTTGCGGTCAATCCGATCGGTGAAGATCCGACAGTTGCGATCGATCCAAGCCATGATCCCGATCAGCGATGATCGATCTCGGACTGTTGCGATCAATTCAATCGACGACAATCCGATGGTTGCGATCGATCTAAGCCATGATCCCGATCGGCGATGATCGATCTCGCACAGTTGCGATCAATTCGATCGGCGAGGATCCGATGGTTGCGATCGATCGAAGCCATGATCCCGATCGGCGATGATCGATCTGAGACCGTTTCGATCAATCCGATCGGTGAGGATCGAACTGTTGTGATCGATCGAAGCCATGATCCCGATCGGCGATGATCGATCTCGGACCATTGCGATCAATTCGATATTCGATGATCCGACTGTTGCGATCGATCGAAGCCATGATCCCAATCGGTGATGATCGATCTCGTATCGTTGCGATCAATCCGATTGGCGAAGATCGGACAGTTGCGATCGATCCAAGCCATGATCCCGATCGGCGATGATCGATCTCGGACTGTTGCGATCAATACAATCGGCGATGATCCGACGGTTGCGATCGATCAAAGCCATGATACTGATTGGCGATGATCGATCTCACATCGTTGCAATCAATCCGATTGGCGAGGATCCGATGGTTGCGATCGATCGAAGCCATGATCCCGATCGGCGATGATCGATCTCGGACCATTCCGATCAATCCGATCGGCGATGATCGGACTGTTGCGATCGATCGAAGCCATGATCCCGATCGGCGATGATATCTCGGACCGTTGTGATCAATCCGATTGGTGACGATCCGACGGATGCGATATATCGAAGCAATGATCCTGATCGGTGATAATCAATCTCGGACCGTTGCGATCAATCTGATCGGCGATGATCCAACGGTTGCGATCGATCGAAGCCATGATCCCGATCGGCGATGATCGATCTCGGATCGTTGCGATCAATCCGATCGGCAAAGATCTGACAGTTGCGATCGATCCAAGCCATGATCCCGATCGGCGATGATCGATCTCGGACTATTGCGATCAATTCAATCGACGACAATCTGACGGTTGCGATCGATCCAAGCCATGATCCCGATCGGCGATGATCGATCTCGCACAGTTGCGATCAATCCAATCGGTGAGGATCCGAGGGTTGCGATCGATCGAAGCCATGATCCCGATCTGCGATGATCGATCTCGGATCATTGCGATCAAACCGATTGGCGAAGATCCGATAGTTGAGATCGATCCAAGCCATGATCCCGATCGACGATGATCGATCTCGCACCGTTGCGATCAATCCGATCGGCGAGGATCCGATGGTTGCGATCGATCGAAGCCATGATCTCGATCGGCGATGATCGATCTCGGACCATTGTGATCAATCCGATCGGCAATGATCGGACTGTTGCGATCGATCGAAGCCATGATCCTGATCGGTGATGATCGATCTCGGACAGTTACGATCAATCCGATCGGCGACGATCAGACTGTTGCGATCGATCGAAGCCATGATCCCAATCGGCGATGATCGATCTAGGACCGTTGCGATCAATCCGATTGGCGACGATCCGACAATTGCGATCGATCCAAGCCATGATCCCGATTGGCCATGATCGATCTCGGACCGTTGCGATCAATCCGATCGGCGACGATCCGACGGTTGCGATCGATCGAGGCCATGATCCCCATCGGCAATGATCGAAATCAGACCGTTGCAATCAATCTGATTGGCGATGATCCGACGGTTGCGATCGATCCAAGCCATGATCCCGATCGGCGATGATCGATCTCGAACTGTTGCGATCAATTCAATCGTCGATGATCCGACGGTTGCGATCGATCGAAGCATTATCCCGATCGGCGATGATCGATCTCGCACCATTGTGATCAATCCAATCGGCGAGGATCTGATGGTTGCGATCGATCAAAGCCATGATCTCGATCAGCGATGATCGATCTTGGACCGTTGCGATCAATCCGATCGGCGATGATCTGACGGTTGCGATCGATCAAAGCTATGATCCCGATCGACGATGATCGATCTCGGACCATTGCCATCAATCCGATCGGAGACGATCTGACGGTTGCGATCGATCCAAGCCATGATCCTGATCGGCAATGATCGATCTCGGACCGTTGCAATCAATACGATCAGCGATGATCCGATGGTTGCGATCGATCGAAGCAATGATCCCAATCGGCGATGTTCGATCTTGCACCGTTGCGATCAATCCTATCAGAGAGGATCCGATGGTTGCAATCGATCGAAGCCATGATCCCGATCGGCGATGATCGTTCTCGGACCGTTGCGATCAATCCGATCGGCGATGATCCGACGGTTGCGATCAATCCGAGCCATGATCATGATCGGAGATGATCGATCTCGGACCGTTGCGATCAATCCGATTGGTGATGATCCGACGGTTGCGATCGATCGAAGCCATGATCCCGATCGGCTATGATCGATCTCGGACCATTGCGATCAATCCGATCGGCGACGATCCGACGGTTGTGATCGATCCAAGCTATGATCTCGATCGGCGATGATCGATCTCGGACCATTGCGATCAATCCAATCGACGATGATCCGATGGTTGCGATCGATCCAAGCAATGATCCTGATCGGCGATGATCAATCTCGAACCGTTGCGATCATTTCGATCGGTGACGATCCAACGGTTGCGATCGATCAAAGCCATGATCCCGATCGGCGATGATCGATCTCGCATCGTTGTGATCTATCCGATCGGCGAGGATCCGATGGTTGCGATCGAACGAAGCCATGATCCCGATCGGCGATTATCGATCTCGGACCGTAGCGATCAATCCGATCGATGACGATCGGACTGTTGCGATCGATCGAAGCCATGATCCCGATCGACAATGATCGATCTCGGACCGTTACGATCAATCCGATCGGCGATGATCCGACCATTGCGATCGATCGAAGCCATGATCTTGATCGGCGATGATCGATCTCGGACCGTTGCGATCAATCCGATTGGCGATGATCCGATGGTTGCGATCGATC
>UESW01003911.1:1453967-1467256 GCA_900491605.1 Calamus simplicifolius | reverse complement strand
AAGCCATGATCCCGATCGGCGATGATCGATCTCGGACCATTGCGATCAATCTAATCGGTGACGATCGGACTGTTGCGATCGATCGAAGCCATGATCCCGATCGGTGATGATCGATCTCGTACCGCTACGATCAATCCGATCGGCGATGATCCGACTGTTGCGATCGATCGAAGCCATGATCCCGAATGACGATGATCGATCTTGGACCGTTGCGATCAATCCGATCGGCAACGATCCAATGGTTGCGATCGATCAAAGCCATGATCCCGATCGATGATATCGATCTCGGACCATTGCCGTCAATCCGATCGGAGACAATCCGACGGTTGCGATCGATCGAAGCCATGATCCCGATCGGCGATGATCGATCTCGAATCGTTGCGATCAATCCGATCGGCGACGATCCGACTGTTGCGATCGATCGAAGCCATGATCCCGATCGGCGATGTTCGATCTTGCACCGTTGCGATCAATCCTATCAGTGAGGATCTGATGGTTGCAATCGATCAAAGCCAAGATCCCGATCGGCGATGATCGTTCTCGGACCGTTGCGATCAATCCGATCGATGACGATCCAACGGTTGCGATAGATCCAAGCCATGATTGCGATCGGCGATGATCGATCTCGGACCGTTGCGATCGATCCGATCGGCGATGATCCGACGGTCGCGATCGATCGAAGCCATGATCCCAATTGGCTATGATCGATCTCGGACCGTTGCGATCATTCCAATCGGCAACGATCCAATGATTGCGATTCCAAGCCATGATCTCGATCGGCGATGATCGATCCCGGACCCTTGCGATTAGTCCAATCGATGACGATCCGACGGTTGCGATCGACCCAAGCCATGATCCCGATCGGCGATGATTGATCTCGAACCGTTGCGATCAATCCGATCGGTGATGATCCGACGGTTGCGATCGATCCAAGCCATGATCCCAATCGGCGATGATCGATCTCGGACCATTGCGATCGATCTGATTGGCGACGATCCGACGGTTGTGATCGATCGAAGCTGTGATCCTGATCGGCGATGATCGATCTCGGACTGTTGTGATAAATCCGATCGGCGATGATCCGACGGTTGCGATCAATCGAAGTCATGATCCCGATCGGCGATGATCGATCTCGGACCGTTGCGATAAATCCGATTGATGATGATCTGACTGTTGCGATCGATCGAAGCCATGATCCCGATCGGCGATGATCGATTTAGGACCGTTGCGATCAATCCGATCGGCGATGATCCGACGGTTATGATCCATCGAAGCCATGATCCCGATTTGCTATGATCGATCAAGGACCATTGCGATCAATCCAATCGGCGACGATCCTATGGTTGTGATCGCTCCAAGCCATGATCCCGATCGGCGATGATCGATCTCTGAACATTGCGATCAATCCGATCGGCGATGATCCGACGATTGCGATCGATCCAAGCCATGATCCCGATCGGCGATGATCGATCTCTGATCGTTGCGATCAATCCGATCGGCAACGATCCGACGGTTGCGATCGATCCAAGCCATGATCCTGATCGGCGATGATCGATCTTGAAACGTTGCGATCAATCCGATTGGCAATGATCCGACGGTTGCGATATATCGAAGCCATGATCCCGATCGAAGATGATCGATCTCGGACCATTGCGATCAATCCGATCGGCGAAGATCCGACGGTTGCGATCGATCCAAGCCATGATCCCGATCGGCGATGATCGATCTTGGACCGTGGTGATCAATTCAATCGACGATGATCCAACAATTGCGATCGATCGAAGCCATGATCCTGATCGGCGATGATCGATCTTGGACCATTGCGATCAATCGGATCGGCGAAGATCTGACGGTTGTGATCGATCCAAGCCACAATCCCGATCAGCGATGATCGATCTCGGATCGTTGCGATCAATCTGATCGACGACGATCCAAAGATTATGATCCATCGAAGCTATGATCCTGATCGGCTATGATCGATCAAGGACCGTTGCGATCAATCCGATCGGTGACGATCCGACAGTTGCGATCGATCCAAGCCATGATCCCGATCGGCAATGATCGATCTCTGATTGTTGCGATCAATCCGATCGGTGAAGATCCTACGGTTGCGATCGATCCAAGCCATGATCTCGATCGATGATGATCGATCTCTGATCATTGCGATTATTCTGATCAGCGACGATCCGACGGTTGCGATCGATCCACGCCATGATCCCGATCGGCGATGATCGATCTCGAACCGTTGCGATTAATCCGATCGGCGACGATCCGACGGTTGCGATCGATCCAAGCCATGATCCCGATCGGCGATGATCGATCTCGGACCATTGCGATCAATCCAATTGGCGACGATACGACGGTTGCGATATATCGAAGCCATGATCCCGATCGGTGATGATCGATCTCGGACCGTTGCGATCAATCCGATCGGTGAAGATCCGATGGTTGCGATCGATACAAGCCATGATCCCGATCGGCGATGATCGATCTTGGACCATGGCGATCAATTCAATCGGTGATGATCCGACGGTTGCGATCGATCGAAGCCATGATCCCGATCGGCGATGATCGATCTTGCACCATTGCGATCGGTCTGATCGGCGACGATCCGACTATTGCGATCGATCCAAGCCATGATCCCGATCGGCGATGATTGATCTTGAACCGTTGCGATCAATCCGATCAGCGATGATCCGATGGTTGAAATCAATCCAAGCCATGATCCCGATCGACGATGATCAATCTCGGACCGTTGTGATCAATCCGATTGGTGATGATTCGACGGTTGCGATATATCGAAGCCATGATCCCGATCGGAGATGATCGATCTCGGACCGTTGCGATCAATCCGATCGGCGAAGATCGAACAGTTGCGATCGATCCAAGCCATGATCTCGATCGGCGATGATCGATCTTGGACCGTGGCGATTAATTCAATCGATGACGATCCGACGGTTGCGATCGATCGAAGCCATGATCCCGATCGGCGATGATTGATCTTGGACCATTGCGATCAACCGGATCGGCGACGATCCGACGATTGTGATCGATCCAAGCCACAATCCCAAAAGGCGATGATCGATCTCGGATCGTTGCAATCAATCCAATCGGCGACGATCCGACGGTTATGATCCATCGAAGCCATAATCCCGATCGGCTATGATCGATCAAGGACCGTTGCGATCAATCCGATCGGCGACGATCCGACTGTTGCGATTGATCCAAGCCATGATCCTGATCGGCAATGATCAATCTCTGATCGTTGCGATCAATCCGATCGGCGATGATCCTACGGTTGCGATCGACCCAAGCCATGATCCCGATCGGCGATGATCGGTCTCTGATCGTTGTGATCATTCTGATCGGCGACGATCCGATGGTTGCGATCGATCCAAGCCATGATCCCGATCGGCGATGATCGATCTCGAACCGTTGCGATCAATACGATCGGCGATGATCCGACGGTTGCGATCGATCCAAGCCATGATCCCGATCGGCGATGATCGATCTCGGACCATTGCAATCAATCCGAATGGCGACGATCCGACGGTTGCGATATATCGAAGCCATGATCCCGATCGGGGATGATCGATCTTGGACCGTTGCGATCAATCTGATCGGCGAAGATCCGACGGTTGCGATCGATACAAGCCATGATCCCGATCGGCGATGATCGATCTGTGACCCTAGCGATCAATTCAATCGGTGACGATCCGACGGTTGCGATCGATCGAAGCCATGATCCCGATCGGCGATGATCGATCTCGCACCATTGCGATCAATCTGATCGGCGAGGATCCGATGGTTGCGATCGATCGAAGCCATGATCCCGATCGGCGATGATCGATCTCGGACCGTTGCGATCAATCCGATCGGCTATGATCGGACTGTTGCGATCGATCGAAGCCATGATCCCGATCGGCGATGATCGATCTCGGACCATTGTGATCTGTCCGATCGGTGACGATCTGACTGTTGCGATCGATCGAAGCCATGATCCCGATCCACGATGATCAATCTTGGACCATTGCGATCAATCCGATCGGCAATGATCCGACGGTTGCGATCGATCCAAGCCATGATCCAGATCGGCGATGATCGATCTCAGACCGTTGCAAACAAAATGGTCGATGATGATCCGACGATTGCGATCGATCCAAGCCATGATCTCGATCGGCGATGATCGACTCAGACCATTGCGATCGATTCAATCAACGATGATCCGACGGTTGCGATCGATCGAAGCCACGATCCTGATCGGCGATGATCGATCTCGCACCGTTGCGATCAATCCGATCGGCGAGGATTCAATGGTTGCGATCGATCGAAGCCATGATCCTGATCGGCGATGTTCGATCTTGCACCGTTGCAATCAATCCTATCGGTGAGGATCCGATGGTTGCAATCGATCGAAGCCATGATCCCGATCGGCGATGATCGTTTTCGAACCGTTGCGATCAATTTGATCGGCGATGATCCGACGGTTGCGATCGATCCAATCCATGATCGCGATCGGCAATGATCGATCTTGGACCGTTGCAATCGATCCGATCGGCGATGATCCGGCGGTTGCGATCGATCGAAGGCATGATTTCGATTGGCTATGATCGATCTCGGACTGTTGCGATCAATCCAATCGGCGACGATCCGACGGTTACGATCGATCCAAGCCATGATCTCGATCAGCGATGATCGATCTCAGACCGTTGCGATCAATCCAATCGATGACGATCCGATGGTTGCGATCGATGCAAGCCATGATCTCGATCGGCGATGATCAATCTCGAACCATTGCGATCAATCTGATCGGCGAAGATCCGACAGTTGCGATCGATCCAAGCCATGATCCCGATCGGCGATGATCGATCTCGAACTGTTGCGATCAATTCAATCAGCGATAATCCGACGGTTGTGATCGATCGAAGCCATGATCCCGATCGGCGATGATCGATCTTGCACCGTTGCGATCAATCCGATCGGCGAGGATCCGATGGTTGCGATCGATCGAAGCCATGATCCTGATCGGCAATGATCGATCTCGGACCGTTGCGATCAATCCGATCAGCGATGATCCGACGGTTGAGATTGATCCAAGCCATGATCCCGATCGGCGATGATTGATCTTGGACCATTGCGATCAATCCGATCGGTGACGATCCGACGGTTGCGATCAATTGAAGCCATGATCCTGATCGGCGATGATCGATCTCGGATCGTTGCGATCAATCCGATTGGCAAAGATTCGACAGTTGCGATCGATCCAAGCCATGATCCCGATCGGCGATGATCGATCTCGGACTGTTGCAATCAATTTAATTGGTGACGATCTGACGGTTGCGATCGATCAAAGCCATGATATCGATCGGCGATGATCGATCTTGCACCGTTGCGATCAATCCGATCGGCGAGGATTCGATGGTTGCGATCGATCGAAGCCATGATCCTGATCGGTGATGATCGATCTTGGACTGTTGCAATCAATCCGATCGGCGATGATCGGACTGTTGCGATCGATCGAAGCCTTGATCCCGATCGGCGATGATCGATCTCGGACCGTTGCGATCAATCTGATTGGCGATGATCCGACGGTTGCGATATATCGAAGCCACGATCCTAATCGGTGATGATCGATCTCGGACCATTGCGATCAATCCGATCAGCGATGATCCGACTGTTGCAATCGATCGAAGCCATGATCCCGATCGACGATGATCGATCTCGGATCGTTGCGATCAGTCCGATTGGCGAAGATCCAACAGTTGCGATCGATCCAAGCCGTGATCCCGATCGGCGATAATCGATCTCGGACTGTTGCAATCAATTCAATCGGTGACGATCCGATGGTTGCGATCGATCAAAGCCATGATACCGATCGGCGATGATTGATCTCGCACCATTGCGATCAATCCGATCGGCGATGATCGGACTGTTGCGATCGATCGAAGCCATGATCCCGATCGGCGATGATCAATCTCGGACTGTTGCGATCAATCTAATTGGCGACGATCCGACGGTTGCGATATATCGAAGCCACGATCCTGATCGGTGATGATCGATCTCGGACCATTGCAATTAATCTGATCGGCGATGATCCGACGATTGCGATCGATCGAAGCCATGATCCCGATCGGCGATGATCGATCTTGGATCATTGTGATCAATCCGATTGGCAAAGATCCGACAGTTGCGATCGATCCAAGACATGATCCCGATTGGCGATGATCGATCTCGAACTGTTGCGATCAATTCAATCGGTGACGATCCGACGGTTACGATCGATCAAAGCCATGATACCGATCGGCGATGATCGATCTCGCACCGTTGCGATCAATCCGATCGGCGAGGATCCGATGGTTGCGATCGATCGAAGCCATGATCCCGATCGGTGATGATCGATCTCGGACTGTTGCGATCAATCCGATCGGCGATGATCGGACTGCTGCGATCGATCGAAGCCATGATCCCGATCGGCAATGATCGATCTCGGACCGTTGCGATCAATCTGATTGGCGACGATCCGACGGTTGCGATATATCGAAGCCACGACCCTGATCGATGATGATCGATCTTAGACCGTTGCGATCAATCCGATCAGCGACGATCCGACTATTGCGATCGATCAAAGCCATGATCCCGATCGGCGATGATCGATCTCGGATCGTTGCGATCAATCTGATTGGCGAAGATCCGACAGTTGCGATCTATCCAAGCCATGATCCCGATCGGCGATGATCGATCTCGGACTGTTGTGATCAATTCAATCGGCGATAATCCAACGGTTGCGATCGATCGAAGCCATGATCCCGATCGACGATGATCGATCTTGCACCGTTACGATCAATCCAATCGGCGAGGATCCGATGGTTGCGATCGATCAAAGCTATGATCCCGATTGGCGATGATCGATCTCGGACCGTTTCGATCAATCCGATCGGTGAGGATCGAACTTTTGCGATCGATCGAAGACATGATCCCGATCGGCGATGATCGATCTCGGACCGTTGCGATCAATTCGATCGTCGATGATCCGACTGTTGCGATCGATCGAAGCCATGATCCCAATCGGCGATGATCGATCTCGTATCGTTGCGATCAATCCGATTGGCGAAGATCCGACAGTTGCAATCGATCCAAGCCATGATCCCGAGCGACGATGATCTATCTCAGACTGTTGCGATCAATTCAATCGGCGATGATCCGATGGTTGCGATCGATCAAAGCCATGATACTGATTGGTGATGATTGATCTCGCATCGTTGCGATCAATCCGATCGGCGAGGATCTGATGGTTGCGATCGATCGAAGCCATGATCTCGATTGGCGATGATCGATCTCGGACCGCTGCGATCAATCCGATGGGCGACGATCGGACTATTGCAATCGATCGAAGCCATGATCCCGATCGGCGATGATCGATCTCGGACTGTTACGATCAATCCGATCGGCGATGATCCGACTGTTGCGATCGATCGAAGCCATGATCCCGAACGACGATGATCGATCTCGGACCGTTGCGATCAATCCGATCGGCGATGATCCGATGGTTGCGATCGATCAAAGCCATGATCCCGATCGACGATGATCGATCTCGGACCGTTGCCATCAATCCGATCGAAGACAATCCGATGGTTGCGATAGATCGAAGCCATGATCTCGATCAGCGATGATCGATCTTGCACCCTTGCGATCAATCCAATCGACGATGATTCGATAGTTGCGATCGACCCAAGCCATGATCCCGATCGGCGATGATTGATCTTGAACCGTTGCGATCAATCCGATCGGTGATGATCCGACTGTTGTGATCGATCCGAGCCATGATCCCGATCGGCGATGATCGATCTCAGACCGTTGCGATCGATTGATTGGCGACGATCTGACGGTTGCGATATATTGAATCTATGATCCCGATCGGTGATGATCGATCTCGGATCATTGCGATCAATCCAATCGGTGATGATCTGATGGTTGCGATCGATCGAAGCCGTGATCCCGATCGGCGATGATCAATCTCGGACTGTTGTGATAAATCCGATCGGCGATGATCCGACGGTTGTGATCAATCGAAGCCATGATCCCGATCGGCAATGATCGATCTCGGACCGTTGCGATAAATCGATCGGCGATGATCTGACTATTGCGATCGATCGAAGCCATGATCCCGATCGGCGATGATCGATCTCGGACCGTTGCGATCAATCCAATCGGCGACGATCCGACGGTTACGATCCATCGAAGCCATGATCCCGATTTGCTATGATCGATCAAGGATCGTTGCGATCAATCCGATCGGCGATGATCCGACGGTTGTGATCGCTCCAAGCCATGATCCCGATCGATGATGATCGATCTTTGATCATTGCGATCAATCCGATCGGCGACGATCTGACGATTGCAATCGATCCAACCATGATCCCGATCGGCGATGATCGATCTCTGATCGTTGTGATCAATCCGATCAGCAACAATCCGACGGTTGCGATTGATCCAAGCCATGATCCCGATCGGCGATGATCAATCTTGAAACGCTATGATCAATCTGATCGGCGACGATCTGACGGTTGCGATCGATCCAAGCCATGATCCCGATCGACGATGATCGATCTCGGACCGTTGCAATCAATCCGATCGATGATGATCCGACGATTGCGATCGATCCAAGCCATGATCCCGATCGTAGATGATCGATCTCGAACCGTTGCGATCAATCCGATCGGTAAAGATCCGATGGTTGCGATCGATCCAAGCCATGATCCCGATCGGCGATGATCGATCTCTGACCGTGGCGATCAATTCAATCGGCGACGATCCGACGGTTGCGATCAATCGAAGCCATGATCCCGATCGGCGATGATCGATCTTGGACCATTGCGATCAATCGGATCGGCGATGATCCGACGGTTGTGATCGATCCAAGCCACAATCCCGATCGGCGATGATCGATCTCGGATCGTTGCGATCAATCCGATCGGCGATGATCCGATAGTTACGATCCATCAAAGCCATGATCCTGATCAGCTATGATCGATCAAGGACCATTGCGATCAATCTGATCGGCGACGATCCGACGGTTGCGATCGATCCAAGCCATGATCCCGATCGGCAATGATTGATCTCTGATCGTTGCGATCAATCGGATCGACGACGATCCTATGGTTGCGATCGATCCAAGCCATGATCCCGATCGGTGATGATCGATCTCTGATTGTTGCGATCATTCCGATCGGCGACGATCCGATGGTTGTGATTGATCCAAGCCATAATCCGATCGGCGATGATCGATCTTGAACCGTTGCGATCAATCCGATCGGCGATGATCCGACGGTTGCGATCGATCCAAGCCATGATCCGATCGACGATGATCGATCTCGAACCGTTGTGATCAATCCGATTGGCGACGATCCGACGGTTGCGATATATCAAAGCCATGATCCCGATCGGAGATGATCGATCTCGAAACCGTTGCGATCAATCCGATCAGCGAAGATCCGATGGTTGCGATTGTTCCAAGCCATGATCCCGATCGGCGATGATCGATCTCGGACGTGGCGATCAATTCAATCGGCGATGATCTGACGGTTGTGATCGATCAAAGCCATGATCCCGATCGGCGATGATCGATCTCGGACCATTGCGATCAATCGAATCGGCGACGATCCGACGGTTGTGATCGATCCAAGCCACAATCCCGATCGGTGATGATCGATCTTGGATCATTGCGATCAATCCGATCGGCGACGATCCGACGGTTACGATCCATCGAAGCCATGATCCCGATCGGCTATGATCAATCAAGGACCGTTGCGATCAATCCGATCGGCGACGATCCGACGGTTGCGATCGATCCAAGCCATGATCCCGATCGGCAATGATCGATCTCTGATCGTTGCGATCAATCCGATCGGCGACGATCCTACGGTCACTACAAGAGAAATAAAATATTGCGACGCCCAAATGCGTCGCAATTGTGTCGCTAAACATGCTATTGCGATGCAATTGCGACGCAATGACGGCATCGCTCAGATGTCCGTCGCAATACCCATTTGTCGCAATTGCATCGCAATATTGCGAGCTCTGCGATGCAACATTGCGTCGCAATATTGCGACGCATCCAAATGCGTCGCTAAATTTAAAACTAATTTTTAATATTTAAAATTATTATTAAATATTATGACGCACTAAATTGCGTCGCAATATTGCGACGCATTTAGCTGCGTCGTAATATTTAATAATAATATTTTGATATAATAGCGATGCAATTTGAGTCGCTAATGCGTCGCAAATAAATTTTTTTTTAAAATATTGCGACGCAAGGTCATTGCGTCGCAATATTTATTAAAATATTTTAGATATAATAGCGATGCAATTTTAGTCGCTAATGCGTCGCTATTAAATTTTTTTTAAATTATTGCGATGCCAGGTCATTGCATCGCAATATTTAATAATAATATTTTAAAATATTAGCGATGCAATTTCAGTCGCTAATGCGTCGCAAATTAAATTTTTTAAAAAATATAAAAGATTAAAAATTAAAACGGTTAATACAATTTCGTTAAATTAAATATTGATAGAAACATTCTTCACTCAATCCAAACAATAATCAATTTCCAAAAATAATTCATATATTAAAATTTTGAAGTTTCATGTACAACATAAAAAAAGAAAAAAAAATACATCAAGAATCTGAGCGATCACGTGGAGGCTGGAGGCTGAGACTCTGCGACAAGCGGCTAACCATATCCCGCAAATGATGCATCTCATCTCGCATGTCTGCAAGCTCCTGATCCCGGCCTCGCATACGATCCTCGAAATCCTGCTCGACCTCCTGCCGAACCTCCTCTGCAATAGATCTCCGAAGGTCGTCTAAACGCTCGGGAGGAATATCACCAGAACTCGCGAGCTGGAGGCCTGATGGGGAAAATATGTAGAAGCTCTAGTGCCCAGACCATAGACCCTGCGGTCTCGCGGCTGGGCACCAACAGCCTCCAAAACACATGCCGACTCTCCTCTGCTGAGAGTTCGACGGGCGTCTCCCCATCAGTGGAGTCGACCTGCGATGCCTGGGAGCGAAGCTCCTCGACTCGTGTCTTTGAATTATAAAATCAACAATAAATGAGTTAATAAATTTCTTGAAATAAAATTTTAGAAATTAAACAGATACTACATAAATCTAATTTCTTACCGCAACCTCCCGTGATCGCGTGTCGACCCAGGAACCGTCCCTCCTGGTGTGTGTCGCCCTGAATAGACGAAACTCACCAGGATCTCCGCCCTCCTGCTCAGACTATAACAAAAAAAAATTGATATTAATACAAATATTTGTAAATAACTAAAATAGTAATTAAATATTTATGTTTTCTTACCATACGCCGTCTGTGCTCCTGAATCGAAATGGAGCCCGAAGTATGGCGGGAGAGACCCGTGCCAGGACCACCAGCGCCAGCCATCGGACTGCCAGGCCTGCTGCCACTCGTGCCAAATACCCTCTGGCACATGCGCAGGACGCTGACCCGATGACCTCCAACGATGAAGCATGTCGGAGTATCGGCGTCCCGTCAGAGCCTCCCATGCTGCCCTAATGGCATCATGGCTGGCAGGATCCCACGTAAACTTTTTCTGCATTAAAATAAACAGTTAGTTTCAGAATTTATTAAGATTAAGAAATTTTATATCAGTGATAAATTGTATTTAATAAGTTTACCTGAAACTCAGAAAAATAAAACTCCCTCGTGGCTGGAGATACGTGGCGCCAATCGTAGCCACTGGGATCTGCACGCCTCTGAAATACGGCGCTGATGTGGCTGGATACATGATGCTGCTCAATAAATCTGTTAAAAAATGCATGTTTATAAGTAATTGACTTAAAAACATAAACATATATTTTTAATTAGTATATACTTACAGCCCATGAGCATCAAGTCGAAGTACGGTGCGGCCGATGGTGGAAGAACTCTCGGAGGTATGTGCCGATCGGCTGGATGGTAATACTGCTGGAGAGATCGAAGGCTGTGCGATGTGTGGAGATCCGAACTCTCCATCTCCAAAGCTCATGTGATCTGATGTAGCAGGGCTACGTCCCTGCTCACTCCGTATGTCGTCGGTAGATCTACCTCTGCCCGTCATACTGAAAATACTAAAGATTCATGCAATTAAATTACGATTAATGATTGACTATGTAAAATTTAACACTTATAAAATAAAGTTGAATTTTAAAAAACCTCTATGTTTAATCGGTGTCATTTGTTTCGTGAAATGTTGGTTCAACATCCGATGCCGTATCGGACTGCGATTCAGTTTCATTATCATCGGAAGGAAACCGAACATTTGCATCCGCAATTTCTTGGACATCACCATTTGGATCTCTAAGTGATGTTTCAGGAGCCCTTGTGTCGTCCTCAATTGCATGCATTTCCATCTCATCCTCTTGAAATGCAGGGCACTCGGCTGATTGACTTGATGAACTCTCCTCTAATAAGATTGTTGAACGTGGGACGATTTTAGAAACAGCCCACCAATCTCGCTTGTCGTTGCGCAAACTTGGATATCCGCAGTAAAACACTTGCTGAGCTTGGGATGCAAGGATGAATGGGTCATATTTCTGCAATCTTCGTCGATGGTTCACTTCAACCAAATTGTAGTCGTTATGAACCCTTTTGCCCACAGGAACTGTCGGATCGAACCAATCGCAACGAAACAATACGGTTCGTTTCATAGGCCAACCGGGATATTCAACTTCAACCACCTCTACTAACTTTCCGTAATAATCCTGCATATTTGCTCCAACACTTTCTCCTTTAACACACACGCCCCAGTTCTGCGTGCCTCTTGAAGCTGCTAATCGTTCAATCTGAAATTTGTACCCATTTACAAAATAGCCAGTAGAGGTTGTTACGGTCTTCAATGGCCATTGCGATAGACATTTAATGAAAATATTGTCGGTTGGGACCATGGACCGTTTACCTATAAATTAATAAGCTATTCACAACCAATTCAAAAAATAAAAGCCATTATGAAATTGATTGAGTGATACTACTCACAAATTCATAAAACCAGTAAGCGAACTCCGTTTCTAACTTCTGTCCAATTGCAACTTGACTGATGTCGGGATTCATCTGTCGTTGTCTATCACAATACATCCTTATGGGATGATAAGGATTAAAACTGATGTTAGCAATTAAATATTATGGTATATTGTAATTTAAATTAGAAGTTCCAATTAAGCATTGAAGTATACACTTACTCAATATATGGATCGACTTCTCTACAGTTCATTAGGATGTAATAAT
>UESW01003911.1:1390764-1448998 GCA_900491605.1 Calamus simplicifolius | reverse complement strand
TGAGCTCCGTAATTGCCTTCCAGACATGTTGCGGAAGCAACTCACGAAAAGCTATAGGTAATAATCGTTGCATGAAAACATGGCAGTCGTGGCTCTTCATGCCGAACAACTTGAGCTTATGCATGTCCACACACCTACCGATATTTGAGGCATAACCATCTGGAAATTTTAACCCTCTAAGCCAGTTACATAAAACTTCTCGTGAATTTCTGTCAAGAGTGTAACATGCTTTAGGATAGGTCCCATCGGCACTCCTTCTCAAATCACCTCTTCTGCAGTACTGATTAAGTTCTTCTCTTGACTTTGCAGTATCTTTTGTTTTTCCCGGGATGTTTAGCACCGTGTTAAATATGTTATCAAAGAAATTTTTCTCGATATGCATAACATCCAAGTTGTGCCGGATGAGATTTGTGCTCCAATAAGGCAAATCCCAAAATATACTTCGCTTCTTCCAGTTATGTTCTTTACATATACGGCCATTTATTCTATCTGCATCCGGTTCCCATGCATACATCAACCCCAAATGCTCTATAGAATCAAATAGATCCGTGCCGGACCTAACCGGTTCGGCAAATTTTGTGACTGCTTTGTTCTTCCGGAAGGCGATCAAGTTACGCCTGTAAGGATGATTTGGGGGCAAGAACTTCCTATGGTTATCAAACCATGACTGCTTACCACTCTTCTGCAATGTAAATGCATCCGAATCATACATGCAATGAGGGCATGCCAGACGTCCAGCAGTGCTCCAACCAGACAACATTGCATATGCCGGAAAATCACTTATTGTCCACATCAAAGCAGCTCTCATTAAGAAATTTGTTTCATAGAAATGTCGTAGGCTACCACTCCTGTTTCCCACAACATTTTCAATTCGGCCACCAACGGTTGCAGAAAGACATCAATCTTTTCCTTTGGATTTGATGGTCCTGGAACCAAAACGGTTAAAAACATTGCAGTATCTTTCATGCACTTCCACGGAGGAAGGTTATATACAGTCAGTATCACAGGCCAACATGAATACTGTTGCCCCGCTTGACCAAATGGTTGGAAGCCATCGGTACAAAGACCTAATCTCACATTCCTTATATCTTCAGCGAAATCAGGATGATTTTCATTGAAATGCTTCCAAGCCTTTGAATCTGATGGATGCCGCATTTCATCCTCTTTAGATTCATGTTCGGCATGCCATCTCATATCAGCAGCTGTTGCCTCAGATCTGTATAATCTCTGCAGGCGTGGGGTAAGAGGAAAGTAATGCATCCTCTTGTAAGGCACACTTTTCCTCCTACTTGTACCGGCTCCTCCTTCGGTGTTTTTGTACCTCGATTGCCCACAAATCTTACACCATCTCAGCTCTGAGTCTTCACCCCAAAATATCATACAATTGTTCAAGCAACAATCGATCTTATTAACTGGGAGCCCAAGCCCACGCAACAACTTCTTTGTTGCGTAAAAACTGTCTGCGGCAACATTATCATTTGGCAAAATTTCTTTGATTAACCCAGCTACAGAATTGAACGCCTTTTCTGATAATCGATGTTCTGCCTTAATATTCAACATTCGAGCAGCTGTAGACAACTGGGAATGACCCTCACACCAGGATACAATTCTTGATTTGCAGCACGCAACATATAAAATTGTTGTGCTTCTGGATTTGGTTCTTCCATAAATGTATTCTGATTGAATTCATTACCCGATGCATTCATCACCATTTGTTCATATGTGTTTAAATTCACAAATGGTTCATCTACGGGAATTGACTCTTGTTGGCCTATAACAGCTGCTGGAATATCCTCTGGTTCACCATGACAGTACCAAACATAGTAATCAGGAACAAACCCTTCTTACACAAATGCACCTTAACAGTTTCCACATCTCTGTAGGCTTTATTCTGACACCTGTGGAAGTTGCATGGGCACCTAATCCTAGGCCCATCCATCCATTCAGGTTGGCTACATGCAAATGCGATAAATTCTTCCAATCCATTCAGAAAATCTGGATTAAGCAAGCCATCTTTTATCCTTGCATACATCCACGAGCGAGCCCCGCTCATTTTTGACCGACTTATACAAAGTCTGGTAAATCATTAAATGAAACCACAAAATAAAACTATATTAGTATTACTAAATATATAACTAAATTATTTCTTGGCACAACTAAGGTTAATAACAACCATTTAAATCATTTATAAGTAAAAAAATAATTTAGGCAACTAAGGTCCCTACCATGCAAGGGCGAGCCACGGCTACGATCCTTGGCGTGCTAGCAAGGACCGATGCATAGGTTCATGGCTAATGGGAGGGCTTGAGTTTGGGTCGGGCCGCAAGGCGGTGCGTTTAATCATGAGACTTCACAAGCATTCAAGTGTCTTAAATTAATTCTACCTTCACTCCATGTCTAAAGGTAAGGCCCTATCCCATTCAAGAATATTTTTTGTGATATGTTATTCTGCTATTAATTATCATCGATCGGTTAAATTGAAATTTCGGCAGCATTTCCCCATATGTTCTCCTAAATGTGTGGTATATAAGCCACACTAGGAGAACGTATGAGCAAATACAAACCGAAATCTCACCCAACGATGATTAATAGCAGACTAACATATCGCAAAATATTCCCAAACTGTCCACCAGGACAATTTGAGAATTTGCAAGACTAAGGCTTACAAATTCTCAAACGGGTCTAAAGGTTATAGTGCTGTGATTATGGAAGTCCGAAGACAATCGAACTTATGCTTGTTATTCTTAACTTCTTGTGAATTATACATGTAATCACTAACTTTTTAAGATTATTGTGTCAAATACAAATGTTTGTGAAGACTAAAATGTAAATCATTGAAACTACTAATTTGTTGCTGAAAATTAAATAATATTACAACAAGACTTTTTATTTAGCATTACATAATTTAATGCATCATTCAGTTTGCAGCAGAATATAAATAATCAAGACATAACAAATGTAAATAAGTATAAATGCACAAATATTATTGCATAAACATTCTGCTTAAATTAATTATGCATAAACATTATGCAAATTAAATAATAATACAACAAGACTTTTTATCTAGCATTACAAATATTGCATAATCAAGACATAACAATCAGTCTATCCAAACAAACTAAATTTTTTTTTTGGACTGCGGCTTGGCCACCGTGGCCGTGGCCGGAGAAAACAAAAGGGGGGCCCTGTTACCAAAATTTTTTTTTTTTTTGACAGGGTGGCCAGGCCACAGGCGCCACGGCAGAGGCCGTGGCCGGAGAAGACAAAATGGGGGGGGGGGGGGGGATTTTTTTTTTGTGACAGTGGCCTGGCCACCGTGGCCAGGCCACTGCCGGCCATGGCAGCGGCCGTGGCCACGGCCATGGCAGCGGCCGTGGCCGAACAAGAAAAAAAGGGGGGGGGGGGGGGTTTCCCCCCCCCTGTTAAGAAAATTTTTTTTTTTTGTGACAGTGGCCTGGCCACCGTGGCCAGGCCACTGCCGGCCACGGCAGCGGCCGTGGCCGGAGAAGGCGGCCACGGCAGTGGCCGTGGCCGCCTTGTCCGGCCGCGGCCACAGCCGTGGCCGAAAAAAAGGGGGGGGGGGGGGGTTCCCCCCCCCCCCCCTGTTAAGAATTTTTTTTTTTTTTGACAGTGGCCTGGCCACCGTGGCCAGGCCACTATCGGCCACGGCAGCGGCCGTGGCCGCCTTGTCCGGCCGCGGCCACGGCCGTGGCCGGACAAGAAAAAAAGGGGGGGGGGAGGCGGGGGGTTTCCCCCCCCCCCCCCCCCTGTTAAGAAATTTTTTTTTTTTTGTGACAGTGGCCTGGCGACCGTTGCCAGGCCACTGCCGGCCACGGCAGCGGCCGTGGCCGGAGAAGACGGCCACGGTCTTGGCCGTGGCCGGAGGGAAAATATTTAAAAAAAAAATTTTTTTTTATAGAATGTGGGGGCTTACCTTGGTCGAGAGAAGACGGTGGAGTCGGAGGAGAACGCTGGGGAGCCGGAGCACTAGAGGGGAGGCGCCGGAGCAGCGAGGTGGGAGCCGGAAATTTTTAGAGCACGGCGGCGGTAGGTCAAGACGGGAAAGAAAAAGAAGAGAAGGCCCACTTTTATATAAGTAATTAGCGACGCAATAATTTGCGTCGCTATATGGTCGCAATATTTTTTTAAAGTTTATTATGTATTAGCGACGCATTAATGCATCGCTAATCCATCGTTAATCTTGTTTTATTATAATTTTATGAAAAAATAGTGACTCAAATAATTGCGTCGCTAATGCATCGCTAACTTGGCGCCAATGTCCGACGAAAAATTTATTTTTATTTTCTAGGAATTACATCGCTAAGGCATCGCAATATTTTTTAAATATTTTTAATTGATTAAAATAATAACTTATTACATAATTGTGACACAAGCAGTGCATCGCAATAATTTTTAAATTTTTTATAAATAATATTTATAATTTATGATAATAATTGCGATGCAAAATTGCATCGCAATAATTTTTTAATATTTTTAATTAGATATATGTATTTTAAAAATATTGCGACGCAAATGCGTCACAATATTTTTTTCTTTTATTAATTAATACTGATAAAAATCATATTTACTTAAAATAATTACGACGCATATATTTCGTCGCAATATTTGTTTATTTTTTTTCTAAAATGCATCGCTACGGCGTCGCAATAATTTTCTAATATTTATAAATGATAATATTTATAATTAATGTTAATAATTACGATGAAAAATTACGTCGCAATATATTTTATAAACTTTTTAATTTATATATTTATTTTTAAAAACATTGCGATGCAACTTATGTGTTGCAATATTATATTTCTTTTATTTATTAATACTGAAAAATTTATATTTACTAAAATAATTGCGATGCATACATTGCGTCGCAATATTTGTTTATTTTTTTCCTAAAATGCATCGCTAAAGCATTGCAAATTTTTTTAAATATTTATTAATGATAATATTTGTAATTTATGATAATAATTGCGACGTCTTATTGCGTCGCAATAATTTTTTAATATTTTTAATTAGTTATATTTATTTAAAAACCATTGGCGATCGATCTAGGACCGTGGCGATCGGATCGATCGGTGTCGATCCGATGGTTGCCATCGCTCCAAGCCCTGATCCTGATCCGCCACAACCGATCTCGGACCACGGTGATCAATCCGATCGGCGACGATCCGACGATTGCGATCGATCCAAGCCCTGATCCCGATCGGCCACGACCGATCTCGGACCGTTGCGATCGGTTCGAGATCGCTGATGAACCGACGGTTGCGATCAAACCAAGCCCTGATCCCGATTGGCCATGACTAATCTCGGACCATGGCGATCGGTCCGATCGGCACGGTTTCGACGGTTGCGATCGATCCAAGCCCTGATCCCGATCATCCATGACTGATCTCGGACCGTGACGATCGCACCGATCGGCGTCGATCCGACGGTTGCCATCGATCGAAGCCCTGATCGATCCCGGTCGGCGATCAACGATCTTGGACCGTCGCGATCGATCCAATGGCGACAATCTGACGGTTGCGATCGATCCAAGCCGTGATCCCGATCGGCCACGATCGATCTCGGACCGTAGCGATCGGTCCGATCAGCAACGATCCAACGGTTGCGATCGTTCCAAGCCGTGATCCCGATCGGCCACGACCTATCTCGGACCGTTGCAATACGTCTGAGATCGGCGATGATCCGACGGTTGCGATCGATCCAAGCCATGATCCCGATCGGCCATGACCGATCTTGGACCGTGGCGATCGGTCCGATCAGCAATGATCCGACGTTTACAATCGATCCAAGCCCTGATCCCGATCGGCCACGATCGATCCCGGACCATTGCGATCGGTCTAAGATCGCTGGCGATCCGACGGTTGCGATCGATCCAAGCACTGATCCCGATCGTCCACGACCGATCTAGGACCGTGGCGATCGGACCGATCGGCGTCGATCCGATGGTTGCCATCGCTCCAAGCCCTGATCCTGATCCGCCACGACCGATCTTGGACCATGGCGATCAATCCGATCGGCGACGATCCGATGATTGCGATCGATCCAAGCCCTAATCCCGATCGGCCATGACCGATCCCGGACCGTTGCGATCGGTTCGAGATCGCTGATGAACCAATGGTTGCGATCGAACTAAGCCCTGATCCCGATCGGCCACGACTGATCTCGGACCATGGCGATCGGTCCGATCGGCACAGTTCCGACGGTTGCGATCGCTCCAAGCCCTGATCCCGATCGTCCATGACCAATCTCGGACCGTGGCGATCGCACCGATCGGCGTCGATCCGACGGTTGCCATCGATCGAAGCCCTGATCGATCCTGGTCGAAGATCAATGATCTTAGACCATCGCGATCGATCCGATAGGCGACAATCCGACGGTTGTTATCGATCCAAGCCGTGATCCCGATCGGCCACGACCGATCTCGGACCGTGGCGATCGGTCCGAGATCGCTGACGATCCGACGGTTGCGATCGATCCAAGCCCAGATCCCGATCGGTCACGACCGATCTCGGACCATGGCGATCGGTCCCATCGGCAACGATCCGACATTTGCGATCGATCCAAGCCCTGATCCCGATCGACCACGACCGATCCCCGACCGTTGCAATCGGTCCAAGATCGCTGGTGATCCGACGGTTGTGATCGATCCAAGCACTGATCCCGATCGTCCACGACCGATCTAGGACCATGGAGATCGGACCGATCGGCGTCGATCCGATGGTTGCCATCGCTCCAAGCCCTGATCCTGATCCGCCACGACCGATCTCGGACCACGGCGATCAATCCGATCGGCGACGATCTGATGTTTGCGATCGATCGAAGCCATGATCCCAATCGGCTATGATCGATCCCGGACCATTGCAATCGGTCCGAGATTGCTGACGAACCGATGGTTGCGATGAACCAAGCCCTGATCCCGATCGGCCACGACCGATCTCGGACCGTGGCGATCGGTCCGATCGGCACGATTCTGACGGTTGCGATCGATCCAAGCCCTGATCCCGATCATCCATGACCGATCTTGGACCGTGGCGATCGCACCGATCGGCGTCAATCCGACGGTTGCCATCGATCAAAGCCCTGATCGATCCCGATCGGCGATCAACGATCTCGGACCGTCGCGATCGATCCGATAGGCAACAATCCGATGATTGCGATCGATCCAAGCCGTGATGCCGATCGGCCACGACCGATCTCGGACCGTGGCGATCGGTTTGATCGGCGATGATCCAATGATTTCGATCGATCCAAGCCCTCATCCCGATCGGCCATGATCGATTCCAGACCGATGCGATCGGTCCGAGATCGCTGACGATCCGACGGTTGCGATCGATCCAAGCCCTGATCCCGATCGGCCACGATCGATCTCGAACCATGGCGATCGGTCTGATCGGT
This sequence comes from Calamus simplicifolius, assembly GCA_900491605.1. Taxonomy (NCBI): domain Eukaryota; kingdom Viridiplantae; phylum Streptophyta; class Magnoliopsida; order Arecales; family Arecaceae; genus Calamus; species Calamus simplicifolius. Next base: position 1,441,585 of record UESW01003911.1, on the reverse strand, counting down.
GACGATCCGAGGGTTGCGATCAATCCAAGCCCTTATTCCGATCGGTCACGATCGATTTTGGATCAATCGCTATTTAACATAATTAATTTTTTAAATACATTGTGACGCAAAGGGTTGCATCATAATTTTTTAATATGATAATTATATTATATAAAAATTAATTATAATTATAATAATTACGATGCAATAAGTGCGTCGCTATATTAAAACATAATTTTTTTAATTAATTTTTTGGTTTATTGCGTCGCTAATGCGTCGCTATTTAACATAATTAATTTTTTAAAAACATTGCAACGCACTGTGTTACGTCGTAATTATTTTTTCTCATATTTCTACTTTATAAAATTTAATTTTATTTAAAATAATTGTGACGCATTTATTGCGTCCCTAAATTAAAAAATAATTTTTCTAATTTTCTGGTTTATTGCGTCGCTAATGTGTCGCTATTTAATATATTTAATTTTTTTTAAAACATTGCGACACACTGATTTGCGTCGCAATATTTTTTTATAAATTTATATTTTATAAAATTTAATTTTATTTAAATTATTTGCGATGCAATTGTTGTGTCGCTAAATTAAAAATATTTTTTTTAATTTTTTGGTTTATTGCGTCGCTAATGCGTCGCTATTTAACATATTAAATTCTTTTAAAAATATTGCGACACACTGTGTTGCATCGTAATATTTTTTTCTGATTTTTATATTTTATAAAAAATTAATTTAAATATATTGCGATGCATTATTTGCATCGCTAAATAAAAAATTAATTTTTTTTATTTTCTGGTTAATTGAGTCACTAATGCATCGGTAAGTCCGTTGCAATTTTTATTGTCACAGAGGCGTCGCAAAGTGGTCGCAATTTAGCGACGCATAATTGCATCGCTAATTTTACGTCGCTATTTTAGTATTTTCTTGTAGTGGGTTGCGATCGATCCAAGCCATGATCCCGATCGGCGATGATCGATCTCTGATCATTGCGATCATTCAGATCGGCGACAAACCGACGGTTGCGATCGATCCAAGCCATGATCCCGATCGGCGATGATCTATCTTGAACCGTTGCGATCAATCCGATCGGCGATGATCTGACGGTTGTGATCGATCCAATCCATGATCCCGATCGGTGATGATCAATCTCGGACCATTGCGATCAATCCGATTGGCGATGATCCGACGGTTGCGATATATCGAAGCCATGATCCGATCGGTGATGATCGATCTCAGACCGTTGCGATCAATTCGATCGGCGAAGATCCGACTGTTGCGATCGATACAAGCCATGATCCCGATCGGCGATGATCGATCTCGGACTGTGGCGATCAATTCAATCGGCGACGATCCGACGGTTGCAATCGATCAAAGCCATGATCCCGATCGGCGATGATCGATCTCGCACCATTGCGATCAATCCGATCGGCGAGGATCCGATGGTTGCGATCGATCGAAGCCATGATCCTGATCGGCGATGATCGATCTCGGACCATTGCGATCAATCCAATCGGTGACGATCAAACTGTTGCGATCGATCGAAGCCATGATCCTGATTGGCGATGTTCGATCTCGGACCGTTGCGATCAGTCTGATCGGCGATGATCCGACTGTTGCGATCGATCGAAGCCATGATCCCGATCCGTGATGATCGATCTTGGACCGTTGCGATCAATCCGATCGGCGACGATCCAACGGTTGCGATCGATCCAAGCCATGATCCCGATCAGCGATGATCGATCTCGGACCGTTGCGTTCAAACCGATCGATGATGATCCGACGATTGCGATCGATCCAAGCCATAATCCCGATTGGCGATGATCGATCTCAGACCATTGCGATCGATTCAATCGGCGATGATCCAACGGTTGCGATCGATCGAAGCCATGATCCTGATCGGCGATGATCGATCTCGCACCGTTGTGATCAATCCGATCGGCGATGATCCGATGGTTGCGATCGATCGAAGCCATGATCCCGATCGGCGATGTTTGATCTTGCACCATTGCGATCAATCCTTTCGGTGAGGATCCGATGGTTGCAATCGATCGAAGCCATGATCCCGATCGGCGATGATCGTTCTCGGACCGTTGCGATCAATCCGATCGGTGATCCGACGGTTGCGATCGATCCAAGCCATGATCGTGATCAGCAATGATCGATCTCAGATCGTTGCAATCGATCTGATCGGCGACGATCCGACGGTTGCGATCGATCGAAGCCATGATCCCGATCGGCTATGATCGATCTCGGACCATTGCGATCAATCCGATCGGTGTCGATCCGACGGTTGTGATCGATCCAAGCCATGATCTCGATCGGCGATGATCGATCTCGGTGTTGGGAATTGTATCCTAAAGCCAATCATTTGATGATTATGCTGATGTAAATTGTATATAAATTGATATATTAATAAAAGTTATTTGGCAGTTTATTCATTACAAGAAGATCTTCTTAATACTCCTAAAAGTAATGAAGCCCTTAGGATCTTCCTCACGATAAGGAATGATTTATCTTAGAAGGTCCTTAAAAGAGTTTGCGACCAAATGATATACTATGACAGGGCCATAGTACTATCAATTATAGGACGTTGTATATCACATTTGTTGGTTATCCTCTTAACCAAGGAGTGTAGAGACACTGGTATGACATACAGGTAAAAGTGTAGGAGTACATTTCACCGAACATGACTCATTTTTGGATACTCTGCTGTCAAGAGTTAATCCGAGAAGATATAGGTATAAGTATCCTTCAGACCTAAAGATCACAACCAGTGGCTTACAAGCAACTCATTGTACTTAGGTGCCGGACCACCTAGATTTCTAATCCAGCTATGAAAGGTTACTGGGTGCAGTCAAGTACTTGTGGTAGTCAGTTGTGGATCAAGATGAAATTTGACCTATCCCATTAAAAGGAGAAATGCTTGTGTTTCAATTTAGCAAGACCTTGGCCAAGGCACTTCATGTGAAAGTCACATGATCACTAAAGTTGAAATCACTTTATGGATTTGCTATTTAGAGTTGACAGGCTCTTAAGCCATCCTTAGCATTTGTGGTTAAGAGGATGAATTATACGGTAATTGTTTCTTAGGGTTCTTGGAGTTTGCTCGGTAACTCTTCGACCTATCTGGACATCGGGTTCCATTGCTAGATGAGCACATCGATTAGTATAGAAAGTTATTTCTATGCTACCGGTTTAGGTTCGAACCTAGAGAGTCACACGCATAGAAGTTTCCTAAGATGATCTATTTTCTTATCAATGATTGAGAATCGTATATGATTTAATTAATCAATTTGATTGATTGAATTATCTCAATTGGGTTAAGTACAATTGAATAAGATTCAATTTGGTTTAAGTCTATTAGAAGGACAAGTCAATTTTAAATATTGATTTGAAATTAGACTTGATTTGAATTTAAATAGATTCAGGACTAGCTAAATTTGATTTGGGCTTGGACCATGATCTATGTGGGTTAAGTCAAATAAATTCAGATCAGAACCCAAACCTCTCGAATATGGATCTCATATGATGAGATGGCTAAAATCTCATCTCATGAGATAGAATTTAATGCATGACATTTATTTACCGAACGTCGGATTTATCTCTCGTCTCTTTGGTTTTCTCCGAACGACGGAACTAAATCAAACACCGTGATTCCTTGGTTTTCTCCGAACATCGGAATTAAACCAAGCGCCGCGCCATCGGCGTCTCTTCGCTTTTGCCAAACGACGGGTTCTTAAATGTCAGAATTAAATGTCAAGGCTAAATCTAGACTATAAATAGAGGGCATTCCCTCACCAGAGAACACAGAACAAAAAATAGAACAACAATACACGATTTGTCGTGGATTGTAATTCTAAATTATCGTGGATTGTAATTCTAAAATGTTAGAATAAAAAATCCTGGTGATTCTGGTGTTAGCGGAAGCCTGGTGGATCTTGGAGGAAGATTCAAGTGAGAGGATTCAAGATCAGCAAAGCTATTTTTTCGCGAGCTAGCACTCTCGGAAATCTGATCATTCGGGGCTTCGCGTGGACGATACTAGAGGCCGGACGATTGAACGGCTGCAGAGCAATAAGGATTTACCTACTGTTATTAAGGCAAGTGATTTGATCCCTAGATCTTAAGGCAGGCTTCAAGATAATAATGTGACTAGTCATCTTGAAGATCAAGATATGATCTTGATGTTTTTATATGCATATTTTAGATCAAACGACCCTGAATATATAGGCAAAGATATGATCTTGATGCATATTAGATAGATTAATATGTAATCTTTTAATTTTTGCAATGATAATAGTTATCAATTTTTAAAAATATGCATGCCTCGGAGACTATTTCTCCCTACACTCGGACCGTTGCGATCAATCCAATCGACGACGATCCGACGGTTGCGATCGATGCAAGCCATGATCCCGATCGGCGATGATCGATCTCGGACCGTTGTGATAAATCCAATCGGCGATGATTCGACGGTTGCGATCGATCGAAGCCATGATCCCAATCGGCGATGATCGATCTCGGACCATTGCGATCCATCGGATCGGCGATGATCCGATGGTTGTGATCGATCCAAGCCATGATCCCGATCGGCGATGATCGATCTCGGATCGTTGCGATCAATCCGATCGGCAATGATCCGATGGTTATGATCCATCGAAGCCATGATCCTGATCGGCTATGATCGATCAAGGACCGTTGCGATCAATCCGATCGGTGACAATCCGACGGTTGCGATCGATCCAAGCTAAGATCCCGATCGGCAATGATCGATCTCTGATCGTTGCGATCAATCCGATCGGCGACGATCCGATAGTTGTGATCGATCCAAGCCATGATCCCGATCGGTGATGATCGATCTCTGATCATTGCGATCATTTCGATCGGCGACGATCCTATAGTTGCGATCGATCCAAGCCATGATTTCGATCGGCGATGATCAATCTCGAACCATTGCGATCAATCCGATCGGCAACGATCCGATGGTTGCGATTGATCCAAGCCATAATCCCGATCGGCGATGATCGATCTTGGACCATTGCGATCAATCCGATTGGCGATGATCCAACGGTTGTGATATATCGAAGCCATGATCCCGATCGGTAATGATCGATCTCGGACCGTTGCGATCAATCTGATAGGCGAAGATCCGACGGTTGCGATCGATCCAAGCTATGATCCCGATCAGCGATGATCGATCTCAGACCGTGGCGATCAATTCAATCAGCGACGATCCGATGGTTGCGATCGATCAAAGCCATGATCCCGATCGGCGATGATCGATCTTGCCCCATTGCGATCAATCCGATTGGCGAGGATCCGATGGTTGCGATCGATCGAAGCCATGATCCCGATCGGCGATGATCGATCTCGGACCGTTGCGATCAATCCGATCGGCGATGATCGGACTGTTGCGATCGATCGAAGCCATGATCCCGATCGGTGATGATCGATCTCGGACCATTGCGATCAGTCCGATCAGCGATGATCTGACTGTTGCGATCGATCGAAGCCATGATCCCGATCGGTGATGATTGATCTCGAACCGTTGCGATCAATCCGATCGGCGATGATCCGATGGTTACGATCGATCCAAGCCATGATCCCAATCGGCGATGATCGATCTCGGACCATTGCGATCAAACCGATCGGCAACGATCCGATGGTTGCGATCGATCGAAGCCATGATCCTGATCGGCGATGATCAATCTTGGATCGTTGCGATCAATCTGATCGGCGACAATCCGACGGTTGCGATTGATCCAAGCCATGATCCCGATCGGCGATGATCCGACGGTTGCGATCGATCGAAGCCATGATCCCGATCGGCTATGATCGATCTCGGACCATTGCGATCAATCGGATCGGCGGCGATCCGACGGTTGCGATCGATCCAAGCCATGATCCCGATCGGCGATGATCAATCTCAGACCGTTGCAATCAATCCGATCGATGATGATCTTACGATTGTGATCGATCCAAGCCATGATCCCGATCGGCAATGATCGATCTCGGACCATTGTGATCAATTCAATCGGTGATGATCTAACGATTGCGATTGATCGAAGGCACGATCTTGATCGGCGATGATCGATCTCGCACCGTTGCGATCAATCCGATCGGTGAGGATCCGATGGTTGCGATCGATCGAAGCCATGATCTCGATCGGCGATGATCGATCTCAGACCGTTGTGATCAATTCGATCGACGATGATCAGACTGTTGCGATCGATCGAAGCCATGATCCTGATCGGCGATGATCGATCTCGGACCATTGCGATCAATCCGATCGGCGACGATCCGACTGTTGCGATCAATCCGATCGGCGACGATCCGACTGTTGCGATCGATCGAAACCATGATCCCAATCAGCGATGATCGATCTCGGACCATTGCAATCAATCCGATCGGTGACGATCCGACGGTTGCGATCGATCCAAGCCATGATCCCGATCGGCGATGATCGATCTCGGACCATTGCGATCAAACCGATCAGCAACGATCCGATGGTTGCTATCAATCGAAGCCATGATCCCGATCGGCGATGATCGATTTTGGACCGTTGCGATCAATCCGATCGGCGACGATCCGATGGTTGCGATCGATCCAAGCCATGATCCCGATCGGCGATGATCAATCTTGGACCGTTGCGATCAATCTGATCGGCGATGATCCGATGGTTGCGATCGATCGAAGCCATGATCCCGATCGGCGATAATCGATCTTGAACCATTGCGATCAATCCGATCGGTGATGATCTGACGGTTGCGATCGATCCAAGCCATGATCCCGATCGGCGATGATCGATCTCGGACCGTTGCGATCGATCCGATTGGCGATGATCCGATGGTTGCGATATATCGAAGCTATGATCCCGATCAGTGATTGTTGCCGCCAGATCACTTTTGAATGAGTGTCAGGTGAAAAGGAATCTTCGCTAGCCTCTCAAGGAACGGCAGGGTCCTCTCCTTCTCTCTGCCACCTACAAGAAAAGTCCCGGGCTGGTGGTTCCGGCAGGGACCCTCCGATGCCCAAGTTAGCGATTTGGGGAACAGGAGATGTTATTTTTGTGATCATTGGATCACCCCTCTTTACTTTTGGGGCTGCAGGCCCCTTTTATACCTCCTTTGGGGATCCCTTTTTGGCAGTTATTAATTTCCAGTCCCCAACGTACCGCAAAAAATGGGTAATGGGATTAAACGTGGGGGGTCATGCCTGCCGTTAGTGGCGCTAAGGGGAGGCACGTTCGTTGCCCATGTCGCCAATCACGTTCGTAGCGAAGTTATCCACCACTCTCGAGGGAAGGGGGCCACGTAGCTTGAACGTGGGTGGCCGTTGCTGAAACCGACGCCAAGGCCGACGCCGAGGCCGACGCCGAGATGGGAATGGGCCATGACCGACGTGGAGGTCGAAATGGGCCGGTGCCGATGCCGAGACCGACGCCGAGATGGGAATGGGCCGTGATCGACGCAGAGGTTGAGATGGGCCGGAGCCGACGCCAAGACCGACGCCAAGGCCGACACCGAGGCCGACACCGAGACGAAAATGGGCCATGACTGACGCGGAGGTCGAGATGGGCCGGAGCTGACGCCGAGATGGGAATGGGCCGTGACCGACGCGGAGGTCGAGATGGGTCGGAGCCGATGCCGAGACCGACGCCGAGATGGGAATGGGTCGTGACCGATGCGGAGGTCGAGATGGGTCGGAGCCGACGCCGAGACCGATGCCAAGGCCGACGTCGAGGCCGATGCCGAGACGGGAATGGGCCATGACCGATGCGGAGGTCGAGATGGGCCGGAGCCGACGCCGAGACTGAAATGGGCCGTGACCGACGCGGAGGTCGAGATGGCCGCGGCAAGCCCAACGCCAAGGGATTGTATTGTTGTCAGACCATGTGACGCAGGGCTCGCGATCCCGATGTCTTGCTGGCCCTCTGATCAGCCACATCAGATACCCCCCATACTCCTGAGCTTGTGTGCTCCGCGTTAGCTAAGCGAAAGGAGTGTAAGACTTTTTACCTTCGCATCTACCCTTTCCTATCAACTTCAACTATGATTCCTCCCAGGTGGGGAAACCCTTCTTCTTGGCGCTGCCTTGTGTAGACGTCTTCATGCTCTTGGAGCCTTGTTTTTTACCTGTTCAAAAAACTTTTAAGCAAAGTTTGAAGGTAAGCTGGTTACCCTTGGCTGGCAGCCAGTAATCCTCTTCCGATGCGGAGCCCGGAAGTGGATGCCTGTCAACTGTAAGTTGGAAAGTCGATTTCTCCTGACCGTGAGCTGACTTTAAGTCTTCTTTTTGTCATAAAATTTGGAAGTGTGGGTATCCGTCAACTGTTAGCTGGGGAATTGCTTATCCCAGCTGTGAGTTGTCTTGGGGCTTCTTGACCCGATGCAAAGTCGGGTTTTGGTACCGACGTGACGTCGGGCTTTGGTGCCAATGTTGGAGTCGGGCTTTTATGCCGACGTTGTAGTCGAGCTTTGGTGCCGACGTTGGAGTCGGGCTTTTATGCCGGCGTTGGGGTCGGGCTTTGGTGCCGGCATTGGAGTCGAGCTTTTGGTGCCGACGTGGGATCGGTCTTTATTGCCGATGCGAAGCCGGTCTTAATTGCCGACGCGAGGCTGATCTTAATTGCCGATGCGGAGCCGGTCTTTAAGTGCCAACGCGAAGTCGGGCTTTCAATGCCGACGCTGAGCCGGGCTTGAGTGACGACGCTGAATCGGGCTTAGTGCCGACGCGGAGTCAGGCTAAGGTGCCGATGGGGCTTTGGGCTTGGAGTGCCGATGCAGAGTCGGGCTTCTGGTACCGGTGCGGATCCGAGCTTTAGGTGCCGGTGCGGAACCGAGCTTCTTGATGGCTGAAAGTAACCAGTTATATGTTGCAAGTGTGTAATTTAAACAAAGGTATTACCCGATTGGCCGTTGGCCGCTGATACGGAGTTGAGTTCGTTGAGGCTGAAATGAAGCCGTTGAGGCTGTAACGAAGCTGCTGAGGCAAAGTTGAGGCCGTCGAGAGCCTTTTGAACCCCGGAGGATTACCCGAGAGTCGCTGGGATTCGACCATGCTCGGGAGCCTTTAACCCCGGAGGGTGACCAGAGAGTTGAGAGTCGTCAGGTGCCTTTTCACCCCGGAGGGTGACCTGAGGGTGCTTGGACCAAGCTCAGGTGCCTTTTTCTTTAAAGAAATTGGTCTCCTTCTGCAGAGTTGATGACCTGCCCCCCAGGGAACTGTGTTGATTGAAGGCGGGGGGGGGGGGGGGGGGAAACCAGTGCTGAAATCCAAGGGTTGCTGGAATGGAATCCGCAAGAAGTCTTGGGCTTGGATTGCCGACGCGGAGCCGGGCTTGAGTGTCGAGGGGAGACTCGGGCTTGAGTGTGCCAACGCGGAGCCAGGCTTGGAGTGTCGACGCGAAGCCGAGCTTGGAGGTGCCGACGCAGAGCTGGGCTTGAAGGTGCCGACGCGGAGCTGGGCTTGAAGATGCCGACGCGGAGCCGGGCTTTGGTGCCGATGTTGGAGTCGGGCTTTTATGCCGGCATTGGGGTCAGGCTTCTTGGAGGTGCCGATGCGGAGCCAGGCTTGAAGGTGCTGACGCGGAGCCGGGCTGAATGTGCCGATGCGGAGCTGGGCTTGGAGGTGCCGACGCGGAGCCGGGTTTGAAGATGCCGACGCGGAGCCGGGCTTGAATGTGCCGACGCGGAGCCGGGCTTGAAGGTGCCGACACGGAGCCATGCTTGAAGGTGCCGACGCGAAGCCGGGCTTGGAGGTGCCGACGCGGAGCCGAGCTTGAATGTGCCGACGCGGAGCCAGGCTTGAGTGCCGACGCGGAGTCGGGCTTGAAGGTGCCGACGCGGAGCCGGGCTTGAATGTGCCGACGTGGAGCCGGGCTTGAGTGTGCCGACGCAGAGCCAGGCTTGAAGGTGCCGACGTGGAGCCGGGCTTGGAGGTGCCGACGCGGAGTCGGGCTTGAATGTGCCGATATGGAGCTGGGCTTGAGTGTGCCGACGCAGAGCCGGGCTTGAAGGTGCCGACGCGGAGCCGAGCTTGGAGGTTCCGACGCGGAGCCGGGCTTGGAGGTGCCGACACGGAGCCGGGCTTGAAGGTGCCGACGCGAAGCCGGGCTTGGAGGTGCCGACGCGGAGCCGGGCTTAAAGGTGCCGATGCGGAGCTGGGCTTGAAGGTGCTGACATGGAGCTGGGCTTGAGTGTGCCGATGCGGAGTCGGGCTTGAAGGTGCCGATGAGGAGCCGGGCTTCTTGTGCCGGTGCGGAACCGTGCTTCTGGTGCCGAAGCGGAGTCGGGCTTCTTGTGCCGGTGCGGAGCCGGGCTTCTTGTGCCGGTGCGGAACCGGGCTTTAGGTTGTCGGTGCGGAACCGGGCTTCTTGTGCCGGTGCGGAGCCGGGCTTCTGGTGCTGACGCAGAGCCGAGCTTCTTGTGCCGATGCGGAACTGGGCTTTAGGTTGTCGGTGTGGAACCGGTCTTTTTGTGCCAACGCGGAGCCGGTCTTAAGTTGCCGGTGCGGGACCGGTCTTTTTGTGCTGACGCAGAGCCGATCTTAAGTTGCCGGTGCGGGACCGGTCTTTTTGTGCCGACGCAGAGCCGATCTTAAGTTACCGGTGCGGGACCGGTCTTTTTGTGCCGACGCAGAGCCGGTCTTAAGTTGTCGGTGCGGGACCGGTCTTTGGTGCCGACGCGGAGTCGGTCTTTAGTGCCGACACGGAGTCGGTCTTTGGTGTCGACGCGGAGTCGGTCTTTAGTGCCGATGCGGAGTCGGTCTTTAGTGCCGACGGAGTCGGTCTTTGGTGTCGACGCGGAGTCGGTCTTTAGTGCCGATGCGGAGTCGGTCTTTGGTGCCAATGCGAAGTCGGTCTTTAGTGCCGACACGGAGTCGGTCTTTGGTGCCGACGCAGAGTCGGTCTTTAGTCTTTTGAGACGCTAATGCGAGGTTGGTCTTGAATGCTAATGCAGAGTCGGTCTCCCCTGCATAACATTTTTAAGTATCAATGAAAGAAATACTGTCTTAAGTGCAGTGTACTTAGCTCTTGCGACACCCCTGTTTTCCTTCTACAGACTTGAGCGCTCCCGCTGGTGGTCTGCCCCTCGGGGAATCAAATTGGTTGAAGTGGAGGTACCGCTGCCCTTACTTGGGCCTCCCTTTGTGTCGCCGTCCATAGGAGAGAAGGCTGCTTGGGCGGTGAGTGATGGCTCTCTAAGCTTTAAGTCGTTGGTGAGCTTGAGGATGGCGGACCTCTTGCTGGGAAGATTCCCGGCGGGATGAAGGATGGCTGGCCTGAGCAGCGAACCAAGAGCGAGCAGAAGCCTTTGCTCGTTGTTATGTGGTCTTGAGATGTTGCTTCTAATGCTTCTGCTTAGCTCACTGAAGGTGCCCCCCAGCATAAGTGGTGAAAGCTTTTTGGATTTTTTTTTTTCATCACTACCTTTATGATCCACCATTTTGATTAAAGGGGGACGAGGATCTGAAAACCAGCATCGCTGATCTGCCCCCCTACTTGGCGCGCCAATCTGTTGCCGCCAGATCACTTTTGAATGAGCATCAGGTGAAAAGGAATCTTCGCTAGCCTCCCAAGGAATGGCAGGGTCCTCTCCTTCTCTCAGCCACCTGCAAGAAAAGTCCCGGGCCAGTGGTTCCGGCAAGGACCCTCCGATGCCCAAGTTAGCGATTTGGGGAACAGGAGATGTTATTTTTGTGATCATTGGATCGCCCCTCTTTACCTTTGGGGCTGCAGGCCCCTTTTATAACTCCTTTGGGGATCCCTTTTTGGCAGTTATTGATTTTCAGTCCCCAACATACCGCAAAAAATAGGTAATGGGATTAAACATGGGGGGTCATGCCTGCCGTTAATGGCGCCAAGGGGAGGCACGTTCGTTGCCCACGTCGTCAAGCACGTTCGTAGCGAACTTATCCGCCACTCTCGAGGGAAGGGGGCCACGTAGCTTGAACGTGGGTGGCCGTTGCTGAAACCGACGCCAAGGCCGACGCTAAGATGGGAATGGGCCATGACCGATGCGGAGGTCGAAATGGGCCAGAGCCGACGCCGAGATGGGAATGGGCCGTGACCAACGCGGAGGTCGAGATGGGCTGGAGCTGACACCGAGACCGACGCCAAGGCCGACGCCGAGGCCGACGTCGAGACGGGAATGGGCAATGACCGATGCGGAGGTCGAGATGGACCGGAGCCGACGCCGAGACCGACGCCGAGACGGGAATGGGCCGTGACCGACGCGGAGGTCGAGATGGGCCGGAGCCGACTCCAAGACCAACGCCGAGATGGGAATGGGCCGTGACCGACGCAGAGGTCGAGATGGGCCTGAGCCGACGCTGAGACCGACGCCAAGGCCGACCCGAGGCCGATGCCGAGACAGGAATGGGCCATGACCGACATGGAGGTCAAGATGGGCCGGAGCCGACGCCGAGACCGACGCCGAGACGGGAATGGGCCGTGACCGACGCAGAGGTTGAGATGGCCACGGCAAGCCCAATGCAAGGGATTGGATTGTCGTCAGACCATGTGATGCAGGGCTCGCGATCCCGATGTCTTGCTGGCCCTCTGATCAGCCACATCAGTGATGATCGATCTCGGAACGTTGCGATCAATCTGATCGGCGATGATCCGACACTTGCGATCGATCCAAGCCATGATCCCGATCGGCGATGATCGATCTTGGACCATTGCGATCAATCTGATCGATGACGATCCGATGGTTGCGATCGGTCGAAGCCATTATCCCGATCGGCGATGATCGATCTCGGACCGTTGCGATCAATCCGATCGGCGACGATCCGATGGTTGCAATCGATCAAAGCTATGATCCCGATCGGCGATGATCGATCTCGCACCATTGCGATCCATCCGATCGGCGAGGATCTGATGGTTGCGATCGATCGAAGCCATGATCCCGATCGGCGATGATCAATCTCGGACCATTGCAATCAATCCGATCGGCGATGATCGGACTGTTTCGATCGATCGAAACCATGATCCCGATCGGCGATGATCGATCTTGGACCATTGCGATCAATTTGATCGGCGACGATCCGATGGTTGCAATTGATCCAAGCCATGATCCCGATCGATGATGATCGATCTCAGACCGTTGTAATCAAACCGATCGGCAACGATCCGACGGTTGAGATCGATCGAAGCCATGATCCCGATCGGTGATGCTCGATCTGGGACCATTGCGATCAATCCGATCGGTGATGATCCGATGGTTGCGATCGATCCAAGCCAAGATCCCGATCGGCGATGATCGATCTCGGACCATTACGATTAATCCGTTCGGCGACGATCCGACGGTTTCGATCGATCGAAGCCATGATCCCAATCGGCGATGATCGATCTCGGATCATTGCGATCAATCCGATCGGCGATGATCAGACTATTGCGATCGATCGAATCCATGATCCCGATCGGCGATAATCGATCTTGGACCATTGCGATCAATCCGATCGGTAATGATCCGACTGTTGCGATCGATCGAAGCCATGATTCCGATCGGCGATGATCGATCTTGCACCGTTGTGATCAATCTGATCGGCAAGGATCCGATGGTTGCGATCGATCAAAGCCATGATCCCGATCGGCGATGATCGATTTTGGACCGTTGTGATCAAACTGATCGGCAATGATCCGACGGTTGCGATCGATCGAAGCCATGATCCCGATCGGTGATGATCGATCTTGGACCGTTGCGATCAATCCGATCGGCGATGATCCAATGATTGCGATTGATCCAAGCCATGATCTCGATCGGCGACGATCGATCTCGGACCATTGCGATCAATCTGATCGGCGATGATCTGATGATTGCGATATATCGAAGCCATGATCCCGATCGGTGATGATTGATCTTGGACCATTGCAATCAATCCGATCGGCGATGATCTGACGGTTGTGATCGATCGAAGCCATGATCCCGATCGACGATGATCGATCTCGGATCGTTGCGATCAATCCGATCGGCGATGATCCGACGGTTGCGATCGATCCAAGCCATGATCCTGATCGGCGATGATCAATCTCGGACCGTTGCGATCAAACTGATCGGCAACGATCCAATGGTTGCGATCGATCGAAGCTATGATCCCGATCGGCGATGATCGATCTCAGACCGTTGTGATCAATCCGATCAGCGACGATCTGACGGTTGCGATCGATCCAAGCCATGATCCCGATCGACGATGATCGATCTCGGACCGTTGCAATCAAACTGATCGGCAATGATCCGACGGTTGAGATCGATCGAAGCCATGATCCCGATTAGCGATGCTCGATCTAGGACCGTTGCGATCAATCTGATCGACGACGATCCGACGGTTGCGAACAATCCAAGCCATGATCTCGATCGGTGATGATCAATCTCGAACCATTGTGATCAATCCGATTGGCGACGATTGGACTGTTGCGATCGATCAAAGCCATGATCCCGATCGATGATGATCGATCTCGGACCGTTGCGATCAATCCGATCGGTGATGATCTGACTATTGCGATTGATTGAAGCCATGATCCTGATCGGCGATAATCGATCTCGGATCGTTGCGATCAATCTGATCGGCGATGATCCAACGGTTGCAATCGATCCAAGCCATGATCCCGATCGGCGATGATCGATCTCGGAACGTTGCGATCAAACTGATCGGCAATGATCCGACGATTGCGATCGATCAAAGCCATGATCCCGATCGGCAATGATCGATCTCAAACCGTTGCGATCAATCCGATCGGCGATGATCCGATGATTGCGATTGATCCAAGCATTGATCTTGATCGGCGATGATCAATCTCGGACCATTGCGATCAATCCGATCGGCGACGATCCGACGGTTGCGATATATCGAAGCCATGATCCCAATCGGGGAAGATCGATCTTGGACTGTTGCAATCAATCCGATCAGCGACGATCTGATGGTTGCGATCGATCGAAGCCATGATCCCGATCGACGATGATCGATCTTGGATCATTGCGATCAATTCGATCGGTGATGATCAGAAGGTTGCGATCGATCCAAGCCATGATCCTGATTGGCGATGATCGATCTCGAACCTTTGCGATCAAACTAATCGGTAACGATCTGATGGTTCCGATCAATCGAAGCCATAATCCCGATCGACGATGATCGATTTCGGACCGTTGCGATCAATCCGATCGGCGACGATCTGACGATTGCGATCGATCCAAGCCATGATCCCGATCGACGATGATCAATCTCGGACCATTACAATCAAACCGATCGACAACGATCCGATGATTGAGATCGATCGAAGCCATGATCCCGATCGGCGATGCTCGATCTGGGACCATTGCGATCATACCGATCGGCGATGATCCGACGGTTGCGAATGATCCAAGCCATGATCCCGATCAGCAATGATCGATCTCGAACCATTGCGATCAATCCGATCGGCGATGATCGGACTGTTGCGATCGATCGAAGCCATGATCCTGATCGGCGATGATCGATCTCAGACCATTGCGATCAATCCGATCGGTGATGATCCGACTGTTGCGATCGATGAAGCCATGATCCCGATCGGCGATGATCGATCTCGGATCATTGCGATCAATCCAATCGGTGATGATCCGATGGTTGTGATCGATCCAAGCCATGATCTCGATTGGCGATGATCGATCTCGGACCGTTGCGATCAAACTGATCGGCAACGATCCGACGGTTGCGATCAATCGAAGCCATGACCCCGATCGGCGATGATCGATCTCGGACCGTTGCGATCTGTTCGATCGGCGATGATCCGACGATTTCGATTGATCCAAGCCATGATCTCGATCGACGATGATCGATCTCAGACCATTGCGATCAATCCGATCGGCGACGATCCGACGGTTGCGATATATTGAAGCCATGATCCCGATCGGTGATGATCGATCTTGGACCATTCTGATCAATCCGATCGGTGACGATCTGACGGTTGCGATAGATCGAAGCCATGATCTCGATCGGCATTGATCGATCTTGGACCATTGCGATCAAACCGATCGGCAATGATCTGACGGTTGCGATCGATCGAAGCCATGATCCCGATCGACGATGATCAATCTCGTACTGTTGCGATCAATCCGATCGGAGATGATCCGACGGTTGTGATCGATCCAAGCCATGATCCCGATCGGCGATGATCAATCTCGCACCGTTGCGATCAATATGATCGGCAATGATCCGACGGTTGCGATCGATCGAAGCCATGATCCCAATCGGCGATGATCGAACTCGCACCGTTGCGATCAATCTGATCGACGAGGATCCGATGGTTGCGATCGATCGAAGCCATGATCCCGATCGGCGATGATCGATCTCGGACCGTTGCGATCAATCCGATCAGCGACGATCCGACGGTTGTGATCGATCCAAGGCATGATCCCGATCGGTGATGATTGATCTCGGACTGTAGAGATCAATCTGATCGGCGATGATCCGACGATTATGATCAATCGAAGTTATGATCTCGATCGGCTATGATCGATCTCGGACCGTTGCGATCAATCCGATCGGCGATGATCCAACGGTTGTGATCGATCCAAGCCATGATCCTGATCGGCGATGATCGATTTCTGATCGTTGTGATCAATCCGATCGGCGACGATCCGATGATTGCGATCGATCCAAGTCATGATCCCGATCGGCGATGATCGATCTTGCAGCATTGCGATCAATCCAATCGGCGAGGATCCAATCGATTGCGATCGATTGAAGCCATGATACCGATCGGCGATGATCGATCTTGGACCATTGCAATCAATCCGATCGGCGACGATCGGACTATTGCGATCGATCGAAGCCATGATCCCGATCGGCGATGATCGATCTTGGACCATTGTGATCAATCCGATCGGCGATGATCCAACGGTTGCGATCGATCCAAGCCATGATCCCGATCGATGATGGTCGATCCGGACCATTGCAATCAAACCGATCGGAAACGATCCGATGGTTGTGATCGATCGAAGCCATGATTCCGATAGGCGATGATCGATCTCGGATCATTGCGATCAATCCGATCAGCGACGATCGAACGGTTGCGATCGATTGAAGCCATGATTCCGATCGGTGATGTTCGAACTCGCACCATTGCGATCAATCCGATCGGCGAGGATTCGATGGTTGCAATCGATCAAAGCTATGATCCCGATCGGCGATGATCATTCTTGGACCATAGCGATCAATTCGATCGGCAATGATCTGCCAATTGCGATCGATCCAAGCCATGATCACGATCGGCGATGATCTATCTCAGACCATTGCGATCAATTTGATCGGCGACGATCCGACGATTGCGATCGATCGAAGCCACGATCCCAATCAGCTATGATCAATCTCATACCATTGCGATCAATTCGATCGGCGACCGTCCTACGGTTGCGATCGATCCAAGCCATGATCCCGATCGGCAATGATCGATCTCGGACCATTGCGATCAATCCGATCAGCGATGATCTGATGGTTGCGATCGATTCAAGCCATGATCCTGATCGGGGATGATCGATCTGGAACCGTTGCGATCAATCTGATCGGCGACGATCCGATGGTTGCGATCGATCCAAGCCATGATCCCGATCGGCGATGATCGATCTCGGATCGTTGCGATCAATCTGATTGGCAATGATCCGACGGTTGCGATATATCAAAGCTATGATCCCGATCGGTGATGATCGATCTCGGACCATTGCGATCAATCCGATCGGCGATAATCTGATGGTTGCGATTGATCGAAGCCATGACCCCAAGCGGTGATGATCGATCTTGGACCGTTGTGATCAGTCCGATCGGCGACGATCCGATGGTTGTGATCGATCGAAGCCATGATCGTGATCCACAATGATCGATCTCGAACCGTTGCGATAAATCCGATCGGCGACGATCTGACTGTTGTGATCGATCGAAGCCATGATCCTGATCGGTGATGATCGATCTCAGACCATTGCGATCAATCCGATCGGTGACGATCCGACGGTTGCGATCGATCGAAGCCATGATCCCGATCGGTGATGATCGATCTCGGACCGTTGCGATCAATCCGATCGGCAACGATCCGACGATTGCGATTGATCCAAACCATGATCTCGATCGGCGATAATCGATCTCAGACCATTGCGATCAATCTGATCGGCGATGATCCGAGGGTTGCAATATATTGAAGCCATGATACCGATCGGTGATGATCGATCTTGGACCATTGCAATCAATCCGATCGGCGATGATCTAACGGTTGCGATCGATCGAAGCCATGATCCCGATCGACGATGATCGATCTCGGATCGTTGCAATCAATCCGATCAGCGATGATCTGATGGTTGCGATCGATCCAAGCCATGTTCACGATCGGCGATGATCGATCTCGGACTGTTGCGATCAATTCGATCGGCGATGATCCGATGGTTGCGATCGATCGAAACCACGATCCCAATCATCTATGATCGATCTCGTACCGTTGCGATCAATCCGATCGGCGACCATCCTACGGTTGTGATCGATCCAAGCCATGATCCCGATCGGCTATGATCGATCTCGGACCGTTGCGATCAATCCGATCGGCGATGATCTGACGGTTGTGATCGATCCAAGCCATGATCCCGATCGGCGATGATCGATCTCAAACTGTTGCGATCAATCCGATCGGCAATGATCCGACGGTTGCGATTGATCCAAGCCATGATCCTGATCGGCGATGATCGATCTCGGATCGTTGCGATCAATCCGATTGGCGACGATCCGATGGTTGCGATATATCGAAGCTATGATCCCTATCGGTGATGATCGATCTCAGACCATTGCGATCAATCCGATCGGCGATGATCCGATGGTTGCGATCGATCGAAGCCATGACCCCGAGCGGTGATGATCGATCTCGAACCGTTGTGATCAATCCGATCGGCGATGATCCGACGGTTGTGATCGATCGAAGCCATGATCGTGATCCGCGATAATTGATCTCGAACCGTTGCGATAAATCTGATCGGCGACGATCCGATGGTTGCGATCGATCGAAGCCATGATCCTGATCGGCGACGATCGATCTTGGATCGTTGCAATCAATTCGATCGGTGATGATCCGATGGTTGCGATCGATCGAAGCCATGATCCCGATCGGTGATGATCGATCTCGGACCGTTGCAATCAATCCGATCGGCGACGATCCGATGGTTAAGATTGATCGAAGCCATGATCCTGATCGGCAATGATAGATCTTCGACCATTGCGATCAATCTGATAGGCGACGATCCGACGGTTGCGATCGATCCAAGCCATGATCCCGATCGGCCATGATCGATCTCGGACCGTTGCGATCAATCGGATCGGCGAAGATCCAACGGTTGCGATCGATCGAGGCCATTATCCCCATTAGCAATGATCAAAATCGGACCGTTGCGATCAATCCGATCGGCGATGATCCGACGGTTGCGATCGATCCAAGCCATGATCCCGATCGGCAATTATCGATCTCGGACTATTGCGATCAATCCGATCGGTGACGATCTGACTATTGTGATCGATCGAAGCCATGATCCCGATCGGCGATGATCGATCTTGGACCGTTGCGATCAATCTGATCGGCGATTTTCCGATGGTTGCGATCAATCCAAGCAATGATCCCGATCGGCGATGATCGATCTAGGACCGTTGCGATCAATCCGATCGGCGACGATCCGACTGTTGCGATCGATCTAAGCCATGATCCCGATCGGCGATGATCAATCTCGGACCATTGCGATCAATCCGATCGGCAACGATCCGACGGTTGCTATCGATCGAAGCCATGATTCGATCGGCGATGATCGATCTCGCACCATTGCGATCCATCCGATCGGCAAGGATCCGATGGTTGCGATCGATCGAAGCCATTATCCCGATCGGCGATGATCGATATCGGACCGTTGCGATCAATCCGATCGGCAATGATCGGACTGTTGCGATCAATCGAAACCATGATCCCGATCAGCGATGATCGATCTTGGACCATTGCGATCTATCCGATCGGCGACGATCCAACGGTTGCGATCGATCCAAGCCATGATCCCGATCGACGATGATCGATCTCGGACCGTTACAATCAAACCGATTGGCAACGATCCGATGGTTGAGATCGATCGAAGCCATGATCCCGATTGGCAATGCTCGATCTGAGACCGTTGCGATCAATCCGATCGGCGTTGATTCGATGGTTGCGATCGATCCAAGCCATGATCCTGATCGGTGATGATCGATCTCGGACCGTTGCGATCAAACTGATCGGCAACGATCCGACGGTTGCGATCGATTAAAACCATGATCCCGATCGGTGATGATCGATCTCGGACCGTTGCGATAAATCCGATCGGCGATGATCCGACGGTTGCAACTGATCCAAGCCATGATCTCGATCAGTGATGATCGATCTCGGACCATTGCGATCAATCCGATCGGCAACGATCCGATGGTTGCGATATATCGAAGCCATGATCCCGATCGGTGATGATCGATCTCAAACTGTTGCGATCAATCCGATCGGCGATGATCCGACGGTTGCTATCGATCCAAGCCATGATCCTGATCGGCGATGATCGATCTCGGATCGTTGCGATCAATCCGATTGGCGACGATCCGACGGTTGCGATATATCGAAGCTATGATCCCTATCGGTGATGATCGATCTCAGACAGTTGCGATCAATCCGATCGGCGATGATCCGATGGTTGCGATCGATCGAAGCCATGACCCCGAGCGGTGATGATCGATCTCGGACCGTTGTGATCAATCCGATCGGCGACGATCCGACGGTTGCGATCGATCGAAGCCATGATCGTGATCCGCGATAATTGATCTCGAACCATTGCGATAAATCTGGTCGGCGATGATCCGACGGTTGCGATCGATCAAAGCCAATGTCCTGATCAGCGATGATCGATCTTGGACCGTTGCAATCAATCCGATCGTGACAATCCGACGGTTGCGATCGATCGAAGCCATGATCCCGATTGGCGATGATCGATCTCAGACCGTTGCGATCAATCCGATCGGCAACGATCCGATGGTTAAGATTGATCGAAGCCATGATCCTGATCGGCAATGATCGATCTCCGACCATTGCGATCAATCCGATAGGCGACGATCCAACGGTTTGCGATTGATCCAAGCCATGATCACGATCGGCCATGATCGATCTCGGACCGTTGCGATCAATCGGATCGGCGACGATCCGATGGTTGTGATCGATCGAGGCCATTATCCCCATTGGCAATGATCAAAATCGGACCGTTGCGATCAATCTGATCGGCGATGATCCGACGGTTGCAATCGATCCAAGCCATGATCTCGATCGGTGATTATCAATCTCGGACTGTTGCGATCAATCCGATCGGTGACGATCCGACTGTTGTGATCGATCGAAGCCATGATTAGATCGGCGATGATCGATCTTGGACCGTTGCGATCAATCTAATCGGCGATTTTCCGATGGTTGCGATCGATCCAAGCAATGATCCCGATCGGCGATGATCGATCTAGGACCGTTGCGATCATTCCGATCGGCGATGATCCGACCGTTGCGATCGATCTAAGCCATGATCCCGATCGGCGATGATCAATCTTGGACCGTTGCGATCAATCTGATCGGCGATGATCCGACGGTTGCGATCGATCGAAGCCATGATCTCGATCGGCGATGATCGATCTCGCACCATTGCGATCCATCCGATCGGCGAGGATCCGATGGTTGCGATCGATCGAAGCCATTATCCCGATTGGCGATGATCGATCTCGGACCATTGCGATCAATCCGATCGGCGACGATCGGACTATTGCGATCGATCGAAACCATGATCCTGATCGGCGATGATCGATCTCGGACCATTGCGATCTATCCGATCGGCGACGATCCAACGGTTGCGATCGATCCAAGCTATGATCCCGATCGACGATGATCGATCTCGGACCGTTGCAATCAAACCGATTGGCAACGATCCGACGGTTGCGATGATCCAAGCCATGATTCCGATCGGCGATGATCGATCTCTGATCGTTGCGATCAATCCGATCGGTGACGATCCGACGGTTGCGATCGATCCAAGCCATGATCCCGATCGACGATGATCGATCTCGCAGTGTTGCGATCAATCCGATCGGCGAGGATTCGATGGTTGTGATCGATTGAACCATGATCCCGATCGGCGACGATCGGACTGTTGCGATCAATCGAAGCCATGACCCTGATCGATGATGATCGATCTCGGACCGTTGCGATCAAACTGATCGGCAACGATCCGATGGTTGCGATCGATTGAAGCCTTGATCCCGATCGGCGATGATCGATCTCGAACCATTGCGATCAATCCGATCGGCGACCATCCGACGGTTGCGACTGATCCAAGCCATGATCTCGATCGGTGATGATCGATCTCGGACCATTGCGATCAATCCGATCGGCGACGATCCGACGGTTGCGATATATCGAAGCCATGATCCCGATCGGTGATGATCGATCTTGGACCGTTGCGATCAATCCGATCGGCGATGATCGGATAGTTGCGATCAATCGAAGCCATGATCTCGATCGGCGTTGATCGATCTCAGACCGTTGTGATCAATCCGATCGGCGACCATCCCACGGTTGCGATTAATCGAAGCCATGATGCCGATCGACGATGATCAATATTGGGCCGTTGCAATCAATCCGATCGGAGACGATCTGACAGTTCCGATCGATCCAAGCCATGATCCCGATCGGCGATGATCGATCTCGTACCATTGCGATCAATCTGATCGGCAACGATCCGACGGTTGCGATCGATCCAAGCCATGATCTCGATCGGCGATGATCGATCTCGCACCGTTTCCATCAATCCGATCGGCGAGGATCCGATAGTTGCGATCGATCAAAGCCATGATCCCGATCGGCGATGATCGATCTCGGACCGTTGCGATCAATCCGATCGGCAATGATCCAACGGTTGTGATCGATCCAAGCCATGATCCCAATTGGCGATGATCGATCTCGGACCATTGCGATCAATCCGATCGGTGATGATCCGATGGTTGTGATCGATCGAAGCCATGATCCTGATCGGCGATGATCGATCTCGGACCGTTGCAATCAATCTGATCGGCGACGATCCGACGGTTGCGATCGATCCAAGCCATGATTTTGATTGGCGATGATCGATCTCTGATCGTTGCGATCAATCCGATCGGTGACGATCCGACGGTTGCGATCGATCCAAGCCATGATCCCGATCGACGATGATCGATCTTGCAGTGTTGCGATCAATCCGATCGGCGAGGATCCGATGGTTGCGATCGATTGAACCATGATCCCGATCGGCCACGATCGGACTATTGCGATCAATCAAAGCTATGACCCCGATCGGCGATGATCGATCTTGGACCATTGTAATCATCCGATCGGCGACGATCCGACTGTTGCGATCGATACAAGCCATGATCCTGATCGACGATGATCGATCCGGACCATTGCAATCAAATTGATCGGCAACGATCCGACAGTTGCGATCGATCGAAGCCATGATCTCGATCGGCGATGATCGATCTCGGACCATTGCGATCAATCCGATCGGCGATGATCCGATGGTTGCGATCGATCCAAGCCATGATCCCGATCGGCGATGATCGATCTCGGACCATTGCGATCAATCCGATCGGCGATGATCCGTCGATTGCGATATATCGAAGCCATGATCCCGATCGGTGATGATCGATCTCAGACCGTTGCGATCAATCCGATCGACGATGATTGAACGGTTGCGATCAATCAATGCCATGATCCTGATCGGCGTTGATCGATCTCGGACCGTTGCGATCAATCCGATCAGCGACGATCTGACGGTTGCGATCGATCGAAGCCATGATCTCGATCGGCGATGATCGATCTCGCACCGTTTCGATCAATCCGATCGGAGACGATCCAATGGTGCGATCGATCCAAGCCATGATCCCGATCGGCGATGATCGGTCTTGGACCGTTGCGATCAATCCGTTCAGCAACGATCCGATGGTTGCGATCGATCGAAGCCATGATCTCGATCAGCGATGATCGATCTCGCACCATTGCGATCAATCAGATCGGCGAGGATCCGATGGTTGCGATCGATCGGAGCCATGATCCCGATCGGCGATGATCGATCTTGGACCGTTGCTATCAATCCAATGGGCAACGATCCAACGGTTGCGATCGATCCAAGCCATGATCCCGATCGGCGATGATCGATCTCGGACCGTTGCGATCAATCCGATCGATGACGATCAGACTGTTGCGATCAATTCGATCGGCGATGATCCGACGGTTGCGATCGATCCGAGCCATGATCCCGATCGACGATGATCGATCTCGGACCATTGCGATCAATCCGATTGGCGACGATTGGACTGTTGCGATCAATCCGATCGGCGACGATCCGACGGTTGTGATATATCGATGCCATGATCCCGATCAGTGATGATCGATCTCGGACCATTGCGATCAATCCGATCGATGACGATCTGACGGTTGCGATCGATGGAAGCCATGATCCCGATCGGCGATGATCGATCTCGGACCATTGCGATCAGTCTGATCAGCGACGATCCGACTGTTGCGATCGATCGAAGCCATGATCCCGATCGGCGATGATCGATCTCGGACCGTTGCGATCAATCCGATCGGTGATGATCCGATGGTTGCGATCGATCTAAGCCATGATCCCGATCGACGATGATCGATCTCGGACCGTTGCGATCAATCCGATCGGTGACGATCCGATGGTTAAGATCGATCGAAGCCATGATCCTGATCGGCGATGATCGATCTCCGACCGTTGCGATCAATCCAATAGGCGACGATCCGACGGTTGCGATCGATCCAAGCTATGATCCTGATCGGCCATGATCGATCTCGGACCATTGCGATCAATCGGATCGGTGATGATCCGACGGTTGCGATCGATCGAGGCCATGATCTCCATCGGCAATGATCGAAATCGGACCGTTGCGATCAATCCGATCGGCGATGATCCGACGGTTGCGATCGATCCAAACCATGATCCCGATCGGCGATTATCGATCTTGGACTGTTGCGATCAATCCGGTCGGTGACGATCCGACGGTTGCGATCGATCGAAGCCATGATCCCGATCAGCGATGATCGATCTCGGACTGTTGCGATCAATCCGATCGGCGATGATCCGACGGTTAAAATCGATCAAAGCCATGATCCTGATCGGCGATGATCGATCTACGATCTTTGTGATCATCCGATAGGCGACGATCCAACGGTTGCGATCGATCTAAGCCATGATCCCGGTCGGCCATGATCAATCTCGAACCATTGTGATCAATCGGATCGGTGATGATCCGATGGTTGTGATCGATCGAGGCCATGATCCCCATCAGCAATGTTCGAAATTGGACCGTTGCGATCAATCCGATCGGTGATGATCCGATGGTTGCGATCAATCTAAGCCATGATCCTAATCGGCGATTATCGATCTCGGACTATACCGATCAATCTGATCGGTGACGATCCGACTGTTGTGATCGATCGAAGCTATGATCCCGATCGACGATGATCGATCTTGTACCGTTGCGATCAATCTGATCGGCGATTTTCTGATGGTTACGATCGATCCAAGCCATGATCCCGATCGGCGATGATCGATCTCAGACCGTTGCGATCAATCCATTCAGCGATGATCCGATGGTTGCGATCGATCGAAGCCATGATCTCGATCGGCGATGATCGATCTCGCATCATTGCGATCAATCCGATCGGCGAGGATCCGATGGTTGCGATCGATCGGAGCCATGATCCCGATCGGTGATGATCGATCTCGGACCGTTGCTATCAATCTGATCAGCAACGATCCAACGGTTGCGATCGATCCAAGCCATGATCCCGATCGGTGATGATCGATCTCGGACCGTTGCAATCAATCCGATCGGTGACGATCGGACTGTTGCGATCAATCCGATCGGTGATGATCCGACGGTTGCGATCGATCCAAGCCATGATCCCGATCAGTGATGATCGATCTTGGACCATTGCGATCAATCCGATCGACGACGATCGGACTGTTGCGATCAATCCGATCGGCGACGATCCGACTATTGCGATCGATCGAAACCATGATCCCGATCGGCGATGATCGATCTCGGACCGTTGCAATCAATCCGATCGGCGATGATCCGATGGTTGCTATCGATCCAAGCCATGATCCCGATCGGCGATGATCGATCTCGGACCATTACGATCAAACCGATTGGCAATGATCCGATGGTTGCTATCGATCGAAGCCATGATCCCGATCGGCGATGATCGATCTCGGACCATCGCGATCAATCCGATCGGCGACGATTCAATGGTTGCGATCGATCGAAGCCATGATCCTGATCGGCGATATTTGATCTCGGATGGTTGTGGTCAATCCGATCGGCGACGATCCTACGGTTGTGATCGATCGAAGACATGATCCCAATCGGTGATGATCGATCTCGAACCGTTGTGATCAATTCGATCGGCGACGATCCGATGGTTGCAATCGATCGAAGCCATGATCCTGATCGGCAATGATTGATCTCGGACCATTGCGATTAATCCGATCAGCAATGATCCGACGGTTGTGATCGATCCAAACCTTGATCCCGATCAGCAATGATCGATCTCGGACCGTTGCGATCAATCGATCGGCGATGATTCGATGGCTGCGATCGATCGAAGTCATGATCCCGATCGGCGATGATTCGACAGCTGCGATCGATCGAAGTGATGATCCCGATTGGTGATGATTGATCTCGGACTATTGCGATCAATCCAATCGGCGAGGATCCGACGGTTGCGATCGATCCAAGCCATGATCCCGATCGGCGATGATCGATCTCGGATCATTGCGGTCAATCCGATCGGCGACGATCCGACGATTTCGATCGATCCAAGCCATGATCCCGATTGGCGATGATCGATCTCGGACCATTGCGATCAATCCGATCGGCGACGATCCGAAGGTTGCGATCGATCCAAGCCATGATCCCGATCGGCGATGATCGATCTCGGACCGTTGCGATCAATCCGATCGGTGACGATCCGACGGTTGCGATCGATCGAAGCCATGATCCCGATCGGCTATGATCGATCTCGGACCATTGCGATCAATCCGATCGGCGACGATCCGATGGTTGCGATCGATCCAAGCAATGATCACGATCGGCGATGATCGATCTCAGACCGTTGCAATCAATCCAATCGGTGGCGATCCGATGGTTTCGATCAATCGAAGCCATGATCCCGATCAGTGATGATCGATCTCGGACCGTTGCGATCAATCCGATCGGTGACGATCCGACGGTTGCAATCGATCGAAGCCAAGATCCCGATCGACGATGATCGATCTTGGACCGTTGCGATCAATCCGATCGGCGACGATCCGACGGTTGCGATCGATCCAAGCCATGATCTCGATCGGCGATGATCGATCTCGGACCATTGCGATCAATCCGATCGGTGACGATCCGACGATTGCAATCGATCGAAGTCAAGATCCCGATCGACGATGATCGATCCCCCCCCCTCCTTAAAGTCTCCTTTCTATTCGGCAACGGTGCTCGAATCTTAGTGGCTTTTTCTCTTTTTTTTTCTTCCCCACCGAGCGAACAACAAAGACGAAGAAGAAGAGAGAGGAACCGATCCCGTTCCTCCACGATCGAGAGAAAACTAAATTCATTAGGATTCTCGTTCGAAGATTCGAGCTTCTCTTGGCCTCCGGTCAGGGGATGGAAGAGGTAAATGCAGGCGATCGCTTGTTTTCTTCAAATAGATTGAGCTTTGGATTCCGCAACGTCTATGGTGTTTCGTTCTTCGTTCCTTCCTTTCTTTATAATTTGGATTTTAGATCGTATTCTTCGTAATTTGGATCAACAACTTGGATTCTGGAATGGTATTTAATGGATAGACGTTTTGCATTTAGCTCCAGATCCATGGTCCTACGCTGTTTTTCATGATGCTTTTGTGTTTCGAGCCAAGAATATGGGATGTGATGTGGTTATTTGATTTCGGATGGTCTTGGATGGATTTAATAGATGGTTTAAAGGAGTTTAGATGGAATTTAGAGGCTTCAGTGCGGCTTTGATGGATATTTCTAGTGACATTGATTGCGTTTTTTGTTTATTGACTGAAATTACTTTGGCATTTAATTAAGGTGGAATAAATGCAGGTTCCGAGCCTCCTTGTTCACTAGTTCTTTCTGTGTTTACGCCACTGGATGGATCCGCTGAAACTGTTGTCTGCCAGGTTACTTCAGCACAATAACAATACAATTCTGGTTAGTTGTCATGAGAGAAAGCACCAGGGGAAGTTAATGGTACTAAGAAGCAGGGGTTCTTTCTAACTTACAGCTCCTATAGGTTGGGAAAGTTGCCTAAGAAACATGGAATTTCTCCACGAAGCTGTTGTTGTGCAAGTCTTTGTCATGCACCAAAAGAGTAAGCTTAGAAAAATTAAATAAACTGGGAGTCCTTTTTCCTTTTCCTTTTTTTTTTTAATTTCGATCACTGTACTCACATAATTTCCAAGGCTCCAATACACTGAAGTTTGGAAGTACACCAGAGAACCCAAACCCAGAAAGATATCTACAGTTCAACCATCAAATCAATTGCAAGTTCAATTCACCAACTAATGATCATATGGACTGATTCAAAGAGTAGATGCATGCAACTTACAAGGTAAGGATATATATAAAAGTTTATCAGTAGCCAAGTAGCAAGTCTTTAATCAGTAATCATTTATTATTATGTATGCATGTTTGAAGTTTATCAATAGCAAAGCTTCTTTTTTTTTCGGTTCCACCAGTTCCTTCCTCCTACCATTGTTTTTCTTGTAGGAACAAATGCTCTGTGAGGCCAATAAAAGTTTAAAGAGAAGGGTAAGGATACCTCTAGCTATGAATCGCTCTAAATATAAATATTCTAGGTACATGGATTGTTTTTTTAGTAAAATATTGCAAGCTTGTCATGGATTTTGTTGGATATGCAGTTGGAGGAAAGCAACCCCGCTACTCAGCAACAAGTTTGGGATCCCACTGCTCATGCAGTGGGCTATGGCCGGCAGCCACCTCAACCACAGGGCGATGGATTCTACCAACAGATGGATAGTGAACCTACTCTCCATATCGGGTACCTTCTTCCATTGCCGGCTCTTCTTCTTTTGGTTTTGTTTTCCTTACATAAGAAGGTGTCTCTGCTCTCTGAAGTAAAAATCACCATAACTAACATATTTGTGACTAGAGCCCCTTTATGCCAAACCTGAACGTGCTTAAACTGGGTTGGTTTCAGCGGAGGTTTTAAATTGCTACCCTTAGTTATGTCTTACGAAGCATATGAAGCACTGTTAGTTTACCCCCTGCCCCCACACTATAATTTTCCATTTTTTGGCTTCATATTTAATTGTGTAGTTCTTTGTTTGTTTTCAAAAATATGGGGCCTTTGTTTGTTGTTTTGTGTTGTTGTTAGATGTTCATATTGTTTCTTTAGTTGCTTCAAGTTTCTGCATTATAATTTTAACATTTATCAGAAGCAGTCTACTAATCCTAATTATGTCATTGTTTCCACGATGGTTTCTAAGGAAGCTATCCTCTGTTTAGTGTAGGTATTCTCAGCATTGTGGGTTTTGAATCAAATCACAGAAAAAATGGCATCTGTCTGCTTTCCATAAAAAGATTTACGTCATGTTGACAGCCATTTGTAAAATGCACTTGAAACTTGATGGCATGTACGACGTGTTTCCATTTAGTTTACCCACATAGATGGGTAAAATGTGATACATAATAACAATGCAACTTCCAACAACATCAAAATATGGACACAGGCTTTCTTTACTATGTCATTGGCATCTTGAATTGCATCTTGAAGATGCTAAATCATTGTTTATCATGATTAGGCTGTGCCTTCTTGAATACACGATGATGTAAAAGGAAAGTAACATTCATTGTTGTCCTCAATTGAAGCCACTGATAGGCAACTCCTTTTCCTTGCTTAGATTCTACATCTTCAGGATTTCTCTCAGTTGATGTCATCATTTTCTCCAGATATGTTTGAGAACCATGCCTTAATCTACCACAGATATAGCAACAAATATAGCATCTCACTCTCTCTTTCTTGTCATGATCTTTGGAACTTTCTAGCTGCTTGGCTATTTTTTTTGCTTCTGCCTGGCAGACTCACAAGAGAAATCTGTGGCACTGACATCAGTTGTTATTTTGCTGCCTTGAGACCTAGTTTGTCTGACTTGGAGGGTAACATGTTGCCCAATTAGTAGGAAAATATTTTAGACCCATCGTATCATTTTGAAAATAGCTCTGTAGTTCAGCTTTGTAGTTAGGAATCCTTTGTAGCAATCCACCGGGAGCATTCAAATCTTAGCAATTGAATGCCCATCATATTTTATCAAAATATCAATCAGTTAAAATAAGGCTTGCTGGTTGATCAGAGAGACAACAAATTAAAAATATTACAGCTATTGTTTACAAAAAATATGTAATGAAGGTCCTCAAACCGTGCAGGGTGTGATGTGCTTCTTCCATACTAGGCTAATGAGATTGAGAGATGGGTAGACAGAGCAAGTTCAGAACTCAACGTAGCCTTAGCTTGAGGAAGGTAGATGGTCAAGCTTTTGGCATTGCACCTAACTTCTAAGAAAGAAAATGAAAGGAAAGAATTTGGGTTTGATAGAATGTATAAGAAAGAAGGGAACGTTCTGTGGTGAACAAGGAAAAAGTTTTTCCTTTTCTTTGGGACAAGAAGAAAACAGAGGATATGCTGATGATGCTTTGGATAAAATTCATTCATGCTGGTTGAAGAATTAGTTTTTGATATAGGGAGACACGACAAGCCATCCGTGTTGCTAGCACGAATCATTAAGGGTTGACTGTTATAGTTCCGGCTTAATCCAAAACAAAATCTATATGCCTTTAAAAGGTCTACTTAGGGATGTTCCCCTTGCAACAGAAAATCTACCATATGTGGCGAGACTTATTTCTTGCAAGGCTCTAAAATGACCAATCTGTACTCTTTTCCATTCCATGGACTTTGGCTTAATGAATCACCTGACTTTTGCCACCAAGCCAAACACCTCAAGAGTAGCGTGGTAGGTACGTTTTAACTTGTGAAGACGTCTTCCTTCGATGGACCAAGTCCTATATAAAATATTTTTAAGAGCATCGCTCCAGTCTTGTTTCCATTTTTTTTTTAATAATGTTGCCGATGCTTTTTAAAGCGTCAGCAATTATAAAAGCGTCGGCAAATTATAATTACTGATGTTTTTTGGTACAGTTTTTTACCGACGCTTTAAAAAGCGTCGGTAAACTTTTTCTCTACTCCATCCCTACCAACGCTTTTAAAAGCGTCAAAAAGCTATATCCCGACGCTAAAAAAGCGAAAAATAGCTTTAAAAGCGTCTGATGTATTGGCATTTTAAAGAGCTCTTTCACATTTTTTTTATTGCCGAATTTTTCATCGGATATAAAAGGTTACGATGTGAATAAAAAAGGATGAACAGGACTTTTCCGTGAAAGCTGATCTTCTGCAATCACAGAAAGTCTGCAAGAGGTCTAATTGGAGATTGTCTCTTCTTGGGAGAAGAGTTCTCCTTGCATTATTTAAGAATTTCATCTCCTGTCTGCATTCATCAGGCATGTGTGTGATATAGAGGAACGACGCGTGCGGCTCTTGCAAGGCACGAAGGGAAACTTCTCTCTGTAGATCGGATCTGCTACCTTCGTTATCAATAGCTTCGGCAACGAGAGGTACTGTTTTAAACTTAAATAAATAATCTTAAATTTTAGATATGTTAATTTGCTTTAATTAATATTCAATGTGAATATTAAAACCGATTTATATGCTTTCCACCTTGAGATGTGTGCATAAGAAAAACTATTTTTTTCCTACAAATGGTATCAGAGCCATGGTTAAGGCTTAGGAATGCATGTAATAGATCTGATATAATTATGCATACATAATCTAATGTAGATCTAAAGTTGATCTTATTTTGATTAGTTTAGATCTATAGTAGATTTAAAAGTTTTGCATGATGAAAGCATGTTAAAGTTATTTAATGATGATTAAATATATGTTTTAAAGGTAGATCTAATGTAGATCTTGCATGTTGTGTTCTATTATATCTTGGATTGGGTATATTCACCAAGCCGTTCGTCATAGGGAGGTTTCATAGACTCTATTTTTTATTCAAGAAAGGTTTCCTATGACATGTAAGGGTGTTACCGTGAAAGAACCCATGAACGGATGTACAGAACAAAAGAAAGAAAGATTAAAATATGTTTTAACCGAATTAATCTTTTATTCTGTGATAATTTTGATTAGATCCAAAATTAATTAAAGATGAAATGTTAATAAAGATTAACATTAAGACATCTTAATTAATTTAAAACTTAATTATAAATTATAGTAAAATTATTTTACGTAAAAGTCAGATCACAGAAATTAGAAAGAAAGTAAAGATGTTTTACAAAAAAATTTTGAAAATATTTCAAAATCAGAACTCAAATTAAAATTGGTTCAAATTTGAAAAGGAGTTAAGATCTAGAATTATGAATTAAAGACCTTAAGACATGATCATAAATTATGGGCTAATTGGGTTAGCATGAATCAGGTTCTCTAAATGGGTTAGACCTAAGGTTAGATGAATTGGACTAAATTAGAAAATTGAATCTAATCAAATGTTGAGATAAGTTTTTTTTTTCTTGAGATCCATCTAATTAGATTAGATTGATCAGTCCATACATCTAAATGGACTTGATTTGGGGCTCAGTGGACACCCAAGTCTTTAGGCAAATTTAATTGGGTCTGGTCAACCACTTGGTGTCTAGAAAGGTTCTGATCAAGGTCGCGGCTACCTCTAACCTGGCTAGTTGATTATCAGCTAGTGTCTAGGCAAGATGGTTAATGGCGCAACTCGGCCTTTTGATCAAGCCGGCCTGGCTAAGTGGTCCCAGCACTTGATTAGACTAGCCTATTGACTTGGGCTAACCCATGCTTCCTAAGGAAAATCAGTCCGACTGATTTAGGTACCCATGGACCAAATTAATGAACCCAACTAAATGGTTTAGTGGAGAATACATAAATTGGTCCATGTCATTCATGTGTCACAAATTAATCAAACCCTCTAAAATTATTAGGTCCCTAAAATGACTAAATTATGGGGATAATTAGATCATAGCCTCCCATTAAGAGAGTGATAATGAGTCCAATGGCTAAGATGATTATTGGAGGCCCAAAGGCCTGGTACTCATCTGGTCTTTGGAATTATCATTCATATTATGATGGTTCAATGCAACTCTCTCAACGATGGTCAGGTGGGCCGGCCAAAGTCGGGCTTGACCAATTCCTTGGTTAGAAGCTTGAACATGTCATGTTAATGGTTGGACCTAACCAGGACACCCAATAGGAGGCCCAAAGGCCGATTGACGTGCAACCTGGGGCAAAATAAATTACTAGAAATTGTTTGGGAAACAATTGGTTATGAACCTACCTTTAGATACATGTGGGTGGGCCGGCCAAAGTCGGGCTCATATGTAGTCTACTGGGTTCTAGTACCCACTAAGAAATTAGGAGTAATTTTCTGGGTTGGAGGTAGGGGCTACCAACCTGAATAAAATAGTGGGAGAACTTTAGACCATATGTCCAAGTCTATAGGTTTAAATAAATCATGTACACTAATAAGTTTTTGGTTTTCCTTTCAGAAATGTCTACAAATCTGTCGCTCCGGTCACTGTTGGACAATGATAAACTGACAGGTCCAAACTTCGATAGCTGGTATCGAAGGCTTAGGATAGTCCTAGAGCATGAAAGGATCCTTTATGTGATAATGGATCCTGCACCTGAGCAGCCAGCCCCAAATGTGCCTGGTGTGGCCAGGGACACTTATCTGAAGTGGACCAATGACCGCCACAGTGCGCTGCATAATGCTGGCTTCTATGAATGATGAGTTCAGCAGGAAATTTGAGGAGGCCCAACCGGAACAAATACTCCAAATGTTGAAGGAATCTTTCGGGACGCCAGACGACGTTGAAAGGTACAAAATGTCTAGTGCCATCTTCAACGCGCGTATGCGTGATGGGACTTCTGTCACCGATCATGTACTGTACATGATCGAGACGATAGAACGTCTGGGCAAACTTGGATTTCCTTTGCATGAGCAACTTGGGAAGGATGCCATACTGAACTCACTGCCTAGCTCCTACCTGGACTTTCTCAGTCATTATAGAATGACGAAGCCTGCAGTAAACTATCATGGATTGCTGGGTCTACTGCAGACTTTTGAGAAAGACCACCAGCTTCAAAAGAAGACAGTAAACTTGGTGGGAGGTTCAGGGGCAGGACGTCATCACCCTAAGAAAGGGATGAAGAAGAAAAATAAAAGAAAAAAGGTGCAACATGCTGGGCCTAGTCAGACCAAGAAGAAGAAGGCTGACAAAAGTCAGGCTGAGTGCTTCTACTGCAAGAAGCTGGGTCACTGGAAGAGGAACTGTCCCCAGTACATAGCAACCCTGGATCCTAACAGGCCTAAGAAGAAAAACCAGCAAGGAGTTGCTGGACAAGGTATTTATATGATAACACCTTGTAATTTTTCTATCTGTGATACTACTAATTGGGTATTAGATACCGGGAGTCCAATTCATATTTGCAATTCTTTGCAGGGGCTTCGAATTAGTAGAAGATTCAAAGAAGGTGAAAGATTCCTAAACGTGGGTGATGGAAGCCGAGTTCCAGTACTGGCGTTGGGAGTCGTGGAGCTTTATTTTGAATTTAATAAAATATTGCTTAGTGAATGTCACTATTGTCCTGCATTTTTATTTAATGTCATTTCTGTAGGCCAGTTGGCTATTGAAGGATATGATTTTTAATAAAGAAAGATATTTTAAATATCATTATGAATGATGTACCAGTGATGTGTGGACAATTGAGCAATGGAATTTACCTTCTATCACAGCCTGTTAATGTATTATGCACTCCAAACAAACGCCCAAAATAGATGATGTCGATGACTCATACCTTTGGCACTGTAGGCTAGGTCATATAAACAAGAACAGGATAAGCAGGTTAGTCAGAGAGGGCATCCTCAATGACATTGATTGTGAATCAATTAAAACTTGTGAATCCTGTCTTCTTGGGAAAATGACCAAGTCACCTTTTACAGGAAAAGGTGAAAGAGCCAAAGAGATTCTAGGCCTCATACATACGGATGTTTGTGGACCTATGAATACTGCCTCTATGAGAGGGTTTAGCTATTTCATTACATTTACAGACGACCACTCCAGGTTTGGTTATGTCTTCCTAATGAGACACAAATCTGAATCGTTTGAAATGTTCAAACGATATCGTAGTGAGGTAGAAAAACAAATTGGAAAGAATATTAAAATCCTTCGGTCAGATCGAGGAGGTGAATATCTTTCTAATGAGTTTTTGACATATCTAAAGGAGAATGAGATTCTCTCTCAATGGACACCTCCAGGACACCCCAGTTAAATGGTGTGTCTGAAAGGAGGAATCGAACCCTATTAGATATGGTTCGGTCCATGATGGGCTTTGCTAGTTTGCCTATCTCCTTTTGGGACTATGCACTTGAGTCGGCCTGTTACATTCTTAACAGGGTCCCTAGTAAATCTGTTGCTAAAACTCCATATGAGATATGGACGGGGCGTAAGCCGGTGCTCACACACCTTAGGGTCTGGGGGTGTCCAGCTTATGTCAAGAGATTGTTGACAGACAAGCTAGGACCAAGGTCTGACAAATGCCTCTTTGTTGGATATCCTAAGGAGTCTAAAGGATACTACTTCTACCAAACTGAAGAGCAAAAGTTGTTCGTCAGTATGAGAGCCACCTTTTTAGAAAAGGAGTATCTTACTGGAAGTGCTAAGGCTAATGTTGAACTTAATGAAGTTCGACAAGGAGAAGTACCTTTACACTCAGAAACCGCTATGGAACCGGCTTTGAATGGTTCAAACCCGGTGCCCGCTGAGGTACCATTAAGGAGATCTGGTAGAGTACCACGTCAGCCGGACAGATACTTCGGTTTCTTGGTCCGTGACGGGATCCCATCGAACTCGATGAGAACGATGAAGACCCAATCACCTATATGGATGCGCTGCAGAGATCTGACTCTGAGAAATGGCTAGATGCCATGAAGTCCGAAATGGAATCCATGGAGATCAATAGTGTATGGACACTAGTTGATCCACCTGAAGGGGTAAAACCCATAGGGTGTAAATGGATTTTCAAGAGGAAACGGGGTGCAGATGGGAAGGTGGAGACCTATAAAGCCCGTCTGGTTGCTAAGGGGTATAGTCAGCGTTATGGTATTGACTATGACGAGATTTTTTCCCCTGTAGCAATGCTCAAGTCAATTCGGATTATGCTTGCTCTAGCTGCACATTTTGACTATGAGATCTGGCAAATGGATGTCCGAACGGCTTTTCTAAATGGAGAGCTCGAAGAGGAGGTGTATATGATACAACCTGAAGGGTTCACATCCACAGACGAGTCAAAAGTATGCAGGCTTCATAAGTCCATCTATGGACTCAAGCAAGCTTCTCGGAGTTGGAATAAACGTTTTGATAAATGTATCAAGACTTATGGCTTCATTAAGAACAGAGAAGAACCCTGCGTGTATAAGTGGGCAAATGGTTCCATAGTTGTATTTCTTGTACTGTATGTGGATGACATTCTCTTGATTGGGAATGACATCCCTGCACTACAGGGAATAAAGGTTTGGTTGCTGTCTCAGTTCTCCATGAAAGACCTGGGAGAAGCTTCTTACATCCTAGGGATGAAGATCTATAGAGATAGATCTAAGAAGCTGCTGGGATTGTCCCAGTCAAAGTACATTGAGACTGTGCTGAAGAGGTTCAGCATGGATAATTCAAAAAGGGGCTATCTTTCGATAGGCCATGGAATTACTCTCTCCAAGAAGGATTGTGCGACAACTCCTGAGGAGAGAGAGTACATGAGTAGAATTCCGTATGCCTCAGCAGTGGGTTCTATCATGTATGCTATGACATGTACAAGACCAGACGTGGCACACTCACTAGGGATAGTGAGTAGGTACCAGTCTAACCCAGGTGAAGCACATTGGAAGGTGGTAAAAACCATCCTTAAGTATTTGAGAAATACTAAGGACCAATGGCTCATTTATGGAGAACCTGACTTAAAACTAGTGGGGTACACTGACTCCAGTTTTCAGTCAGATAGAGATGACAACAAAAGCATATCCGGATTTATCTTTACCCTCAATGGAGGAGCGATCTGCTGGAAAAGTTCCAAGCAGAACACAGTGGCAGATTCAGTATGCGAGGCTGAATACATTGCAGCATCAGATGCAGCAAAGGAAGCTGTATGGCTACGAAAGTTCTTGGGCGAGCTGGGAGTGGTACCTGCCCTGGAGAGTCCCGTCCTAGTATACTGTGACAGCACGGGAGCAATTGCCCAAGCCAAGGAGCCAAAGTCGCATCACCGAACCAAGCATGTGTTGCGCCGCTATCACCTTGTACGAGAGATCGTGGAACGAGGTGACATATACCTTCAGAAGATCGACGGAAAGGAAAACCTAGCTGACCCAATGACTAAAGCACTCGGAATCAAGGAGTTCAATGAACACAAGTGGAAGATGGGTATTAGATACTGTTTCGATTGGCTATAGTTCAAGTGGGAGTTGTTAGGAAATGTGTCCTACAGCCAATCGTCTAGCTTGTAGATGGTTATGAGTTGATGTATATGAACATGATTTATTCAATAAATAAAGTAAATTTTGGCCATACAGCATATAGTTTACATCTTCCAGTAGAATTCCAATATGTTGTAGTCCTTAGAGTTACATGTATTCGACAATGGAGGAATTGTTGAGTAACTCTTAAATAAGTTCGCGGCCAAATGATACGTCGTTACCGAGGACGACGACGTAATCAAGTGTAGGTCGTTGTATGTCATATGGGTTGGTTTGTTCTCTTAAACCAAGGAGTGTATAACACTGGTATGACATGCGGGTGAGTGTAGGAGTACATTCACTGAACAGTGACTCATCTCTGTTGAGTGCTCAACTGCCTGAGCAACTCACAGAAAGGCAATGGGTATAAGTGTCCCTTTGACATGAGACTATCATGTTGACTTGATAAGCAACTCACTGTACTTAGGCACTGGACCACCCGGATTTCTAATCCGGTGATGGAAGGTTGCTGGGTGCAGTCAAGTACTTATTGGGTCAGTGATGAGTCAAGATGGGATTGTCCACTCTAAGTGTTAGAGAGAGTGCTCGAACTATGTTTCAATTTAGCAAAACCTTGGCCAAGGTAATCTTTGCGAGGTGTCACAAGATTCATTGCATTGAAACATACTTGGGTGATTTACTCGGAGTTGGCAGTTAACTCCGTATTCGCCCAAAGTACTAGGACAAGGGGATGAATTATGCGGCAACCATAGCCTGGGTTCCAGAATGTTGCCTTGTGCAAATTCGATCTATCCGGACATCGGGAACCATGGCTAGATGGTCACATCGATTAGTATAGGAAGCGTTCCTGTGCTACCGGCTTAGGTTTGAACCTATAGAGTATGGAGTCACGCACATAGTCGGATGACTTGTACGTAGGCGTGATCACTGATTTGAGTGGGACTCAATCAGATGGGTCATACGGGGTTTGTTCTGGCTATGTCTAGCTAGCTTAGACATTAGCGGTAGCACCTACTTCGAGGGTGATTTGAGTTAGTCAGTAACTCAAATAGAATTTTGGGACACGATATGAATCTGGAATAAAGTTAATTTGAACCATGGACCAATGGTTGGTCTGATAACAGAGTGGTTTGGATCCGGGTTCGAAGTGGTTCGATCCAATAGAGCCTCTAAAAGTTTATTTATGAATTTTGAATTCATAAATCACTTCGGATTAGGGCTCGGCAAGGCACAATATGAAGTATGGTTCAAGAGCTACGAGTAGCTTCTTTCGGATTTGAATTTGGACTTCAAACGGAATTGATTGGATCAATTCTGTTAACAAAAGAAAATTTTAATTGATAATATCTTTTATTCGTCATCATCCATTTGTTATAGCAGCCTGGGAACGGAGTTATTGATTATGTTACGGGAGGATGCTCAAAGGTCCCGTCACTCTAGGTTTCCTCTTAGGCTCGCCGTTTGAGGGACGCATTGATGAGGTGACTGCCGACTTAATGTAGGACTCATGTAATGGCATTTTAAAGCGCTCTTTTTTTTTGATTGTGGAATTTTTTATCGGATATAAAAGGTTACGATGTGAATAAAAAAGGGTGAACATGTAAGAAGAAAAAAAATGACAGAGACTTTTCCGTGAAAGCTGATCTTTTGCAATCACAGAAAGTCTGCAAGAAGTCCAATTGGAGATTGTTTCTTTTTGGGATAAGAGTTATCCTTCCATTATTCAAGAATTCCATCTCCTGTCTGCATTCATCAAGCGTGCGTGTGATATAGAGGAGCGGCGCGTGCGGCTCTTGCAAGGCACAAAGGAGAACTTCTCTCTGCAGATCGGATCTGCTACCTTCGTTATCAACAGCTTCCGCAACGAGAGGTACTATTTTAAACTTAAATAAATAATCTTAAATTTCAGATCTGTTAATTTGCTTTAATTAATATTCAATATGAATATTAAAACCGGTTTACATGCTTTCCACCTTGAGATCTTGTGCATAGGAAAAACTATTTTTTCCCTACAAATGGTATTAGAGCTATGGTTAAGGCTTAGGAATGCATGTATAAGCATAATAGATCTGATATAATTATGCATACATAATCTCATGTAGATCTAAAGTTGATCTTATTTTGATTAGTTTAGATCTATAGTAGATTTAAAAGTTTTGCATGATGAAAGCATGTTAAAGTTATTTAATGATGATTAAATATATATTTTAAAGGTAGATCTAATGTAGATCTTGCATGCTGTGTTCTATTATATCTTGGATTGGGTATATTCACCAGGCCGTTCGGTCATAGGGAGGTTTTATAGCCTTTGTTTCTTTATTCAAGAAAGGTTTCCTATGACATGTAAGGGTGTTACTGTGAAAGAACCCATGAACGGATGTACAGAACATAAGAAAGAAAGATTAAAATATGTTTTAACCGAATTAATCTTTTATTCTGTGATAATTTTGATTAGATCCAAAATTAATTTCAGATGAAATGTTAATAAAGATTAACATTAAGACATCTTAATTGATTTAAAACTTAATTATAAATTACAGTAAAATTGTTTTACGTAAAAGTCAGATCACAGAAAATAGAAAGAAAGTAAAGATGT
Source organism: Calamus simplicifolius (assembly GCA_900491605.1). Lineage (NCBI taxonomy): Eukaryota > Viridiplantae > Streptophyta > Magnoliopsida > Arecales > Arecaceae > Calamus > Calamus simplicifolius. Next base: position 1,401,276 of record UESW01003911.1, on the reverse strand, counting down.
TTTATGAAAAATTTTAAAAAATATTTTAAAATCAGAACTCAAAATTGAAATTGGTTCAAATTTGAAAAGGAGTTAACTTAAGATCTAGAATTATGAATTAAAGACCTTAAGACATGATCATAAATCATGGGCTAATTGGATTAGCATGAATCATGTTCTCTAAATGGGTTAGACCTAAGGTTAGATGAATTGGACTAAATTAGAAAATTGAATCTAATCAAATGTTGAGATAAGTTTTTTTTTTTCTTGATCCCGATCGGCGACGATCCGATGGCTTCGATCGATCGAAGCCATGATCCCGATCGCGATGATCGATCTCGAACCGTTGCGATCAATCCGATCGGCGATGATCCGATGGTTGCGATCGATCCAAGCCATGATCCCGATCAGCGATTATCGATCTCAGACCGTTGCGATCAATCCGATCGGCGACGATCCGACAGATGCGATCGATCGAAGCCATGATCCCGATCGGCGATGATCGATATCGAACTGTTGCGATCAATCCGATTGGCGACGATCCGATGGTTGCAATCGATCCAAGCCAAGATCCCGATCAGCGATGATCGATCTCGGACCGTTGCAATCAATCCAATCGACGATGATCTGACGGTTGCAATCGATCCAAGCCATGATCCCGATCGGCGATGATCGATCTCGGACCATTGCGATCAATCCGATTGGCGATGATCCGATGGTTGCGATATATCGAAGCCATGATCCCGATCAGTGATGATCGATCTTGGACCGTTGCGATCAATCCGATTGGCGATGATCGGATGGTTGTGATCGATTGAAGCCATGATCCGGATCGACATTGATCGATCTTGGACCGTTGCGATCAATCTGATCGGTGACGATCCGTCGGTTGTGATCGATCAAAGCCATGATTCCGATCGGCGATGATCGATCTTGGACCATTGCGATCAATCCAATCGGAGATGATCCGACGGTTGCGATCGATCCAAGCCATGATCTCGATCGGCGATAATCGATCTCGGACCGTTGCGATCAATCCGATCAGTGACGATCCAACGGTTATGATCGATCAAAGCAATGATCCCAATCGGCGATGATCGATCTCGGACCGTTGCGATCAATCCGATCGGCGAGGATCTGATGGTTGCTATCGATCGAAGCCATGATCCCGATCGGCGATGATCAATCTCGGACCGTTGCGATCAATCCGATCGGCGACGAACCGACAGTTGCGATCGATACAAGCCATGATCCCGATCGGCGATGATCGATCTCGGACCATTGCGATCAATCCGATCGGCGACGATCCGACGGTTACGATCGATCGAAGCCATGATATCGATCGACGATGATCGATCTCGGACCGTTGCGACCAATCCGATCGGCGATGATCCGACGGTTGCGATCGATCGAATCATTGGTCACGATCGGAGATGATCGATCTCGGACCGTTGCGATCAATCTGATTGGCAACGATCCGATTGTTGCGATCGTTCGAAGCCATGATCCTGATTGGCGATGATCGATCTCGGACCGTTGCGATCAATCCGATTGGCAATGATCCGACGATTGCGATCGATCCAAGCTATGATCCCGATCGGCAATGATCGATCTTGGACCATTACGATCAATCCGATCGGCGACAATCCGATGGTTGCGATCGATCGAAGCCATGATCTCGATCGGTGATGATCGATCTTGGACCGTTGTGATCAATCCGATCGGTGACGATCCGACGGTTGTGATTGATCCAAGCAATGACCCCGATTGGCGATGATCGATCTCAGACCGTTGCGATCAATCCGATCGGCGACGATCCGACGGTTGCAATCGATCGAAGCTATGATCCCGATTGACGATGATTGATCTCGGACCGTTGCGATCAATCCGATCGGCGATGATCCGACGGTTGTGATCGATCGAAGCCATGGTCACGATCGGCGATGATCGATCTCGGATATTGCGATCAATCTGATCAGCAACGATCCGATTTTTGCGATCGTTCGAAGCCATGATCCCGATCGGCGATGATCGATCTCGGACCGTTGCAATCAATCCGATTGGCAATGATCCGATGATTGCGATCGATCCAAGCCATGATCCTGATCCGTGATGATCGATCTTGGACCATTGCGATCAATCCGATCGGTGACTATCCGATGGTTTCGATTGATCGAAGCCATGATCTCGATCGGCGATGATCGATCTCGGACTGTTGCGATCAATCCGATCGGTGATGATCCAACATTTGCGATCAATCCAAGCCATGACCCCGATCGGCGATTATCGATCTCGGACCATTGTGATAAATCCGATCGGCGACGATCCGACGGTTGCGATCGATCGAAACCATGATCCTGATCGGCGATGATCGATCTTGGACCATTGCGATCAATCCGATCGGCGATGATCCGACTATTGCAATCGATCAAAGCCATGATCCCGATTGATGATGATCGATCTCGAACCGTTGCGATCAATCCGATCGGCGACGATCTGATGGTTGCGATCGATCGAAGCCATGGTCACGATCGGCGATAATCGATCTCGGACCGTTGCAATCAATCTGATCAGCAACGATCCGATTGTTGCGATTGTTCAAAGCCATGACCCCGATCGGTGATGATCGATCTCGGACCATTGCGATCAATCCGATAGGCAACAATCCAACGATTGCGATCGATCCAAGCCATGATCCCGATCGGCGATGATCGAACTCAGACCATTGCGATCAATCCGATCGGCGACTATCCGATGGTTGCGATCGATCGAAGCCATGATCTCGATCGGCGATGATCGATCTCAGACCGTTGCGATCAATTCGATCGGCGATGATCTGACGGTAGCGATCGATCCAAGCCATGACCCCGATCGGCGATGATCGATCTCGGACCGTTGCAATCAATCCGATCGGCGATGATCCGATGGTTGTGATCGATCGAAGCCATGATCCAGATCGGCGATGATCGATCTTGGACCGTTGCGATCAGTCCGATCGATGACGATCCGACTGTTGCGATCGATCGAAGCCATGATCCCGATCAGCAATAATCAATCTCGGACCATTGCGATCAGTCCGATCGGTGACGATCCGATGGTTGCGATCGATCCAAGCCATAATCCCAATCGGCGATGATCGATCTCGGACCATTGCGATCAATCCGATCGGCGACGATCCGACGATTGCGATCGATCGAAGCCATGATCCCGATCGACGATGATCGATCTCGGACCATTGCGATCAATCCGATCGGTGACGATCCGAAGGTTGCGATCGATCCAAGTCATGATCACGATCGACGATGATCGATCTCGGACCGTTGCGATCAATCCGATTGGAGATGATCCGATGGTTGCAATCGATCCAAGCCATGATCCCGATTGGCGATGATCGATCTCGGACCATTGTGATCAATCCGATCGGCGACGATCCGACGTTTGTGATCAATCCAAGCCATTATCCCGATCGGTGATGATCAATCTCGGACCGTTGCGATCAATCCGATCGGCGATGATCCGACTATTGCGATCGATCTAAGCCATGATCCCGATCGGCGATGATCGATCTTGGACCATTGCGATCAATCTGATCAGCAACGATCCGATTGCTACGATTGATCGAAGCCATGATCCCGATCGGTGATGATCGATCTCGGACCGTTGCGATCAATCTGATCGGTGACGATCCGATGGTTGCGATCGATCCAAGCCATGATCCTGATCAGCGATGATCGATCTCGGACCGTTGCGATCAATCCGGTCGGCATCGATCCAACGGTTGCGATCGATCGAAGCCATGATCCCGATCGGTGATGATCGATCTCGGATCGTTGTGATCAATCCGATCCATGACGATCCGATGGTTGCGATCGGTCGAAGCCATGATCCCGATCGGCGATTATCGATCTTGGACCGTTGTGATCAATCCGATCAGTGACGATCCGACAGTTGCGATCGATCAAAGTCATGATCCCGATCAGCGTTGATTGATCTCGGACTGTTGCGATCAATCCAATCGGCGATGATCCGTTGGTTGCGATCAATCGAAGCTATGATCCCGATCAGCAATGATCGATCTCGGACCGTTGCGATCAATCCGATCGGAGATGATCCGATGGTTGCGATCGATCCAAGCCATGATCGCGATCGTCGATAATCGATCTCAGAATGTTGCGATCAATCCGATCGACAACTATCCGACGGTTGCAATCGATCGAAGCAATGATCTCGATCGGCGATGATCGATCTCGGACTGTTGCGATCAATCCGATCGGTGAGGATCCGATGGTTGCGATCGATTGAAGCCATGATCCCGATCGGCGATGATCGATCTCGGACTGTTGCGATCAATCCGATCGGTGATGATTCGACGGTTGCGATCGATCCAAGCCATGATCCCGATCGGCGATGATCGATCTCGGACCGTTGCGATCAATCCGATCGGTGACGATCCGATGGTTGCGATAGATCGAATCCATGATATCGATCGGCGATGATTGATCTAGAACCATTGCGATCAATCCGATCGGCGATGATCCAATGGTTGCGATCGATCGAAGCCATGATCTCGATCGGCGATGATTGATCTCGGATCGTTGCGATCAATCCGAACAGTGATGATCCGACGGTTGCGATCGATTGAAGCCATGATCACGATAGACGATGATCGATCTTGAACTGTTGCGATCAATCCCGATCGGCGACGATCCGATGGTTGCGATCGATCGAAGCCGTGGTCACGATCGGCGATGATCGATCTCAGACCGTTGCGATCAATCTGATCGGCAATGATTCGATTGTTGCGATCGTTCGAATCCATGATCCAGATTGGCGATGATCAATCTCGGACCATTGCGATCAATCCGATCGGCAACGATCCAATGATTGCGATCGATCGAAGCCATGATATCGATCGGCGATGATCGATCTCGAACCGTTGCGATCAATCCGATCGGCGATGATCCGATGTTGCGATCGATCGAAGCCATGATCCCGATCGGCGATGATCGATCTCGGACCGTTGCGATCAATCCGATCGGCAACGATCCGATGGTTGCGATCGATCCAAGCCATGATCCCGATCTGCGATGATCGATCTCGGACCATTGCGATCAATCCGATCGGCGACTATCTGATGGTTTTGATCGATCGAAGCCATGATCTCGATCGGCGATGATCGATCTCGGACCGTTGCGATCAATTCGATCGGCGACGATCCGACGGTTGCGATCGATCCAAGCTATGACCCCGATCGGCGATGATTGATCTTGGACCGTTGCGATCAATCTGATCGGCAACGATCTGACGGTTGCGATCAATCGAAGCTATGATCCCGATTGACGATGATCGATCTCGGACCGTTGCGATCAATCCGATCGGCAACGATCTGACGGTTGCGATCAATCAAAGACATGGTCACGATCGGCCATGATTGATCTCGGATATTGCGATCAATCTGATCGGCAACGATTCGATTGTTGCGATCGTTTGAAGCCATGATCCCGATCGGCGATGATCAATCTCGGACCGTTGCGATCAATCCGATTGGCAACGATCCGATGATTGCGATCAGTCCAAGCCATGATCCCGATCCGCGATGATCGATCTCGGACCATTGCGATCAATCCGATCGAAGACTATCCGATGGTTTCGATCGATCGAAGCCTTGATCTCGATCGGCGATGATCGATCTCCGAATCTGATCGGCAACGATCTGATGGTTGTGATCAATCCAAGCCATGGCCCCGATAGTCGATGATCGATCTCAGACCATTGCGATCAATCCGATCGCAACGATCTGACGGTTGCGATCGATCGAAGCCATGATCCCGATCGGTGATGAACGATCTCGGACCATTGCGATCAATCCGATCAGCGACGATCCGACTATTGCGATCGATCGAAGCCATGATCCCGAATGACGATGATCGATCTCGAACCGTTACGATCAATCAGATCGGCGACGATCTGACGGTTGCGATGATCGAAGCCATGGTCATGATCGGCGATGATCGATCTTGGACCGTTGCGATCAATCTGATCGGCAACGATCTGATTGTTGCGATTGTTCGAAGCCATGATCCCGATCGGCGATGATCGATCTTGGACCGTTGCGATCAATCCGATAGCCAACGATCCAACGATTGTGATCGATCCATGCCATGATCCCAATCGGCGATGATCGATCTCGGACCATTGCGATCAATCCGATCGGCGACGATACGATGGTTGCAATCGATCCAAGCCATGACCCCGATCGGCGATGATCGATCTCGGACCGTTGCGATCAATACGATCGGCAACGATTCGACGGTTGCGATCGATCGAAGCCATGATCCAGATTGGCGATGATCGATCTCGGACCGTTGCGATCAATCCGATCGGCGATGATCGACTATTGCGATCGATCGAAGCCATGATCCCGATCAGCGATGATCGATCTCGGACCATTGCGATCAGTCCGATCGGCGATGATCCGACGGTTGCGATCGATCGAAGCAATGATCTCTATCGGCGATGATTGATCTCGGACCGTTGCGATCAATCTGATCGGCAACGATCCGATTGTTGCGATCATTCGTAGCCATGATCCCGATCGACGATGATCGATGTCGGACCATTGTGATCAATCCGATCGGCGACGATCCGATGGTTGCGATCGATCCAAGTCATGATTACGATCGACGATGATCGATCTCGGACCGTTGCGATCAATCCGATTGGTGACGATCCGACGGTTGCGATCGATCCAAGCCATGATCCCGATCGGCAATGATCGATCTCGGACCTTTGCGATCAATCCGATCGGCGATGATTCGATGGTTGTGATCGACCCAAGCCATTATCCCGATTGGCGATGATCGATCTTGAACCGTTGCGATCAATCCGATCGGCGATGATCCGACAGTTGCGATCGATCCAAGCCATGATCCCAACCGACGATTATCGATCTCGGACCATTGCGATCAATCCGATCGATGACGATCTGACGGCTGCGATCGATCGAAGCTATGATCTCGATCGGTGATGATCGATCTTGACCATTGCGATCAATTCGATCGGTGATGATCCGACGGTTGCGATCGATCGAAGCCATGATCCTGATCAGCGATGATCGATCTGGGACCGTTGCGATCAATCCGATCGGCATCGATCTGATGGTTTCGATCGATCGAAGCCATGATCCCGATAGGCGATGATCGATCTCGGACCGTTGCGATCAATAAAATCCGTGACAATCCGATGGTTGCGATCGATCAAAGCCATGATCCCGATCGGCGATTATCGATCTTGGACCATTGCGATCAATCCGATCGGTGATGATCCGTCAGTTGCGATCGATCGAAGCTATGATCCCGATCGGCGATGATCGATCTCAGACCGTTGCAATCAATCCGATCGAGATGATCCGATGGTTGCGATCGATCCAGGCCATGATCCCGATCGGCGATAATCGATCTCAGACCGTTGCGATCAATCCAATCGGTAACTATCTGACGGTTGCGATCGATCGAAGCAATGATCTCGATCGGCAATGATCGATCTTGGACCATTGCGATCTATCCGATCGGTGAGGATCCGATGGTTGCGATCGATCGAAGCCATGATCCCGATCGGCGATAATCGATCTTGGACCATTGCGATCAATCCGATCGGCGACGATCCGACGATTGCGATTGATCCAAGCCATGATCCCGATCGGCGATGATCGATCTCGAACCATTGCGATCAATCCGATCGGCAACGATCCGATGATTGCGATCGATCGAAGCCATGATATCGATTGGCGATGATCGATCTCGAACTATTATGATCAATACGATCGGCGACAATCCGATGGTTTGCAATCGATCGAAGCCATGATCTCGATCGGCGATGATCTATCTCGGACCGTTGTGATCAATCCGATCGGCGATAATTCGATGGTTGCGATCGATCGAATCCATGATCACGATTGACGATGATCGATCTCGAACCGTTGCGATCAATCCGATCGGCGACGATCCGACGGTTGCGATCGATCGAAGCCATGGTCACGATCGGCGATGATCGATCTCGGACCGTTGCGATCAATCTGATCGGCAACGATCCGATTGTTGTGATCATTCGAAGCCATGATCCCGATCGGCGATGATCGATCTCGGACCGTTGCGATCAATCCGATAGGCAACGATCCAAGGATTGTGATCGATCCATGCCATGATCCCGACGGCGTTGATCGATCTCGGACCATTGCGATCAATCCGATCTGCGACTATCCGATGGTTGCGATCGATCGAAGCCATGATCTCGATCGGCAATGATCAATCTCGGATCGTTACGATCAATCCTATCGGCGATGATCCAACGGTTGCGATCAATCGAAGCTATGATCCCGATTGACGATGATCGATCTCGGACCGTTGCGATCAATCCGATCGGCGATGATCTGACGGTTGCGATCGATCGAAGCCATGGTCACGATCGGCGATGATCGATCTCGGATATTGAGATCAATCTGATCGGCAATGATCCGATTGTTGCGATCATTTGAAGCCATGATCCCGATCGGCGATGATCAATCTCGGACCGTTGCGATCAATCCGATTGGCAATGATCCGATGATTGCGATCGATCCAAGCCATGATCCCGATCCGCGATGATCGATCTCGGACCATTGCGATCAATCCGATCGGCGACTATCCGATGCTTTCGATCGATCGAACCCTTGATCTCGATCGGCGATGATCGATCTCGGACCATTGTGATCAATCTGATCGGCAACGATATGACGGTTGCAAATCAATCCAAGCCATGGCCCGATAGTCTATGATCGATCTCGGACCGTTGCGATCAATCCGATCGGCAACGATCCGACGGTTGCGATCGATCGAAGCCATGATCCCGATCGGTGATGATCGATCTCGGACCGTTGCGATCAATCCGATCGGCGATGATCCGACTATTGCGATCGATCGAAGCCATAATCCCGAATGACGATGATCGATCTCGAACCATTGCGATCAATCCAATCGGCGATGATCCATCGATTGCAGTGATCGAAGCCATGGTCATGATCGGCGATGATCGATCTCGGACCGTTGCGATCAATGTGATTGGCAACGATCCGATTGTTGCGATCGTTCGAAGCCATGATCCCGATCGTCGATGATCGATCTCGGACCATTGCGATCAATCCGATAGGCAATGATCCAACGATTGTGATCGATCCACGCCATGATCTCGATCGGCGATGATCAATCTCGGACCATTGCGATCAATCCGATCGGCGACTATCCAATGGTTGCGATCGATCGAAGCCATTATCTCGATCGGCGATGATCGATCTCGGACCGTTGCGATCAATCCGATCGGTGACGATCCGACGGTTGCGATCGATCCAAGCCATGACCCCAATTAGTGATGATCGATCTTGGACCGTTGCGATCAATACGATCGGCGACGATCCGTTGGTTGCGATCGATCGAAGCCATGATCTAGATCGGCGATGATCGATCTTGGACCGTTGCGATCAATCCGATCGGCGATGATCCGACTGTTGCGATCGATCGAAGCCATGATCCCGATCAGCGATGATCGATCTTGGACCATTGCGATCAGTCCGATCGGCTACGTTCCGATGGTTGTGATCGATCGAAGCAATGATCTCTATCGGCGATGATCGATCTCAGACCATTGCGATCAATCTGATCGGCAACGATCCGATTGTTGCGATCGTTCGAAGCCATGATCCCGATCGACGATGATCGATATCGGACCGTTGCGATCAATCCGATCGGCGACGATCCGAAGGTTGCGATCGATCCAAGTCATGATAACGATCGACGATGATCGATCTTGAACCGTTGCGATCAATTCGATTGGTGACGATCGATGGTTGCGATCGATTCAAGCCATGATCCCGATCGGCAATGATCGATCTCGGACCTTTGCGATCAATCCTATCGGCGCTGATCCGATGGTTGTGATTGACCCAAGCCATTATCCCGATCGGCGATGATCGATCTTGAACCGTTGCGATCAATCCGATCGGCGATGATCCGACTGTTGCGATCGATCCAAGCCATGATCCCGATCGACGATGATCGATCTCGGTCCGTTGCGATCAATCCGATCGACGATGATCCGATGGCTGCGATCGATCGAAGCCATGATCCCGTCGGCAATGATCGATCTCGGACCGTTGCGATCAATCCGATCGGCGACGATCCGACGTTTGCGACGATCAAGTCATGATCCTGATCAGCAATGATCGATCTTGGACCGTTGCGATCAATCCGATCGGCGTCGATCTGATGGTTTCGATCGATCGAAGCCATGATCCCGATAGGCGATGATCGATCTCAGACCGTTGCAATCAATCCGATCCGCGACGATCCGATGGTTGTGATCGATCGAAGCCATGATCCCGATCGGCGATTATCGATCTCAGACCGTTGCGATCAATCCGATCGGTGACGATCCATTAGTTGCGATCGATCGAAGCTATGATTCCGATCGGCGATGATCGATCTCGGACTGTTGCGATCAATC
>UESW01003911.1:1363700-1383958 GCA_900491605.1 Calamus simplicifolius | reverse complement strand
TCGATCAAATCCATGATCGATTGACGATGATCGATCTCGAACTGTTGCGATCATGATCGGTGACGATCGATCGGCGATGATCGATCTCGGACCGTTGCGATCAATCTGATCCAACGATCGGTTGCGATCGTTCGAAGCCATGATCCCGATCGACGATGATCGATCTCGGACCGTTGTGATCAATAAGCCGATGATTGCGATCGATCTAAGTCATTATCCGATCGATTGATCGATCTCGGACCATTGCGATCAATCCGATCGGCGACGATCCGATCGGTTTGATCGATCGAAGCCATGATCCCAATCGGCGATGATCGATCTCGGACCGTTGCTATCAATCCGATCGGCTATGATCCGACGGTTGCGATCAATCCAAGCAATGACCCGATCGGCGATGATCGATCTCGAACCGTTGCGATCAATCCGATCGGCGACGATCCGACGGTTGCGATCGATCGAAGCCATGATCATGATCGGCGATGATCGATCTCGGATCGTTGCGATCAATCCGATCGGCGATGATCCGATTGTTGCGATCGATCGAAGCCATGATCCCGATCGACGATGATCGATCTCGGACCGTTGCGATCAATCCGATCGGCAATGATCCGACGATTGCGATCGATCCAAGCCATGATCCGATCGCGATGATCGATCTCGGACCATTGCGATCAATCCGATCGGCGACTATCCGATGGTTTCGATCGATCGAAGCCTTGATCTCGATCGGCGATGATCGATCTCGGACCGTTGCGATCAATCCGATCGGCAACGATCCGACGGTTGCGATCGATCCAAGCCATGACCCCGATTCGATGATCGATCTCGGACCGTTGCGATCAATCCGATCGGCGACGATCCGACGGTTGCGATCGATCGAAGCCATGATCCGATCGGTGATGATCGATCTCGGACCATTGCGATCAATCCGATCGGCGACGATCCAACGATTGCGATCGATCGCCATGATCCCGATCGATGCGATCTCGGATTGCGATCGATCGGCGAGACCGATGATCTCGATCGGCGATGATCGATCTCGGACCGTTGCGATCAATCCGATTGGCGACGATCCGACGGTTGCGATCGATCCAAGCCATGACCCCGATCGGCGATGATCGATCTTGGACCGTTGCGATCAATACGATCGGCGACGATCCGACGGTTGCGATCGATCGAAGCCATGATCCAGATCGGCGATGATCGATCTCGGACCATTGCGATCAATCCGATCGGCGACGATCCGACTGTTGCGATCGATCGAAGCCATGATCCCGATCAGCGATGATCGATCTTGGACCATTGCGATCAGTCCGATCGGCGACGATCCGACGGTTGCGATCGATCGAAGCAATGATCTCTATCGGCGATGATCGATCTCGGACCGTTGCGATCAATCTGATTGGCAACGATCCGATTGTTGCGATCGATCGAAGCCATGATCCCGATCGACGATGATCGATATCGGACCGTTGCGATCAATCCGATCAGCGACGATCCGACGGTTGCGATCGATCCAAGTCATGATCACGATCGGCGATGATCGATCTCGGACCATTGCGATCAATCCGATTGGCGACGATCCGATGGTTGCGATCGATCCAAGCCATGATCCCGATCGGCAATGATCGATCTCGGACCTTTGCGATCAATCCGATCGGCGATGATCCGATGGTTGTGATCGATCCAAGCCATTATCCCGATCGGCGATGATCGATCTTGAACCATTGTGATCAATCCGATCGGCGATGATCCGACTGTTGCGATCGATCCAAGCCATGATCCCGATCGACGATGATCGATCTCGGACCGTTGCGATCAATCCGATCGACGACGATCCGACGGCTGCGATCGATCGAAGCCATGATCCTGATCGGCGATGATCGATCTCGGACCGTTGTGATCAATCCGATCGGTGACGATCCGATGGTTGCGATCGATCGAAGCCATGATCCGATCAGCGATGATCGATCTCGGACCGTTGCGATCAATCCGATCGGCACGATCCGACGGTTTCGATCGATCGAAGCCATGATCCCGATCGGCGATGATCGATCTCGGACCGTTGCGATCAATCCAATCCGCGATGATCCGATGGTTGCGATCGATCGAAGCCATGATCCCGATCGGCGATTATCGATCTCAGACCGTTGCGATCAATCCGATCGGCGACGATCCGTCAGTTGCGATCGATCGAAGCTATGATCCCGATCGGCGATGATCGATCTTGGACCGTTGCGATCAATCCGATCGGCGATGATCCGATGGTTGCGATCGATCCAAGCCATGATCCCGATCGGCGATGATCGATCTCGAACCATTGCGATCAATCCGATCGACAATGATCCGATGGTTGCGATCGATCGAAGCCATGATATCGATCGGCGATGATCGATCTTGGACCGTTGCGATCAATCGATCGGCGACGATCCGATGGTTGCGATCGATCGAAGCCATGATCGATCGGCGATGATCTATCTCGGACCGTTGCGATCAATCCGATCGGCGATGATTTGACGGTTGCGATCGATCGAATCCATGATCACGATTGACGATGATCGATCTCGATTGCGATCAATCCGATCGGCGATGATCCGACGGTTGCGATCGATCGAAGCCATGGTCACGATCGGCGATGATCGATCTCGGACCGTTGCGATCAATCTGATCGGCAACGATCCGATTGTTGCGATCGTTCGAAGCCATGATCCCGATCAGCGATGATCGATCTCGGACCGTTGCGATCAATCCATCGGCAATGATCCAATGATTGTGATCGATCCAAGCCATGATCCCGATCGGCGATGATCGATCTCGGACCATTGCGATCAATCGATCGGCGACTATCCGATGGTTGCGATCGATCGAAGCCATGATCTCGATCGGCGATGATCGATCTTGGACCGTTGCGATCAATCCGATCGGATTGATCCGACGGTTGCGATCCCAAGCCATGACCCCGATCGGCGATGATCGATCTCGGACCGTTGCGATCAATACGATCGGCGACGATCCGACGGTTGCGATCATCAAGCATGATCCAGATTGGCGATGATCGATCTCGGACCATTGCGATCAATCCGATCGGCGACGATCCGACTGTTGCGATCGATCGAAGCCATGGATCAATGATCGGATTGATGATCGATCCGATCGGATATTGCGATCAATCGATGATCGGCAACGATCCGATTGTTGCGATCGTTCGAAGCCATGATCCCGATCGACGATGATCGATATCGACCGTTGCGATCAATCCGATCAGCGACGATCCGACGATTGCGATCGATCCAAGTCATGATCCCGATCGGCGATGATCGATCTCGGACCATTGCGATCAATCCAATTAGCGACGATCCGATGGTTGCGATCGATCCAAGCCATGATCCGATCGGCAATGATCGATCTTGGACCTTTGTGATCAATTCGATCGGCGATCGATCCGATCGGATTGATCGATCGATCAATCAATGATCCGACGATCGATCCAAGCCATGATCGGTGATCGATCTCGGACTCGGACCGACGGCTTGCGATCCGATCGGCAACGATCCGATGGTTGCGATCGATCAAAGCTGATGATCGAACCGCGATCTCGATCGACCGATCGATCGGCGATCTCGATCGATCGGCGATGATCTGACGGTTGCATCGATCATGATCAATCGGCGATGATCGATCTCGGATTGTCGATCACCGATCGATCGGATCCGATCGGAGATGATTGCCGACAGTCCGATGCGATCGATCCAAACCATGATCCCGATCAGCGATAATCGATCTTAGACCGTTACGATCAATCCGATCGGCAACTATTTAATGGTTGCGATCGATCGAGCATGATCTCGATCGGCGATGATCGATCTCGGATCGTTGCGATCAATCTGATCGGCAAGATCCGATGGTTGCGATCGATCGAAGCCATGATCCGATTGGCGATGATCGATCTTGGACCGGTGCGATCAATCCGATCGGCGACGATCCGACGGTTGTGATTGATCCAAGCCATGATCCTGATCAGCGATGATCGATCTCGGACCGTTGCGATCAATCCGATCGGCGAACGATCCGACGGTTGCATCGATCGAAGCCATGATATCAATCGATGATCGATCTCGAACCGTTGCGATCAATCTGATCGGCGATGATCCGATTGCGATGATCGAAGCCATCGATCGCGATGATCGATCTCAACCGTTGTGATCAATGATCGGCGATCCGATTGTGATCGATCGCCATGATCCCGATCGGCGATGATCGATCTCGGACCATTGCGATCAATCCGATCGGCGACTATCCGATAGTTGCGATCGATCGAAGCCATGATCTCGATTGGCATGATCGATCTTGGACCGTTGCGATCAATCCGATCGGCGATGATCCGACGGTTGCGATCATCCAAGCCATGACCCCGATCGGCGATGATCGATCTCGGACCGTTGCGATCAATCCGATCGGCGACGATCCGACGGTTGCGATCGATCGAAGCCATGATCCAGATCGGCGATGATCGATCTCGGACCATTGCGATCAATCCGATCGGCGACGATCCGACTGTTGCGATCGATCCAAGCCATGATCCCGATCAGCGATGATCGATCTCGGACCATTGCGATCAGTCCGATCGGCGACGATCCGATGGTTGCGATCGATCGAAGCAATGATCTCGATCGGCGATGATCGATCTCGGACCGTTGCGATCAATCTGATCGGCAACGATCTGATTGTTGCGATCGTTCGAAGCCATGATCCCGATCGACGATGATCGATATCGGACCGTTGCGATCAATCCGATCGGCGACGATCCGACGGTTGCGATCGATCCAAGTCATGATCCCGATCGACGATGATCGATCTCGGACCGTTGCGATCAATCCGATTGGCGACGATCCGACGGTTGTTATCGATCCAAGCCATGATCCCGATCGGCAATGATCGATCTCGGACCTTTGCGATCAATCCGATCGGCGATATCCGATGGTTGTGATCGATCCAAGCCATTATCCCGATCGATGATCGATCTTGAACGATCAATCCGATCGATGATCCGACTGTTGCGATCGATCCAAGCCATTGACGATGATCGATCTCGGATCCGATTGACGACGATCCGACGGTGCGATCGATCGAAGCCATGATCCCGATCGGCGATGATCGATCTTGGACCGTTGCGATCAATCCGATCGGCGATGATCCGACGGTTGCGATCGATCGAAGCCATGATCCTGATCAGCGATGATCGATCTTGGACCGTTGCGATCAATCCGATCGGAGCGATCGATCGGTTTCTCGATCGAAGCCATGATCGGCGATGATCGATCTCAGACCGTTGCGATCAATCCGATCATCCGATGGTTGCGATCGATCGAAGCCATGATCCCGATCGGCGATGATCGATCTCGGACCGGTGCGATCAATCCGATCGGCGACGATCCGGCGATCGAAGCCATGATCCGATCGGCGATGATCGATCTCGAACCATTGCATCAATCCGATCAGCAACGATCCGACGGTTGCAATCATCGAAGCCATGATCTCATCGGCGATGATCGATCTCGGACCGTTGCGATCAATACGAT
Organism: Calamus simplicifolius; assembly: GCA_900491605.1. Classification (NCBI taxonomy): domain Eukaryota; kingdom Viridiplantae; phylum Streptophyta; class Magnoliopsida; order Arecales; family Arecaceae; genus Calamus; species Calamus simplicifolius. The sequence goes on along the minus strand of UESW01003911.1, from coordinate 1,378,379 downwards.
CGGCGACGATCCGATGGTTGCGATCGATCGAAGCCATGATGCGATGATCGATCTCGAATCCATTGCGATCAATCCGATCGGCAATGATCCGACGGTTGCAATCGATCGAAGCCATGGTCACGATCGGGGATGATCGATCTCGGACCGTTGCGATCAATCTGATCGGCAACGATCCGATTGTTGCGATTGTTCGAATCCATGATCCCGATCGGCGATGATCGATCTCGGACCGTTGCGATCAATCCGATAGGCAACGATCCAATGATTGTGATCGATCCGATGCCATGATCCCGATCGGCGATGATCGATCTCGGACCATTGCGATCAATCCGATCGGCGACTATCCGATAGTTGCGATCGATCGAAGCCATGATCTCGATTGGCATGATCGATCTTGGACCGTTGCGATCAATCCGATCGGCGACGATCCGGCAGTTGCGATCAATCGAAGCTATGATCCCGATTGACGATGATCGATCTCGGACCGTTGCGATCAATCCGATCGGTGATGATCTGACGGTTGCGATCGATCGAAGCCATGGTCACGATCGGCGATGATCGATCTCGGATATTGCGATCAATCTGATCGGCAATGATCCGATTGTTGCGATCGTTCGAAGCCATGATCCCGATCCGATGATCAATCTTGACCGTTGCGATCAATCCGATCCGATCGATCGATCCGATGATGATCGATCTCGTTGCGATCAATCGAAGCCGATTGCGATCCGATGATCCCGATCGGCGATGATCGATTGCGATCAATCTGATCGGCGTTGTGATCGATCGAAGCCATTATCTCGATCGGCGATGATCGATCTCGGACCGTTGTGATCAATCCGATCGGCGATCCGATCGATCGATCCAAGCCATGATCCCCGATCGGCGATGATCGATCTTGGACCGTTGCGATCAATCCGATCGGCGATGATCCGACGGTTGCGATCGATCCAAGCCATGATCCGATCGGCGATGATCGATCTCGAACCATTGCGATCAATCCGATCGGCGAACGATCGATGGTTGCGATCGATCGAAGCCATGATATCGATCGGCGATGATCGATCTCGAACCGTTGCGATCAATACGATCGGCGACGATCCGATGGTTGCAATCATCGAAGCCATGATCTCGATCGGCGATGATCGACCATTGCGATCAATCCGATCGGCGACGATCCGACGGTTGCGATCGATCGAAGCCATGATCTCGATCGATGATCGATCTCGACCTTGCGATCAATCCGATCGGCGATATCCGATGGTTGCGATCGATCGCCATTGATCGGCGATGATCGATCTCGACCATTGCGATCAATCGATCGGCGATCCGATTGTTGCGATCGAAGCCATGATCCGATGGCGATGATCGATCTCGATTGCGATCAATCCGATCGGCGACGATCCGATGGTTGCGATCGATCAAGCCATGATCCCGATCGGCGATGATCGATCTCGGACCGTTGCGATCAATCCGATCGGCGATGATCCGACGGTTGCGATCCCAAGCCATCGATCGGCGATGATCGATCCGAATCAATCCGATTGATCTTGCGATCGATCGATGATCCGATGATCGATCGGCGATGATCGACGATCCGATGGTTGCGATCGATCGAAGCCATGATGATCGATGATCGAATCCGATCGGCGATGATCCGATGGTTGCGATCGATCGAAGCCATGATCCGATTGACGATGATCGATCTCGAACCATTGCGATCAATCCGATCGGCGATGATCCGATGGTTGCGATCGATCGAAGCCATGATGATCGGCGATGATCGATCTCGGATCCGTTGCGATCAATCGATTGGCAACGATCCGATTGTTGCGATCGTTCGAAGCCATGATCCCGATCGGCGATGATCGATCTCGGACCGTTGCGATCAATCCAATAGGCAATGATCCAACGATTGTGATCGATCCACCATGATCCCGATCGGCGATGATCGATCTCGGACCATTGGGATCAATCCGATCGGCGACTATCTGATGGTTGCAATCGATCGAAGCCATGATCTCGATCGGCGATGATCGATCTCAGACCGTTGCGATCAATCCGATCGGCGATGATCCGATGGTTGCGATCGATCCAAGCCATGACCCCGATCGGCGATGATCGATCTCAGACCGTTGCGATCAATCCGATCGGCGACGATCCGACAGTTGCGATCGATCGAAGCCATGATCCAGATCAGCGATGATCGATCTCGGACCGTTGCGATCAATCCGATCGGTGATGATCCGACTGTTGCGATCGATCGAAGCCATGGTCACGATCGGCGATGATCGATCTCGGACCGTTGCGATCAATCTGATCGGCAACGATCTAATTGTTGCGATCGTTCGAAGTCATGATCCTGAACGGCGATGATCGATCTCGAACCGTTGCGATCAATCCGATCGGCAACGATCCAACGATTGCGATCGATCCAATCCATGATCCCGATCGGCGATGATCGATCTCAGACCATTACGACCAATCCAATCGGAGACTATCCGATGGTTGCGATCGATCGAAGCCATGATCTCGATCGGCGATGATCGATTTTGGACCGTTGCGATCAATCTGATTGGCGACGATCCGACGGTTGCGATCGATCCAAGCCATGACCCCGATCAGTGATGATTGATCTCGGACCGTTGCGATCAATCCGATCGGCAACGATCCGACGGTTGCGATCAATCGAAGCTATGATCCCGATTGACGATGATCGATCTCGGATCGTTGCGATCAATCCGATCGGTGATGATCTGACGGTTGCGATCGATCGAAGCCATGGTCACGATCGGCGATGATCGATCTCGGATATTGCGATCAATCTGATCGACAACGATCCGATTGTTGCGATCGTTCGAAGCCATGATCCCGATCGGCGATGATCAATCTCGGACCGTTGCGATCAATCCCAGATTGGCAACGATCCGATGATTGCGATCGATCCAAGCCATGATCCCGATCCGCGATGATCGATCTCAGACCATTGTGATCAATCCGATCGGTGACTATCCGATGGTTTTGATCGATCGAAGCCATGATCTCGATCGGTGATGATCGATCTCGGACCGTTGTGATCAATCTGATTGGCAACGATCTGACGGTTGCAATCAATCCACGCCATGGCCCCGATCATCGATGATCAATCTCGGACCGTTGCGATCAATCCGATCGGCGACGATCCGGCAGTTGCGATCGATCGAAGCCATGATCCCGATTGGTGATGATCGATCTCGGACCGTTGCGATCAATCCGATCGGCGATGATCCGAATATTGCGATCGATCGAAGCCATGATCCTGAATGACGATGATCGTTCTCGAACCGTTGCGATCAATCCGATCGGCGACGATCCGACGGTTGCGATGATCGAAGCCATGGTCATGATCGGCGATGATCGATCTCGGACCGTTGTGATCAATCTAATCGGCAACGATCCGATTGTTGCGATCGTTCGAAGCCATGATCCCGATCGGCGATGATCGACCTCGGACCGTTGCGATCAATCCGATAGGCAACGATCCAACGATTGTGATCGATCCATGCCATGATCCCGATCTTTCGATGATCGATCTCGGACCATTGCGATCAATCCGATCAGCGACTATCCGATAGTTGCGATCGATCGAAGCCATGATCTCGATCGGCGATGATCGATCTCGGACCGTTGCGATTAATCCGATCGGCGACGATCCGACGGTTGCGATCGATCCAAGCCATGACCTCGATCGGCGATGATCGATCTCAGACCGTTGCGATCAATCCGATTGGCGACGATCCGACGGTTGCGATCGATCGAAGCCATGATCCAGATCGGCGATGATCGATCTCGAACCATTGCGATCAATCCGATCGGCGATGATCCGACTGTTGCGATCGATCGAAGCCATGATCCCGATCAGCGATGATCGATCTCAGACCATTGTGATCAGTCTGATCGGCGACGATCCGACGGTTGCAATCGATCGAAGCAATGATCTCAATCGGCGATGATCGATCTCGGACCATTGCAATCAATCTGATCGGTAACGATCCGATTGTTGCGATCGTTCGAAGCCATGATCCCGATCGACGATGATCGATATCGGACTGTTGTGATCAATCCGATCGGCAACGATCCGATGGTTGCGATCGATCCAAGTCATGATCACGATCGACGATGATCGATCTCGGACCGTTACGATCAATCCGATTGGCGACGATCCGATGGTTGCGATCGATCCAAGCCATGATCCCGATCGGCAATGATCGATCTCGGACCTTTGCGATCAATCCAATCGGCGATTATCAGATGGTTGTGATCGACCCAAGCCATTATCCCGATCGGTGATGATCGATCTTGAACCATTGCGATCATTCTGATCGGCGATGATCCGACTGTTGCGATCGATCCAAGCCATGAACCCGATCGATGATGATCAATCTCGGACCGTTGCGATCAGTCAGATCGGCGACTATTCGACAGCTGCGATCGATCGAAGCCATGATCCCGATCGGCGATGATCGATCTCGGACCATTGCAATCTATCCAATCGGCGACGATTCGATGGTTGCGATCGATCCAAGCCATGATCCTGATCTGCGATGACCGATCTCAGACCGTTGCGATCAATCCGATCGGCGTCGATCCGATGGTTGCGATCGATCGAAGCCATGATTCCGATAGGCGATGATCGATCTTGAACCGTTGTGATCAATCCGATCCGCGATGATCCGATGGTTGCGATCGATCGAAGCCATGATCCCGATCGGCGAATATCGATCTCGGACCGTTGCGATCAATCCGATCATCGATGATCCGTCAGTTACGATCGATCGAAGCCATGATCTCGATCGGCGATGATCGATCTCAGACTATTGTGATCAATCCGATCGACGACGATCCGATGGTTGCGATCGATCGAAGCCATGATCCTGATCGGCGATGATCGATTTCGGACCGTTGCGATCAATCCGATCGGTGATGATCCGACTGTTGCAATCGATCGAAGCCATGATCCCCATTGACGATGATCGATCTCAGACCATTGCAATCAATCCGATCAGCAACGATCCGATGGTTGTGATCGATCGAAGCCATGGTCACGATCGGCGATGATCGATCTCGGACCGTTGCGATCAATCTGATCGGCAACGATCCGATTGTTGCGATCGTTCGAAGCCATGATCCCGATCGGCGATGATCGATCTCGGACCGTTGCGATCAATCCGATCGGCAACGATCCAACGATTGCGATCGATTGAAGCCATGATCCCAATCGGCGATGATCGATCTCGGACCATTGCGATCAATGCAACCGGCGACTATCCGATGGTTGCGATCGATCCAAGCCATAATTCCGATTGGCGATGATTGATCTCGGACCATTGCGATCAATCCGATCTATGATGATCCGATGGTTACGATCGATCGAAGCCATGATCCCGATCGGTGATGATCGATCTCGGACCGTTGCGATCAATCCGATCGGCGACGATCCGACGATTGCGATCGATCCAAGCCATGACTCGATCGGCGATGATCGATCTCGGACCATTGCGACCAATCCAATCGGCGATGATCCTGATCGGCGATAATCGATCTCGGACCATTGCGACCAATCCAATCGGCGACAATCCGATGGTTGCGATCGATCGAAGCCATGATCTCGATCGGCGATGATCGATCTTGGACCGTTGCGATCAATCTGATCGGCGACGATCCGACGGTTGCGATCGATCCAAGCCATGACCCCGATCGTGATGATTGATCTTGGACCGTTGCGATCAATCCGATCGGCAACGATCCGACGGTTGCGATCAATCGAAGCTATGATCCCGATGACGATGATCGATTTCGGACCGTTACGATCAATCCGATCGGCAACGATCTGACGGTTTACGATCGATCGAAGCCATGGTCACGATCGGCGATGATCGATCTCGGATATTGCGATCAATCTGATCGCAATGATCCAATTGTTGCGATCGTTCGAAGCCATGATCCCGATCGGTGATGATCAATCTCAGACCGTTGCGATCAATCCGATTGGAGATGATCCGATGGTTGCGATCGATCGAAGCTATGATCCCGATCGGCGATGATCGATCTCGGACCATTGTGATCAATTCGATCGGAGATGATTCGACGGTTGCGATCGATCCAAGCCATGATCCCGATCGGCGATAATCGATCTCAGACCGTTGCGATCAATCCGATCGGCAACTATCCGATGGTTGCGATTGATCGAAGCAATGATCTTGATCAGCGATGATCGATCTCGGACCGTTGCGATCAATCCGATCGGTGAGGATCCGATGGTTGCGATCGATCGAAGCCATGATCTCGATCGGCGATGATCGATCTTGGACCGTTGCGATCAATCCGATCGGCGATGATCCGACGGTTGCGATGGATCCAAGCCATGATCATGATCGGCGATGATCGATCTCAAACCATTGCGATCAATCCGATCAGCAACGATTCGATGGTTGCGATCGATCGAAGCCATGATATCGATCGACGATGATCGATCTCGAACCGTTGCGATCAATACGATCGGCGATGATCCGATGGTTGCAATCGATCGAAGCCATGATCTCGATCGGCGATGATCTATCTCAGATCGTTGCGATCAATCCGATCGGCGATGATTCGATGGTTGTGATCGATCGAATCCATGATCATGAATGACGATGATCGATCTCGAACCGTTGCGATCAATCTGATCGGCGACGATCCGACGGTTGCGATCGATCGAAGCCATGGTCACGATCGGCGATGATCGATCTCGGACTGTTGCGATCAATCTGATTGGCAACGATTAGATTGTTGCGATCGTTCGAAGCTATGATCCCGATCGGCGATGATCGATCTCGGACCGTTGCGATCAATCCGATCGATGAGGTTCCGATGGTTGCTATCGATCGAAGCCATGATCCCGATCGGCGATGATCAATCTCGGACCGTTGCGATCAATCCGATCGGCGATGATCCAACGATTGCGATCAATCCAAGCCATGATCCCGATCAGCGATGATCGATCTTGGACCATTGCAATCAATCCGATCGGCGACGATCCGACGGTTGCGATCGATTGAGGCCCTGATAACGATCGGCGATGATCGATTTCGAACCGTTGCGATCAATCCGATCGGCGACGATCCGATGGTTGCGATCGATCGAAGCCATGATCTTGATCGGCGATGATCGATCTTGGACCATTGCGATCAATCCGATCGGCGACGATCCGATGATTGCGATCGATCGAAGCCATGATCGCGATTGACGATGATCGATCTCGAACCATTGCGATCAATCTGATCGGCGACGATCCGACGGTTGCGATCGATCGAAGCCATGGTCACGATCGGCAATGATCGATCTCGGACCGTTACGATCAATCTGATCGGCAATGATCCGATTGTTGCGATCATTCGAAGCCATGAACCCGATCAGCTGTGATCGATCTCGGACCATTGCGATCAATCCGATCGGCAACGATCCAATGATTGCGATCGATCGAAGCCATGATCCCGATCGGCGATGATCGATCTTGGACCGTTGCGATCAATACGATCGGCGACGATCCGACGGTTGCGATCAATCGAAGCTATGGTCACGATCGGCGATGATCAATCTCGGACCATTGCGATCAATCTGATCGACAACGATCCGATTGTTGCGATCGTTCGAAGCCATGAACCCGATCGGCGATGATCGTACTCGGACCGTTGCGATCAATCCGATCGGCAATGATCCAACGATTACGATCGATCGAAGCCATGATCCCGATCGGCGATGATCGATCTTGGACCATTGCGATCAATCCAATCGGCGACGATCCGACGACTGTGATCGATCGAAGCCATGATCTCGATCAGCGATAATTGATCTCGTACCGTTGCGATCAATCCGACCGGTGACTATCCGACGGTTACGATCGATCCAAGCCATGATTCTGATCAGCGATGATCGATCTCGGACCATTGCGATCAATCCGATCAGCATCGATCCGACGGTTGCGATCGATCGAAGCCTTGATCCCGATCGGTGATGATCGATCTCGGACCATTGCGATCAATCCGATCCGCGACGATCCGATGGTTGTAATCGATCGAAGCCATGATCCCGATCGGAGATTATCGATCTCGGACCATTGCGTTCAATCCGATCGGTGATGATCCGATGGTTGCGATCGATTGAAGTCATGATCCTGATCGGCGTTGATCGATCTCGAACCGTTGCGATCAATCCGATCCGCAACGATCCGTTGGTTGCGTTCGATCGAAGCTATGATCCCGATCGGCAATGATCGATCTCGGACCGTTGCGATCAATCCGATCGGAGATGATCCGATGGTTGCGATCGATCCAAGCCACAATCCTGGTCGGCGATAATCGATCTCGGACCGTTGTGATCAATCCGATCGGCGACTATTTGACGGTTGCGATTGATCGAAGCAATGATCCCGATCGGCGATGATCGATCTTGGATCGTTGCGATCAATCCGATCGGTGAGGATCCGATGGTTGCGATTGATCGAAGCCATGATCCCGATCGGCGATGATCGATCTCGGACCGTTGCGATCAATCTGATCGGCGACGATTCGACGGTTGTGATCGATCGAAGCCATGATCCTGATCGGTGAAGATCGATCTTGGACCGTTGCGTTCAATCCGATCGGCGACGATCCGACGGTTGCGATTGATCGAAGCCATGATATCGATCGGCGATGATCGATTTCGAACCGTTGCGATCAATCTGATCGGCGACGATCCGATGGTTGCGATCGATCGAAGCCATGATCTCGATCGGCGATGATCGATCTTAGACCGTTGCGATCAATCCGATCGGCGACGATCCGACGGTTGCGATCGATCGAAGCCATGATCATGATTGATGATGATCGATCTCGAACTGTTGCGATCAATCCGATCGGCGACGATCCGATGGTTGCGATCGATCGAAGCCATGGTCACGATCGGCGATGATCGATCTCGGACCGTTATGATCAATCTGATCGGCAATGATCCGATTGTTGCGATCATTCGAAGCCATGAACCCGATTGGCGATGATCGATCTCGGACCATTGCGATCAATCCAATCGGCAACGATCCAATGATTGCGATCGATCGAAGCCATGATCCCAAACGGCGATGATCAATCTAGGACCATTGCAATCAATCCGACTGGCGACTATCCGATGGTTACAATCGATCCAAGCCATAATCCCGATCGGCGATGATCGATCTCGGACCGTTGCGATCAATCCGATCAACGACGATCCGATGGTTGTGATCGATCGAAGCCATGATCCCGATCGGTGATGATCGATCTCAAACCATTGCGATCAATCCGATCGGCGACGATCCGATGATTGCGATCGATCCAAGCCATGATCATGATCGGCGATGATCGATCTCGGACCGTTGCGATCAATCCAATTGGCGACAATCGGATGAGTGCGATCGATCCAAGCCATGATCCCGATTGGCGATGATCGATCTCGGACCGTTGCGATCAATCTAATCGGCGATGATCCGACGGTTGCGATCGATCCAAGCCATTATCCCGATCGGCGATGATCGATCTCGGACCATTGCGATCAATCCGATCGGCGGTGATCTGATTGTTGCGATCGATCCAAGCCATTATCCCGATCGGCAATGATCGATCTCGGACCGATGCGATCAATCCGATCGGCGACGATCTGACGGCTGCGATCGATCGAAGCCATGATCCCGATCAGCCACGATCCGATGGTTGCGATCGATCCAAGCCATGATTCTGATTAGCGATGATCGATCTCGGACCGTTGCGATCAATTCGATCGGCATCGATCCGACGATTGAGATCGATCGAAGCCATGATCCCGGTCGGCGAAGATCGATCTCGGACCGTTGCGATAAATCCGATCAGCGATGATTCGATGGTTGCGATCGATCAAAGCCATGATCTCGATCGGCGATTATCGATCTCGGACCGTTGTGATCAATCCGATCGGTGATGATCTGACGGCTACGATCGATCGAAGCCACGATCCCGATCGGCAATGATGGATCTTGGACCGTTGTGATCAATCCGATCAGTGACGATCCGACGGTTGCGATCGATCCAAGCCATGATCCTGATCAGCGATGATCAATCTCGGACCGTTGCGATCAATCTAATCGGCGTTGATTCGACGGTTGAGATCAATCGAAGTCATGATCCTGATCGGCGATGATCGATCTCGAACCATTGCGATCAATCCTATCGGCGACGATCTGACGGTTGCGATCGATCCAAGCCATGATCCCAATCTGCGATGATCGATCTTGGACCGTTGCGATCAATCCGATCGGCAACGATCCGACGATTGTGATCGATCGAAGCCATGATATCGATCGGCGATGATCGATCTCGAACCGTTGCGATCAATCCGATTGGTGACGATCCGATGGTTGCAATCGATCGAAGCCATGATCTCGATCGGCGATGATCAATCTCAGACCGTTGCAATCAATCCGATCGGCGATGATTCGATGGTTGCGATCGATCAAATCCATGATCACGATTGACGATGATCGATCTCGAACTATTGCGATCAATCCGATCAGCGACGATCCAACGGTTGCGATCGATCGAAGCCATGGTCACGATCGGCGATGATTGATCTCGGACCGTTGCGATCAATCTGATCAGCAATGATCCGATTGTTGCGATCATTCGAAGCCATGATCCCGATTGGCGATGATCGATCTCGGACCGTTGCGATCAATACGATCGGCAACGATCCAATGATTGTGATCGATCGAAGCCATGATATCGATCGGCGATAATCGATCTCGAATCGTTGCGATTAATCCGATCGGCGATGATCCGATGGTTGCGATCGATCGAAGCCATGATCCCGATCGGCGATGATCGATCTCGGACCGTTGCGATCAATCCGATCGGCAACGATCCGACGATTGCGATCGATCTAAGCCATGATCCCGATCCGCGATGATCGATCTCGGACCATTGCGATCAATCTGATCGGCGACTATTCGATGGTTTGATCGATCGAAGCCATGATCCCGATCGGCGATGATCAATCTTGGACCGTTGCTATCAATCCGATCGGCTACGATCCGACGATTGCGATCAATCTAAGCAATGACCCCAATCGGCGATGATCGATCTCGAACCGTTGCGATCAATCCGATCGGCGACGATCCGACGGTTGCGATCGATCGAAGCCATGATCATGATCGGCGATGATCGATCTCGGACCATTGCGATCAATCCGATCGGCGACGATCCGACTATTGCGATTGATCGAAGCCATGATCCCGATTGACGATGATCGATCTCGGACCGTTGCGATCAATCTGATCGGTGACGATCCGACGGTTGCGATCGATTGAAACCATGGTCACGATCGGCGATGATCGATCTCGGACCGTGGCAATCAATCTGATCAGCAATGATCCGATTGTTGCGATCATTCGAAGCCGTGATCTCGATCGGCGATGATCGATCTTGGACCGTTGCGATCAATCCGATCGGCAACGATCCAACGATTGCGATCGATCCATGCCATGATTCTGATCGGCGATGATCGATCTCGAATCATTGTGATCAATCCAATCGGCGACTATCTGATGGTTGCGATCGATCGAAGCCATGATCTCGATCGGCGATGATCGATCTCAGACCGTTGCGATCAATCCGATCGGCAACGATCCGACGATTGCGATCAATCCAAGCCATGACCCCGATCGGCGATGATCGATCTCGGACCGTTGCAATCAATACGATCGGCGACGATCCGACGGTTGTGATCGATCGAAGCCATGATCCAGATCGGCGATGATCGATCTCGGACCGTTGCGATCAATCCGATCGGCGACGATCCGACTATTGCGATCCATTGAAGCCATGATCCCGATCAGCGATGATCGATCTTAGACCATTGCGATCAATCTGATTGGCGATGATCAGACGGTTGCGATTAATCCAAGCCATAATCCCGATCGGCGATGATCGATCTCGGACCATTGCGATCAATCCGACCGGCGACGATCCAATGGTTACGATCGATCGAAGCCATAATCCCGATCGGCGATGATCGATCTCGGACCGTTGCGATCAATCCGATCGGTGACGATCCGACGGTTGCGATCAATCCAAGCTATAATTATGATCGGCGATGATCGATCTCGGACCGATGCGATCAATCCGATTGGCGACGATCCGACGGTTGCGATCGATCCAAGCCATGATCACGATCGGCGATGATCGATCTCGGACCATTGCGATCAATCCGATCGGTGATGATCCGACTGTTGCAATCGATCGAAGCCATGATCTCAATCGGCGATGATCGATCTCGGACCGTTGCGATCAATCTGATCGGCGACGATCCGACGGCTGTGATCGATCGAAGCCATGATCCCGATCGGCGATGATCGATCTCGGACCGTTGCGATCAATTCGATCGACGATTATCCGACGGTTGCGATCGATCCAAGCCATGATCCTGATCAGCGATGATCGATATCGGACCGTTGCGATCAATCCGATCGGTGCCGATCCGATGGTTGCGATCGATCGAAGCCATGATCGATCTCGGACCGTTGCGATCAATCCGATCCATGACGATCAGATGGTTGCGATCGATCGAAGCCATGATCCCGATCGACGATTATCGATCTCGGACCGTTGTGATCAATCCGATCGGTGATGATCCGACGGTTGCGATCGATCTAAGTCATTATCCCGATCAGCATTGATCGATCTCGGACCATTGCGATCAATCCGATCGGCGACGATCCATCGATTACGATCGATCGAAGCTATGATCCCGATCGGCGATGATCGATCTCAGACCGTTGCGATCAATCTGATCGGAGATGATCCGACGGTTGCGATCGATCCAAGCCACAATCTCGATCGGCGTTAATCGATCTCGGACCATTGCAATCAATCCGATCGGCGACTATTCGACGGTTGCGATCGATCGAAGCAATGATACCGATCGGCGATGATCGATCTCGGATCGTTGCGATCAATCCGATCGGTGAGGATCCGATGGTTACTATCAATCGAAGCCATGATCCCGATCGGCGATGATCAATCTCGGACGGTTGCGATCAATCCGATCGGCGATGATCCGATGGTTGCGATCGATCCAAGCCATAATCCCGATCAGCGATGATCAATCTTGGACCGTTGCAATCAATCCGATCGGTGACGATCCGATGGTTGCGATCGATCGAGGCCATGATAACGATCGGCGATGATCGATTTCGAACCGTTGTGATCAATCCGATCGGCGACGATCCGATGGTTGCGATCGATCGAAGCCATGATCTCGATCGGCGATGATCGATCTCGGACCGTTGCGATCAATCTGATCGGTGACGATCCGACTGTTATGATCGATCGAAGCCATGATCGCGATTGACGATGATCGATCTCGAACCGTTGTGATCAATCCGATCGGCGATGATCTATGGTTGCGATCGATCGAAGCCATGGTCACGATCGGCGATAATCGATCTCGGACCGTTACGATCAATCTGATCGGCAACGATTCGATTGTTGCGATCGTTCGAAGCCATGAACCCGATCAGCTGTGATCGATCTCGGACCGTTGCGATCAATCGGATCGGCAACGATCCAATGATTGCGATTGATCGAAGCCATGATCCCGATCGGCGATGTTCGATCTCGGACCGTTTGCGATCAATAATCGGCGACGATCCGACGGTTGCGATCGATCGAAGCCATGGTCACGATCGGCGATGATCGATCTCAGATCGTTGCGATCAATCTGATCGGTAACGATCCGATTGTTGCGATCGTTCGAAGCCATGAACACGATCGGAGATGATCGATCTTGGACCGTTGCGATCAATTCGATCGGCAACGATCCAATGATTGCGATCGATCGAAGCCATGATCCCGATCGGCGATGATCGATCTCGGACCGTTGCGATCAATCTGATCGGCGATGATCCGACGGTTGCGATCGATCCAAGCCATGACCCCGATCGGCGATGATCGATCTCGGACCGTTGCGATCAATACGATCGGCGACGATCCGACGGTTGCGATCAATCAAAGCATGATCCAGATCGGCGATGATCGATCTCAGACCATTGCGATCATCCGATCGGCGACGATCCGACTGTTGCGATCGACCAAAGCCATGATCCCGATCAGCGATGATCGATCTTGGACCATTGCGATCAGTCCGATCGGTGACGATCCGATGGTTGCGATCGATCGAAGCAATGATCTCTATCGGCGATGATTGATCTCGGACCATTGCGATCAATCTGATTGGCAACGATCTGGTTGTTGCGATCGTTCGAAGCCATGATCCCGATCGACGATGATCGATATCGGACTATTGCGATCAATCTGATCAGCGACGATCCGACGGTTGCGATCGATCCAAGTCATGATCATGATCAACGATGATCGATCTCGGACCGTTGCGATCAATCCAATTAGCGACGATCCGATGGTTGCGATCGATCCAAGCCATGATCCCGATCGGCAATGATCGATCTCGGACCTTTGTGATCAATCCGATCGGCGATGATCCGATGGTTGTGATCGATCCAAGCCATTATCCCGATCGACGATGATCGATCTTGAACCGTTGCGATCAATCCGATCGGCGATGATCCGACTGTTGCGATCGATCCAAGCCATGATC
>UESW01003911.1:1296850-1360683 GCA_900491605.1 Calamus simplicifolius | reverse complement strand
CGTTGCGATCAATCCGATCGGCGATGATCAAACGGTTGCGATCGATCGAAGCCATGATCATGATCGGCGATGATCGATCTCGGTCTGTTGCGATCAATCCGATCGGTGATGATCCGACGGCTGCGATCGATCAAAGCCATGATCCCGATCGGCGATGATCTATCTCGGATCGTTGCGATCAATCCGATCGGTGATGATCCGATGGTTGCGATCTATCCAAGCCATGATCCGGATCAGCGATGATCGATCTCGGACCGTTACGATCAATCCGATCGGCGACGATCCGACGGTTGCGATCGATGGAAGCCATGATCCCAATCGGTGATGATCGATCTCGGACCGTTGCGATAAATCTGATCGGCGATGATCCGATGGTTGCGATCAATCGAAGCCATGATCCCGATCGACGTTGATCGATCTCGAACTGTTGCAATCAATCCAATCAGCGATGATCCGACGGTTGCGATCGATCCAAGCCATGATCCCGATCGGCGATGATCCGACGGTTGCGATCGATCAAAGCCATGATCACGATTGGCGATGATCGATCTTGGACCGTTGCGATCAATCTGATTGGAAACGATCCGATTGCCGCGATCGTTCGAAGCCATGATCCCGATCGGCGATGATCGATCTCGGACCACTGCGATCAATCCGATCGGCAATGGTCCGACGATTGCGATCGATCCAAGCGATTAATCCGATCGACGATGATCGATCTCGGACCGTTGCGATCAATCCGATCGGCGACGATCCAATGGTTGCGATCGATCCCAGCCATGATCCCGATCGGCGATGATAGATCTCGGACCATTGCATTCAATCTGATCGGCGACGATCCGACGGTTGCGATCGATCCAAGCCATGATCCCGATCGGTGATGATCAATGTCGGACCGTTGCGATCAATCTGATCGTCGACTATCCGACGGTTGCAATATATCGAAGGCACGATCCCGATCGAGGATGATCGATCTCGGACCGTTGCGATCAATCCGATCGGCGATGATCCGACGGTTGCTATCGATCGAAGCCATGATCCCGATCGGCGACGATCGATCTCGAACCGTTGCAATCAATCCGATCGGAGACGATCCGACGGTTACGATCGATCCAAGCTATGATCCCGATTGGCGATTATCTATCTCGGACCGTTGCGATCGATCGATGCCATGATCCCGATTGGCGAAGATCGATCTCGGACCGTTGCGATCAATCCGATTGGCGACGATCCGACATTTGGGATCGATCGAAGCCATGATCCCGGTCGGCAATGATCGATCTCGGACCATTGCGATCAATCCGAACGGCGACGATTCGACGGTTGCGATCGATCAAATCCATGATCACGATTGATGATGATCGATCTCGAACCGTTGCGATCAATCTGATCGGTGACGATCCGACGGTTGCAATCGATCGAAGCCATGATTCCGATCGGCGATGATCGATCTCGGACCGTTGCGATCAATCCAATCGGTGACGATCGACGGTTGCGATCGATCGAAGCCATGATCCCGATCAGCGATGATCGATCTTGGACTGTTGCGATCAATCGATCGGCGACGATCCGACGGTTGCGATCAATCCAAGCCATGATCCTGATCGGTGATGATCGATCTCGGACCATTGCGATCAATCCGATTTGCAACGATCCGACGGTTGTGATCGATCGAAGCCATGATCCTAATCGGCGATGATCGATCTCGGACCTTTGCGATCAATCCGATTGGCGACGATCTGACATTTGGGATCGATCGAAGCCATGATCCCGGTCGGCGATGATCGACCTCGGACCGTTGCGATCAATCCGATCGGCGACGATCCGATGGTTGCGATCGATCGAAGCCATGGTCCCGATCGGCGATGATCGATCTCAGACCGTTGCGATCAATCCGATCTGCGACGACCTGACGGTTGCGATCGATCGAAGCCATGATCTCGATCGGCGATGATCTATCTCGGACCGTTGCGATCAATCCAATCGGTGACGATCCGACGGTTGCGATCGATCAAAGCCATGATCACGATCGGCGATGATCGATCTTGGACCGTTGCGATCAATCCAATCGACGACGATCCGACGATTGCGATCAATCGAAGCCATGATCCCGATCGGCGATGATCGATCTCGGACCATTGCGATCAATCCGATCTGCGACGATCCGATGGCTGCGATCGATCGAAGCCTGATCCCGATCGGCGATGATCGATCTTGGACCGTTGCGATCAATCCGATCGGCGACGATCAGACGGTTGTGTTCGATCAAAGCTATGATCCCGATCGGCGATGATCGATTTCGGACCGTTGCGATCAATCTGATCGGCGACGATCCGACGGTTGCGATCAATCGAAGCCATGATTCCGATCGGCGATGATCGATCTCGGACCGTTGCAATCAATCCGATCGGTGACGATCCGATGGTTGCGATCGATCGAAGCCATGATCCCGTCGGCGATGATCAATCTCAGTATGTTGCGATCAATCCAATCGGCAACGATCCGACAGTTGCAATCGATCGAAGCCATGATCCCGATCGGCGATGATCGATCTCGAACCGGTGCGATCAATCCGATCGGCGATGATCCGATGGTTGCGATCGATCGAAGCCATGATCCCGATCAGCGATGATCGATCTCGGACCATTGCGATCAATCCGATCGGCGACAATCCGATGGTTGCGATCGATTGATGCCATGATCCCGAATGACGATGATCGATCTCGGACCGTTGCAATCAATCCGATCGGCGACGATCCGACGGTTACGATTGATCGAAGCCATGATCCCGATTGGGGATGATCGATATCGGACCATTGCGATCAATCCGATCGGCAACGATTCGATGGTTGCGATCGTTCAAAGCCATGATCTCGATCGGTGATGATCGATCTCGGACCGTTGCGATCAATCCGATCGGTAACGATCCGACGGTTGCGATCGATCCAAGCCATGATCCTGATGGACGATGATCGATCTCGAACCATTGCGATCAATTCGATCGGCGACGATCCGACTGTTGCGATCGATTGAAGCCATGATCCCGATCGGTGATGATCGATCTCGGACCATTGCGATTAATCCGATCGGCGACGATATGACGGTTGCAATCGATCCGAGCCCTGATCCCGATCGACGATGATCGATCTCGGGCCATTGCGATCAATCCGATCGGCGACGATCCGACGGTTGCGATCGATCCAAGCCATGATCCCGATAGGCGATTATCGATCCGACGCATGTACCAAAATTAATTTTTTTAAAACAATTACGATGCATTTCATTGCGTCGCAATATTTTATTTTTAAATTTTTTTATCTTTTAATTATATTTTATAAAATTTAATTTTTTAAAAAAATTGCGATGCATTATTTGCGTTGCTAAATTAATTTTTTTTAATTTTTTGATTATTGCATCGCTAATGCATCACTATTTAACATAAATAATTTTTTTAAAAAATTACGATGCACTGAATTGTGTCGTAATATTTTTATTTCATAATTTATTTTATAAAATTAATTTTTCTTAAAAAAATTGCGACGCACCTTGTGGCGTCGCAATGTAGTGACTCATTTTATATTTGCGTTGTAATATTTTTATTTCATAATTATATTTTACAAAATTAATTTTTCTTCAAAAAAATTGCGATGCACCTTATGGCGTCGCAATATAGTGACTCATTTTATTTGCGTCGCTAAATTGCAACGCATTTCGATGCATCGCAATGTTTTATTTTTAATTTTTTTATAAAATTTATTTTTTTAAAAAAATTGCGACACAATACTTGCGTCGCTAAATTACAAATTAATTTTTTTTAATTTTCTGATTTATTGAGTCACTAATGCATGGCTATTTAATATAATTAATTTTTTTAAAAAAATTACGACGCATTGAATTACGTCGTAATATTTTTATTTTATAATTATATTTTATAAAAATTAATTTTTCTTAAAATAATTGCGACGCACCAAGTTGCGTCGCGACTCATTTTTTATGCATCGCTAAATGGCGACGCATCAGTGGCATCGCTAAATGACGACGCATCTAGTGGCATCGCAATTTTTTTTATTTTTTAATTATTTTTTTAAAATTTAATTTTTTTTTAAAATTATGATGCATTACTTGCGTCGTTAAATAAAAAATTAATTTTTTTCAATTATCTGATTTATTGCATCGCTAATGCATCGCTATTTAACATAATTAAATTTTTTTAAAAAAATTGCGATGCATAAAATTGCGTCGCAATATTTTATTTCATAATTATATTTTATAAAATTAATTTTTCTTAAAATAATTGCGACGCATCTAGTTGCGTCGCAATGTAGCGACTCATTTTTTATGCGACGCTAAATTGCGACGCATCTTGTGGTGTCACAATTTTTTATTTTTTTATATTTTAATTATATTTTATAAAATTTATTTTTTTTAAAAAATTTACGACGCATTACTTGTGTGGCTAAATTAAAATTAATTTTTTTTAATTATCTTATTTATTGCATCGTTATTTAGCGACGTAATTGCGTCACTATTTAGCGATACAAATATTTGCGTCGCTAAATAGTGACGCACTATTTGCGTCGCTAAATTAAAATTTAATATATTTAATTTTTTGAGCTATGCATCTCTATTTAGCGATGCAATAGTTGCGTCGCTAAATTAATAATTTTTTATAATTTTTTAGTTTTTTGCATCGCTATTGAGTCGCTAAATAGCGACGCAGGTTTCTGGGTCGCTAATTGCATCGCTATTTTTTGTTGTCGCTGAGGCTGAAAGAATTATGCCCTGAAAGCCAATCACAGTTGTTGTATCAATGGCAAAATTTATAATTTCTTTCAACTCAAGAATGATAATAGAGACAATTTTATATTTCATCATATGTTGTGTATTTATTTTTTATGATGAACCCCATAGAATTGGGCAATGTTTTTAGGGTTACAAAGATAATAGTGAGACCTAAAACCTATAAACCCTAATCTAGAATATTCCTAGTCATAGGATCATCAATTTGGGGATCGATGAATCTGGATAGACTAGCACATCTTATGTATGCTTGATTGTGAGGGTGGTGGTTGGTCTCACGACCACTTATGTAGGGACACTAATATAAAGATGTGGGTGCTCATTAGGTTATGAGTTCACTGAATTGATCCGACAGGAGAACATCAAATGAAAGTTTTACTTACTTGTCATAATAGATTGTTCTCTAAGTGGGAGTTGTGCAAGTAATCTTTAGACCTGAGACTACCATAGTATCTTATGCACATGAATCCGTATTTTGGTTCATATTCATTCATAACAAAAGGTTATGTACGGGGTGATGCTAGATATGAAGGATTGTGTATGAAGGTAATGAGTTGGTCAACAAGGAATCGATGACTCCTAGTAAGAGGAGTACTTATCCTAAGTAATCTCATCAAATGTTGACTCAGAAAATCTTTGATCAAAGTATGATGAAATTAGAAAAGGTTTTCTTATTTATCATCGGTTGAGTCTTCATTAATGATTAGAGATTCAAATGGATTAAGTATGAGGGTTTGACATTTATCCATGCCCATCACTTAATCGGGATAAAGAAATATCGAAGGATTGAATTGCACAGTAACTTACCACTAAAGGGTGTTTTGGTAATTTCTATCAAATTTCTCATCTTCTGGATAGGCATGACACATTGCTAGATGTCAATCTTGTCTTGTAGGTTTTTATGAATCAATTAGATTGATTTCATAAGTCAATTTGAAGGTTGGTCCGGATTGACAGTTTAAGTTAGCCCAATTTGACCTATTCAGATAGTCGGATACATAATCGGGCTAAATCAAAAACCTACTACTAGCTAGATGAGGAACCCAAAGGGTCACACATAATAGAGAATTAATTGAAGAAGTTAAAAATATTTTTATTAGGATTTTTGGATCCTAATTGTTGGCCAAGATTGCATACTAGCATATGTGGGCTAACCCGAGCTCCTGACTTAATCTGTTTAGGTCCATTTGCTTGCTGATTAGGCTAATAAATTTAAGTTGGTTTTAAATTAACATTACCCATGTGTTGGGCAGCCTATCTAGAGTTTAATCTAAATTTATGGGATTTTTCTAGATTTTTTTATGATGATCAAATTCGAATTGGATTCGAATTTCAGCCTGATTTGGTTAGTTTGGGTTGACTTGGTTAGGCTGGGTTGACCGAGGGCCTTAGTCCTTTTTTGAACCATTTTATTTTGAATTTAAATGAGTTTAATTTATTAAATATATTTAAATTCATTAATAAAATAATTTAATAAATTAAATATTTAATATGTACTTGGTGGGATTTGAATCGAAGACCCCTTGGATCCTTGGCGCCCCCTCGGAGCGCATAGAAGCTCCCGTAAGCCCTCCTTCTCTCCTGTTCTTCTCCCCTTGTCTTAATATCACTATCATATTAAGACAAGGCCCTAAGTTGAGATAGAGAAAGGCTATTAGAGTGTGTAGAGGCTTGTTGGAAAGCTTTTAGAAAGCTTTTGAAGAGGAGAAAGTCCAAAGAGGCATTAAAAGGCTGCATATGATAAAAAAGGTTGCGAGGAAGGTTCTAGTAAGCAAATAGGAGTGCTTCTTCGAATTGATTCTTGTGTGGATCACCTTTGGAGGGCATACACTTGTGTGCCTCTTGGAGATTATTGGATGTATTTTTCTTACTCCTTTTATTTTAGATTCTAATTGATTTACTTTTTGAACCGCATAAAGGCGATCTTGGAAATTAGGGCTTTTGGCGATGTTTGTTTTCAAAATGATTAAAGTTTATGACAATCATGCCTTCAAGCATCCCAAAATTTCCATCAGTGGTATCAGAGCCTTCTTCATGCATTCAAGAAGAAATCAAATTAATCTATTATGAATGATTAAATTGATAGATTATTATATGTTTATAGCAAAATAGTAAGTTATGTTTAACCAAATTGGCATGATATGCATAATATAATGATATGACTATATTACATTCATAAAATGGTTATTATTATGATTGTTAAAATAAGTAAATCATTATGTTCTGATGCATAATTAGCAATATATGTTATACATAATTGACTATTATGCTTTATATAATGCAATGCCCTAGTAACTACTTAGGATTGGGTTAGTCACCATAGCCATTTGGTCATAAGAGCCAAGTAGGTTTTTTAAAGGCCCTCCCTTTCCATTCAATGGGATCTCCTATGATATGTAGGGGTGCCGATGTGATTTATCCCATGAACAAGTAAGATGTGATTTATCCCATGAACAAGTAATGAGAACGGATGATTATTTTTTTTAATCATATGCTTTTGTGATGCATATTAGGGCTAATATGCATATTAGTTGATATGATGAGATGAAGTATACTGATTGATTGTATGCCACAAGATTAGGGTTTCACTATAACCCTAATTAATTTAGAAATATGTTTAGAAGTATTAGTTGTCATTATGTTGTAAGATTAATGACACACTATGCACATAAATGGATATGTGATACTTAGAAACATAAGGATGTGCTCGAGATGATAAAAGCCCTCCTAAAAATTATATTTAGTTGTAGTGTTATATTATCATGAAGAAATCCTTTTTAGGGATTAATTGATCGATTGGTGTCTAAGAAAAGTGGTTCTGGGAAGGTAAAAAGAATGTGGTTTTTTAATTAGTTCTGTTACTTACCTGGCCAAATTTATTTGGTGTCTAAGGCAAGAATGGGGGACTCCCACACCTCTTCCACTTGCCTGGCCAATTCGATTAATTTAAACCTTAGAATTGGAAATGCTAATTGGTTATAAATGCACTACAAAAATGCCTTCCTTCATACAAAGTCAAAATTATATCAAAACTATAGTAGGCTTGTTGAGCAAACTCAAGGCTTACTATTAGGGTTTGATATAAAAATTTGACTTGGTGCATATTATGTTTATAGTATGCTTGTTAATGTTACTTTGTTGAGCAAACTCAAGGGTGACATTTTCAATCATGACTATATAGAATGAAGGTTGACTAAACTAAGACATTATTATTTGTTGTGCAAACACAAGGCTATAAGTGTCTTAGAGGCAAGTGTAATGTTGATGAAATTGGAAAGGGAATTTCCTACCCTTAAACTTATAAATGTTTGTTGAGCAAACTCAAGGCATTTATAAGGAATTGAGATCTCAACCCCACTAAAGAAATCGGATATTGGTTTCTCATTTAACATAGTAGAGGGTTATGGTATTCGAAGAAAATAGTGGGAGACACAATTAGATTCAAAGTCCTTGTCTAATTGTGATTATCATTTTTGAGTGGTATGCTCATATATTGTTCTTGTTTGTTTGTAGATAATTAAATGGCTTCATCATTATCACTGCAGGGCATTTTAGATGCTAATAAACTAACCGGACCAAATTATGTCGATTGGTTGAGGAACCTGAGGATTGTATTAGCTCAGGAGAAAATTTCCTACATTCTTGATTCTCCAGATCCAGATCCGATTGGAGAAGATGCTTCCGAGGAGGAAAGGGCCACATTTAGGATGTGGCAGAATGACAGTATGACTGTCAAGTGCATCATGTTGGCCTCAATGAGCAATGAGCTCCAAGACAACATGAAAAGATGGAACCTTAGTCCATACTTCTCAACTTAAAAGAGTTGTATGGAGAGTATAGTAGGACTGCAAGATATGAGATATCTAAGCAGTTGTTTCGTGCACATATGAGTGGCGGCTCGCCTATTCAGGTTCATGTCCTAAAGATGATTGACTTAATCACCCAATTAGGTCAATTAGGCTTCGTCATGGACGAGCAGCTAAATCAGGATCTGATCTTGCAGTCACTTCCAGATTCCTTCTCATAATTTGTAATGAACTACCACATGAATAAATTGAATCTTACATTACCAGAGCTACTTAACATGCTTAAGACTGCTGAGAGCCATTTTAAGGGAGAAAAGGCTCATCTTCTTCTGATCGATGGGAAGAAGAAAGAGGTGATGAAGAAGGGTTTAAAAAGAAAATTAAACCCTAAAAGGAGCATCAAGAAGAAGAAGAAGGCAAAGAAGTCTTCAGATGATGGATCTTGTTTCTTCTACGGTAAGAAGGGACATTGGAAGAAGAATTGTAAGAAGTACCTGGCAAGTTTGAAACAGGATACTGATAAAGTATCAAAAGGTTTGTTAATGATACAAATAAACTTATCATTGAGTTCTTCAACTTCTGATTCATGGGTATTGGATACCACATGTGGGGCTCACATATGCAAATCTTTGTAGGGGCTTCACAAAATTAGAAGGTTGGAGAAAGGTGACTTCAAGATTTATGGCGCGAGTGGAGAGACCATCCATGCAGAAGCTGTTGGAACCTACTTGTTATTATTGCCTATAGACAAAATACTTGAATTAAAAGATTGTTATTTTATTCCGAATGTAGTCAGAAATATTATTTATGTACCGTTGTTATTAAAACAAGGTTATGAAATAAAAGTTAAGAGCAATTGATGCTCTATATCTTATTCAAATGATTTCTTTGGAATGGGAAAATTTGTGAATGGTCTTTTAACTCTATCACTCAATGATAATGTGTTGCTTGTTGAAAACAAAAGGAGAAAGAGAGATGATACCAATGAAACATTCCTTTGGCATTGCCGATTAGGTCATATAAGTAAGTCAAGGATTAACATGTTATACAAAGAAGATTTCTTTGGACCTTATGATTTTCAATCATTAGAAACTTACGAATCTTGCCTCATGGGAAAAATGACCAAGTCTCCATTTACTGGACATGGAGAAAGGGCAACTGAGTTATTAGGGTTAATACATTCAGATGTATGTGGACCCATGTCAACTCAAGCTATAGGAGGATACTCTTATTTCATCACATTTATAGATGATCTATCAAGGTTCGGATATGTGTATCTTATGAAACATAAATCCGAAGCCTTTGAAAAGTTTAAAGAGTATCAAAATATGGTTGAGAAACAAACTGGAAAAGGTATTAAAATCCTTCGATCTGATCGAGGAGGTGAATACTTATCCAGCGAGTTTCTTAATCATCTTAAGGATAATGGTATTCTCTCTGAATGGACACCTCCATATACACCATAATTAAATGGTGTAGCTGAGAGGAGGAACCGTTCCTTGTTTGATATGGTACGATCCATGATGTGTTTCACGGATCTTCCAGTATCCTTCCGGGGTTATGCCCTAAAAACTGCTGCATAATTCATATGGAGTTAGTTCCTAGCACTCCATATGAATTATGGAATGGCAGAAAGCCAAGTCTTAAACATCAAAATTTGGGGTTGCCCAGCTTATGTTAAAAAGGAATTTGTACATAAGCTAAATGCTAGGGCTGAAAAATGTAGGTTCATTGGTTATTCTCAAAAAGGTATTGGATACCTTTTCTATCATCCTACTGACAAAAGGTATTTGTTAGTAGGCATGCTGTCTTTTTGGAAAAGGAATTTATTTAAGAAGAAAGTAATGGCAGAATAATCGAATTAAGTGAAATTCAAAATAAACAAACTCAAGTTCCTCAATCAGAAGTACAAATTGATAAGGTACAACCACAACATACACCTTCTTCGTAGGTCAGAAAGAGTGCGGGAAGCACCTCTTAGATATGTTTTATGATTGAAAACAATAATGAAGCCAACATCATTGAAAATGATGATCCACTGACCTATATGGAAGCAGTCGAGAGTAAGGAATCCAACAAATGGCTTAATGCCATGAAATCTGAGATGGACTCCATGTATGACAACCAGGTTTAGATCTTGGTTGACCCACCCGAGGGAATTGTCCCAATAGGGTGCAAATGGATCTTCAAAAGAAAGATTGGAGCAGATGGGCAAATAGAAACCTACAAGGCTAGGTTAGTGGCAAAATGTTTCAAGCAAAGACATGGTATTGACTATGATGAAACTTTTTTGCCAGTTGCCATGCTCAAGTCTATTAGGATTATGCTTGCTATGCTGCATACTATGATTATGAAATATGGCAAATGGATGTTAAGACTGCATTTCTTAATGGAAATCTTAAGGAAGAAGTCTATATGTCACAGCCAGAGGGGTTTGTCTCAAGTGAGAGACCAAACCAAGTATGCAAACTTAGAAAATCTATTTATGGATTAAAGTAAGCATCGAGGAGTTGGAACATTCGTTTTGATGAAACTATTAAGGAATTGATTTCATCAAGAATACGGATGAACCGTGTGTATATAAGAAAATAAGTGGGAGTGCCATTGTCTTCTTGGTCTTGTATGTGGATGGCATACTTATCATTGGAAATGATATTCCAATGATGCAATCAGTCAAGATTTGGTTATCAAAATGATTTTCCATGAAGGATTTGGGAGAAGCATCCTATATTTTAGGAATAAAGATCTATAGAGATAGATCTAAGAGGATGCTAGGGTTATCCCAATCCAGGTACATAGACTTAATATTGAAGAGATTCAATATGGACGAAAGTAAGAAAGGTTATTTGCCCATGAGTCAAGGCATACACCTATCTAAAAGGATGTCTCCTAAGACTCCAGAAGAAAGAGATAGGATGAATAAGATTCCTTATGCTTCGGCAGTAGAATCAATTATGTATGCAATGTTATGTACCAGACCTGATGTTGCTTATGCTTTGGGCATAGTAAGCAGATTTCAGGCTGATCCAGGGGAGGATCATTGGAAAGCAGTAAAAAACATTTTAAGTACCTAAGAAGGACTAAAGATGTTTTTCTCATATATGGAGGATTAGACTTAAAACTAGAAGGCTACACATATTCTAGTTTTCAATCTGATCCAGATGATAGTAAGTCTATATTAGGATATGTCTACACTCTGAATGGAGGAGCAGTGAGTTGGAAAAGTACCAAGCAGCCAACTGTAGCTGATTCAGTCACTGAGGCAGAGTACATAGCTGCAAGTGAAGCCGCTAAGGAAGCTATTTGGATGAAGAAGTTCATCACCGAATTAGACGTAGTTCCTACTATACAACAGTCGGTGCCATTATATTGCGATAACACTGGAGCTATGGCACAAGCGAGGGAACCAAGGTCTTACCATAAATCCAAGCACATCCTGAGACGCTTCCACCTCGTTCGAGACATCATTGAAAGATATGATGTGGTGATAGAATGAGTTGAAACAAAGAACAATATAGCAGACCCATTCACTAAGGCCCTTCCACTACAACAGTTAGATCACCATCTTGATTGTATGGGTATTAAATACAAGGGTGATTGGCTTTAATGCAAGTGGGAGATTGAAAGAATTATGCCCTGAAAGCCAATTACAGTTGTTGTATCAGTGGCAAAATTTGTAATTTCTCTCAACTCAAGAATGATAATAGAGGCAATTTTATATTTCATCATATGTTGTGTATTATATTTTTTATGATGAACCCCATAGAATTGGGCAATGTTTTTAGGGTTACAAAGATAATAGTGAGACCTAAAACCTATAAACCCTAATCTAGAATATTCCTAGTCATAGATCATCAATTTAGGGATCGATGAATCTGGATAGACTAGCACATCTTATGTATGCTTGATTGTGAGGGTGGTGGTTGGTCTCACGACCACTTGTGTAGGAACACTAATACAAAGATATGGGTGCTCATTAGGTTATGAGTTCACTGAATTGATCCGACAGGAGAACATCAAATGGAAGTTTTATTTACTTGTCATAATAGATTGTTCTCTAAGTGGGAGTTATGCAAGTAATCCTTAGACTTAAGACCATCATAGTATCTTGTGCACATGAATCCATATTTTGGTTCATATTCATTCATAACAAAAGGTTATGTACGGGGTGATGCTAGATATGAAGGATTGTGTATGAAGGTAATGAGTAGGTCAACAAGGAATCGATGACTCCTAGTAAGAGGAGTATTTATCCCAAGTAATCTCATCAAATGTTGACTCAGAAAATCTTTGATCAAAGTATGATGAAATTAGAAAAGGTTTTCTTATTTATCATCAGTTGAGTCTCCATTAATGATTAGAGATTCAAATGGATTAAGTATGAGGGTTTAACATTTATCCATGCCCATCACTTAATCGGGATAAAGAAATATCGAAGGATTGAATTGCACAGTAACTTGCCACTAAAGGGCATTTTAGTAATTTCTATCAAATTCCTCATCTTCTGGGTAGGCATGACACATTGCTAGATGTCAATCTTGTCTTGTAGGTTTTTATGAATCAATTAGATTGATTTCATAAGTCAATTTGAAGGTTGGTCCAGATTGACAGTTTAAGTTAGCCTGATTTGACCTGTTCAAATAGTCGGATACATAATCGAGCTAAATCAAAAACCTACTGCTGGCTAGATGAGGAACCCAGAGGGTCACACACAATAGAGAATTAATTGAAGAAGTTAAAAATATTTTTATTAGGATTTTTGGATCCTAATTGGTTGGCCAAGATCGCATACTAGCATATGTGGGCTAATCCGAGCTCCTGACTTAATCTGTTTAGGTCCATTTGTTTGCTGATTAGGCTAATAAATTAAAGTTGGATTTAAATTAACATTAGCCATGTGTTGGGCAGCCTATCTAGAGTTTAATCTAAATTTATGGGATTTTTTTAGATTTTTTTTTTATGATGATCAAATTCGAATTGGATTCGAATTTTAGCCTAATTTGGTTAGTTTGGGTTAACTTGGTTAGTCTGGGTTGACCCGGGGCCTTAGTCCTTTTTTTAAACCATTTTATTTCGAATTTAAATGAGTTTAATTTATTAAATATCATTTAAATTTGTTAATAAAATAATTTAATAAATTAAATATTTAATATGTACTTGATGGGGTTTGAACCGAAGACCCCTTGGATCCTTGGCGCCCTCTCGGAGCGGATAGAAGCGCTCCTTCTTTATGCCCCTTGGATGGCGCCCTTTCTCTGCATCCAACGCCTCTCATTGCTGCCCCTTCCTTTCTATTTAAAGGGGGCAGTATATGGGATTCTAAAAATAGAAAAAGAAAGAGAAAATAGAGAGCCCGTAAGCCCTCCTTCTCCCCTATTCTTCTCCCCTTGTCTTAATATCACTATCATATTAAGACAAGGCCCTAAATTGAGATAGAGAAAGGCTATTAGAGTATGTAAAGGCTTGTTGGAAAGCTTTTAGAAAGATTTTGAAGAGGAGAAAGTCCAAAGAGGCATTAAAAGGCTGCATATAATAAAAAGGCTGCTAAGAAGGTTCTAGCAAACAAATAGGAGTGCTTCTTCGAATTGATTATCGTATGGATTACCTTTGGAGGGCATACACTTGTGTGCCTCTTGGAGATTATTGGATTTAGCAATCCAGATATTTTTCTTACTCCTTTTATTTTAGATTTTAATTGATTTACTTTTTGAACTGCATAAAGGCGACCTTGGAAATTAGGGCTTTTGGCGATGTTTGTTTTCAAAATGATTAAAGTTTATGAAAAGTATGCCTTCAAGCATCCCAAAATTTTCATCAGAGACATCGCAATTTGGTCGCAATTTAGCGATGCAAAGATGCATCGCTAAATTTGCGTCGCTATTTCAGTATTTTCTTATTGTAAATAAATTAATATTTATAAATTAATCATAAGCAATAATATCAATGTGAAAATAAATGAATCATAATTAAAAAGTATACAACAAGAACAATAAAAAGCTTTAACATAGCAATAATATAGCATCACAATAATAAAAATTATCAAATTTCTTCACCATTTCTATAAAATCCTAAAAATAAGGATTTGTCTAACATTGAAATCAATTTGTTAGATTGAAAGATGATAATATGCTAATCTTGATACATTCATATGAAATAAACATACACTCAACCAAAAATGTCATCAAATCATTGTGTAGTTTACCACAATCCATATCTAGTTATAAAATCTCACAGCAAAATCTTTAAAAAGATTGCCACATGCTATCTCTCATATTCCTTTAGATTACATGCAAAAGAGCATAGACACTAAGGTAGTGTTTGATAGCCCAAAAGCTATCCCTGGATAAATGTACAGGATAGCATTTATCCAGAGGATAACCGAGGGAATAAGTATCTTTTTAAAATTACAAGTCTGCCATCAAGGGATAACTTTAGTTGTTCCTGGGTTCCCTAGGGAATAAGTTCAAGGGATAACCCTAGGGAATAAATTCAGGGGATCCCCTCTGGTTAAACTTTTTCAGACCTATCCCTTCTAGTTATAGCATTTGATTATCCAAAGAACATGAAAAGCAGATTTAAAAAATCATTTGCATCAAAATTATCCAAGGAAAAATCATCCAAACCCAAATTCCTTAATTAAACCACCCGATAACTCCTCACCATCATTGTCACGAGCTTCATGAATTGATTATCCAAAGAAAAAGTATCATATTAATTGGTAACAAAGAAAAACTATCTTATTAATTCATTATATGCATTCAAATATATAAACATAATATTATAAAATTAACTAAAAAAATTTAAATTTTTTCTTAATTCCTATAATTTGAAAAATAAAGCATTTTAACTTATAATATCTTATATGCTTTACCTAAATATCTTGCCGTGGCTTGTTCGTCCATATGGTCTTCTTCACTTTCATCATTATTCCATGATTTTTTTTTTATTTGTCCAATCAAGAATATGTTACCATCTTTCCTTTGATGGAAGAACTGGATCCGCTTTTTCTATTATCCATTCATCATCTGAAAGTATATTTTCACACTAAAGTGATTTAACCTGAGTTATGTTATACATAACAAAAACTGAATCATTCGTCTTCTTTTGATGCAAATGGTTTCTCCTTTGTTGAGTGTACCTAATAGGTTTACAAATTTCTTAAGATGAAAATGTTAAGTACTAACAAATAATTGTTAAAAAAATAACAGCCAACTCAAAAAACAATAAATTACATAAATTAAAGAAAAAATATTTTATCATCTCAAATGCACTCCAATTATGCTCAGGAGAACTACATGTCAAACTTAATATCCTAATAGCAAATCTTTTCAATTCTGAACATTCATCTCCAAAAGAATCCCACCAATCAGCTACATTCATGTATAAATTAAATCATAACTTTTATAAGACATTAAAAATTATAACAAATAATTAGAATGAGAATATAAAAGATGACATAACTATACAATATAATAAACCTGGAGTTTTTTTTTTTTAATCTCTTGATGGTACAGCAGAATCAATACCAAACAACCCCTTTTGCATGCTTGAATGCATCCATTTGCACATCTTTCTTTATCCTTTCATTATTATCAGGCACCATTCTTTGGAGGCAACTATATAGTCCAATTTTAATATCTACATCAGCTTTAAAATCGGGACTATAATGATATTGGGGATTCAAATAGCAAGCAGCTACATGCAATGGCCTATGGAGTTGAAGTTCCCATCTTTCATCAATTATTTTCCAAATAGGTTCATAACTACAGAGAAAAAAGAACGATCAATTTAATTTTCTAAGTTTTAACTAATCAAATAAAAAATTGAGAACTTAAAATTTAAAATTTATGATACTTCATATAATTAAAGTAGAGACTTGACCTCTTGCGAACATTAATGGAATTCCTTGGCACAATCCATTTGTCCATAAATAAATCGCATTGCTAGAATTTCATCAGGATCTGCTATTCAAAGTACCTTAACTAGTGGAAATACAGCCTTGAGACAAGTAGTAATATTTTGGTAGAAGTGATTATCCAAAACTATTGCTTCAACATCCTTTCCTCACTGTGCACTTGCAAATATATTTGTTTTCCACTTTGTAGATGACAGCACAGCCATTAAGGCACCTTTTTGCTCGATCATGATGCATCCCAACGTCAAATATGCAATTACAAATCTTGTAACAGCTGATTTAATATGCAATTACAAAACCTTCTTAATCCTTCAATCTTCATCTTCTTTTATCTTTCTAAATTAATGATTTGATATCAAAAAATCTCTCCCTATTTATAGAAAGATATTTTAAACAAGAGGTTCTCATTCTTATTAAGCTTCTAATTTTCTAAAACTAATAAACTTTTTATTTTTTTTAAAAAATTCTAATTTATTTTAAAAAATAAAAGATAAACATCCATAAAATATTTTAAAATAGATTTTTGACTTAAAAATAACTTCTAACTCATTCAATATAATTTTAAAATATAACAATTTGAATAAAAACATCAAAAATCATATTTAATCATCACCAACAACCTTTTCATAATTTATTAGAAATTCATTAGAAGCAATTTAAGTTCATAAAATTTCTTTTAACTTTCAGTTGACTTTCGATTTTAGTGATTCATGATGCAATGAAAGTTTACTTAATCCTGTTGACATCATAAATATATTTGATAAAAAAATTTTAATTATATTATTTTTATAATTTTTAACTCAACCTACTCAAATTACGTCTTAATTTAAAAAAGTAAGCTAACCAAAAGATTGGGTCTCACAACTAGCCAAAAAGGAAAAAAAAAAAACCTAATGAAACAAGGATTCAATCATAGCTAGTTCTATGCTTTGTCACTATCGCTCACTTGACTATTATGCCCCTGGCTGCCGGACTATGCCCCTTGGGTGAATTGGCTCTCACAGCCTCCACATCGCTCAGGCAGAAGATGGCCTACTTGGCATCTTCACTGTATGGACACCAAGCTCAAGCCTCAATTGAGTGACAATAGGGAAGATGTTCGCCCACTCATGGTTCATGACTACTTAAAAAGTTTGAAGCCTTTGATTGAAGAAACCCCAAGCTCTAATACCATTTATTGTGCACGTAGCAGGGGAAAAAGCATGATCGATGGAAAGAATAAAAAGAAAACAAAGAAGGGAATGGTACAAAAAGAGCTATGCTGTTCAATTCGATGGACCTCCTAAGCAAAGATGACAGAAATTACAGGAAGAAAAAATAACTTGAGGTTATAATGGCCGTTACACTTTATTACAAAACCTTAGACTGACTTGCATCTAATAAAACCCTCTTTTAAATCTCTCAATAATACCCTAGATTATCTTGAAGGTCTGGACCATATATCCTTATATAAAAGAGAAATATACAATATCATGAACAAACTAGAATTTGTGTTATATATATATATATATACACACACAAAACCTTAGACTGACTTGCATCTAATAAAACCCTCTTTTAAATCTCTCAATAATACCCTAGATTATCTTGAAGGTCAGGACCATATATGCTTATATAAAAGAGAATATACAATATCATGCACAAACTAGAATTTGTGTTATATATATATATATGGAGTTTGTTAATCTCAAGTCAAACCGTCGAGCCAAACTCTAATGATAGGTGTTATCTTAATATTGTCTACAATTGAGAAGACCAAGATTCAACTGCTAAGAGAGGGTTACCCTTAAGATGTTCACTTTTCTAGTTCTGATTTCTTTATATTTTAAAAATAAAAAATGTTTATTGAAAATAGATTCATAAGATTAAACGATCAATATAATACGCCTCTGTCTTGATCAGAAATGGTTTGTAAGTTTTTTCCACTTGCATATATATATCGCCATATTCTTTCCAGACTGTTCTATAGTTAGCCTATAAGTAAGTATTTACTCTTAATTATTACTTTGTTATATATATTATCATATTCGCTCCACTCGGACTGTCCTATAATTGTCATAAAATAATTATAACAAAAAAACAAATTTATACTATTATTAGATGGGCAAAAGACTAATTGTTATGATAGGAAAATGAGATTTAAGTAACTTAAGAATTGTTCTATATATATAATCTTGATTTTCTTAATGAATTTTTAGCAGCGGTTGGAGTCGTAACCCCTAGGATCTAAAATTCTATGGTTGAGATTAGTTTAAATAACAATTTTTTTATCTGAAGCAAAAATAATAACAAAGCGGCTGAGCGGTTATCGTAGAGCGACAAGCCAAAAGTTTGATGCCACAATGGAAAAACTTATTCTTTCTCTTTTTTTTTTTTTTTAAAAAGAAAACACTTGTGATAAGAATTTTCGTCGGTTGGATGAGGCTCGCTCGTGAGGAACTCGAGCCATTGATTGGGTCGCCGCTGTCACGGAATCGAACTCTATCCAAAGAAACCACGTGAATTCTCGACGAAACCCCAAAAAAAAAACAAGGTTCATATGCCTTCCTCATCAAAGTTAAGTTAGCATCTCAATTTAAACTACAAAATTCACAGAAAAATAAATAAAATCTACAATGGAACCCATTTTTACCATCTCATAATTTCCTTCCTTCCACTTCTTTCTCTCTGTAACTACGATATCCCTCCCACAAAACGTATTCTCGTATATCGATCACTACTTTTACTCGTCCACGCATATCAGCTATCCTTTTTTTTTCTAAACAAGTCCTCCAAGATTTTCATATTCTAAAGGAACCCGAAAACGGCTCCACCGACGCCGACCCACCCCACTACAAACGAACCCTGGCGCGTCGCTTTCATCGCCAGCTGTCCTCCAGATCGTTGGTTTTTTTTTTTTTTTTTTTTTTCGATCTGCCGTTTCTCCAGCTCATCGCTCGCCGTAGTAGAAGTTATAATAAACCCGGGCCCCGCCAAAGAAACGGGAGATCCGGGGCGACAGCACCGCCGGCCGGTCAGCCATCGGCGAGGATGTCACGGCTCTTGCGGCGGAGGAGGTCGTACGGCGTCCACAGGCCATCGAGAGGGCACGGCCGGCCGGCGTCGAGGCGGAGCCAGGGCTTCCCTTTCCCGCTCCAGTGGAGGAGGCTTACCGGCCCCGGGTGGAGGTCCCGGCAAAGTCCCTCCACATTGTCACCGCCAAGGCCGTGCTGGTTCCACCGGTGCTCCACCCCCTTCACCTCGCCTGCGAATACCAGCAGGAACGGCGGCAGCGACCCCAGCTCGTAGATCCGAGCCTCCTTCTTCTGGATCTCCATCCAGAACTCGAGCTTCTTGGTGTAGTCTCCAGCGCGCCACCGCTCCAGATCCATGACCATGACGCCGGTGTTAAAGTAGCACGGCGGGCGGCGGCGGCCGGAGAAGGTGAGGGGGTAGGAGGGGTCGGACCAGAAGCGGTCGGTGAAGTAGGAGGTGAAGTTGGCGTGGCAGTACTCGGGAGCGCCGAGGACGTGGGGGCCGAGGTCGATGGCCCAGAGGCGGGCGACGTCGTCGACGACGACGAGGTCGGAGTCGAAGTAGATGACGCGGCGGACGGAGCGGGGGAGGAGGTCGGCGAGGTAGATGCGAGCGTAATTGAGGGGCTGGTCGAGAGCGCGCCGGACGGAGGAGGAGATCTTGCCGCGGACGAGGGCGGGGTCGAAGCGGTAGATGCGGAAGGGAAGTCCCGGGAAGGCGGCGACCATGGCGCGGCGGAGCCGCCGGGGGCGGTGGCGAGGAAGTGGAAGGTTATGTTCTCCGGGCACGAGGCGTGCTGGAGGACGGAGAGCACGCCGGCAAGGGAACCCCGGAGGTAGGTCGCATCGAGGGTCATGGCGATGTGGATGGTGGGAGTGGCGCCGCCGCCGCAACCCCGGCCATTGCGGAAGGCCGGGGCCTCCCTGAACTCCGGTAGGTCCGGCGCCGCATTGCCTGCCGTGACCAGAACCAGCGCGAGGAGGAACCGTAGGAGCTCCGGCGGTGACGGCATCGGAGCCCTTGTGTCTTTGGATTTGGGGATAGGGTGGGAGCGAAGGAGCGCGGAAGAACAATAAGTGGTGGTGGTAGGAGGGTCGACAGGCTGGAAAGACGCGTTTTTAATATTTTTAATTTAGAAATATGTTTTATATAAAAAAAAAATGGTGGTGGTAGCGGTGACCGTGGTGGGTATTTTTCAGGTCTTTTCTTGGATCTTTGGTTTAAAAGAGTTGGATTTGTTATTTATCCTTCTAATTCTTCGTTTTTTAAAGATATAATAAGTAAATATAAATTAGTGACCAAAGAGGCAACGCTTAGGATGACCATAGACTGGATAATTTAAATTATGCTGGCGGTGAAATTAATAGTAACGCTGGGGGCTCTTCAAGAACCAATTGTCTTGTGACACGTACATGTTACTAATGGGATAAAGCTTTGTTTCGGCTACCAGAAGAAATTAATTCGAACCCCCACTCGCGTTGGATCCGTCACCCCTTTTTATTCTCAATCTTCAGCCGTTGGTTAAGAGCCTCCATCTAATCAACGGTCCGAATTAACACTGAATCACAGCCGTTGGTTGATGGATCCTATCTGGACGGACGGTGGGCAAGTTAACTTCACCGCAACCTTTACCTTGCTTTTTATTTTCATTTTCAAAAATAAAAGATATCTTTTTCAACTTTTAAATAATTATTTTTCACTTGTTGCAGTTTGTGGGACAGTAAAAGCGGAAAGCAATATTATTATCATAAAATAAAATATTTTTAATGACGATACGATGGAGTTGTTGTTGTTGATGACGACGAAAGTTACAGTAATTTTAAATAAAATATTAATGATAAAAATATAAAAAGATAATACTATTGGTAATAATAATGTAGTAAAGATAGCAATAATAATATAAATAATAGTTAAAACGATAAAAGATGATAAAGATTATGTTAATGTTGGTGATATAAAAGTAAAATAAAATTATTAAAAGTAAAGTTTTTAACCTTATTTTAATAATAATATAATAATAATAATAATAAAATTGATCATATTTTTGGGATTTTTATAATTTTATTTTAGAAAATAAAAGGAGAATAAATGTGGATTCTCCTTAGATCGTCAACTTATTACGCCTTCACCAAACAACGTCCGTTAATAGATACTGTAGGGCCCACAATCTCGAGTTGCTTGGGTGCGTTCATTATATAAGTAAATATTAATAATAAATAAATTTGAAACATAAGTGTATATATATATATATTTATTTATTTTTTTCATTCAAAGATGTTGCAAAAATAGATTCATGTTAAAAATGTAATTCTACTATATCCAATGTGCTGTAAGGACGGCTTTGACCCAAAGTTAACGAATCAAAAAGATATGATTTAAAAACTTTTTAAAAAATCAAATTAATAGCAAATAAATCAAATAATATTTTTATTTTTTTTTGTTTAATATAAAAATATTTTTAGGATGTTGAAGTTTTGTGGCAGGAAATATTCCGTGGGAATACGCGCGCGAGGAAGAGCCAATTTTGCCTCGGAGTGATGGAGCTCTTGGAGGAGGAGCAATCGGTGGTAAAACCTAGTCCAAACTGGCCACTATTTTTGAAGTATGTCTGCATTCGGGCCTCAAGTATTCATGTGATGTTTGTGCATTTAAATTTGAGAATCTGAATGAGTTGGTAGAACGTTGTTATTGGGTATCGATTCGAACTTGTTTTAATAGTATCTTATTGTCTGATGTGTTACATGATGTCCTCGAATATGCCTTCCTGGTGATGATCCATCAACAACCAGCCACTGTAGCTATTATTTGTCAAGCCCCTGTTTGGGTCCTCCATGATGTATACTCTTACGCATTAGGTGGTAGGTATTGTATATTCTTGCGAATTATTTAGCAGTTATTAATTCGATGAGAGTGATGTTTCGCTGTCTGCTTCTTGGGAAGAATATTGCATGGGTATTGGAACCATAGAAGGTGTTGTGATTAGAATTTTGGGCAAATTCCAGGAAAAAGTTTCGGAGTAATTTGACTGATTGTAAAAAATGAGAATGCTCAATGAATAGAACTGAAGGTGTAGTTTGGAAGAATTTTATCTATAGTTAATATGATTTGTTGCTTGAAGGGTCAATTTAAATGCTTGGGTATTACCATTTCAACCGTTCCGAAACTAAGGTAGTGTTTGATAAAAAAAATTCTATCCCTCAATAAGTGAACGAGATAGAATTTTTTCATGGAATATCCTTAGGAACATCCCTTGGTTATCTCATTAAACATATCGAATGCAAAAATGTAAATCTAGAGGATAATTTTTTTTTTATCCCCTCTAGTTGTATTTGATTTGAGGGATAGAAGATGATATCCCCACAAAATTTGGTTTTAAACCCCAAACTATCCTTACAATTTCTAATACAGCAATTGATTTGAACCGTTTGATCTGAAATCAAACGGTCCAAATCAACCCATCTCTTTTCCCCTCCGATCCGTCATTGCCATCGCCTTGTCATCATCCTCCTCGTCATCGATGGCAAATCTGGGCGCGGAAAGCCCACAGCCCTTGGCTTCAAGGCCCCAGCATTATCTCCCTCGCCGCGGGAGAAGGGAAAGGCATCGTCTCTGAACTAGGGGTGCAACTTGGAGTCATGAAACTCGGGTTTTCCTTAACCCTAACCCTAATCCTATTTGTAAAATATCAACCCTAACCCTATTTGTAAAACCTCAACCCTAACCCTATTTTAAAAATTGGGTTCAGGTTGAGTTTCGGGTTGGAATTCGGGTTGATGAGAAAAAAAATGCTTTTTTCAAAGTAAATAAACATCGAATTATGGATCCCAAAGATAAAAAAATAAAATTCCTTGCCGAACGCATAAGCTGGACTCGGGGCTTTAATATTTTATTAAAAAAAATCTTACTTAAAACAAAAAAAGGAGGTGGGAAGTGAAACGAAATATGTGGGTGGTCCGCCTTTATGTTTGTCCTTTTTCTCGCCTGCGACCGATGACCTTGCCCTTTTTGCCCTCAAGTTGGCCATTCATCCGACCCGATTAGCGCCTTCAACGCCCCCAAAAATTTGGTGTTGATAAGCTACCCCGTTCGAGTAACCCTCGGGTTCGGGTTATCTCAAGTTCAGATTGCGGTCAATCCTAACTCGGGTCAATTGCAAATCGGACCGGATTAAACCCGGGTCTTTCGGGTTCGGATTGGGCAAACATGAGTTTAAACACTGCTGTAAATCGGGTTCGGCGGGCCAGGTTCAATGGCTGGCTGGGTTCGGGTTGAACCCGGCCCAAGTTGCACCCCTACTTGGAACACCATGCGATCGGAAGACGGGAGATCAGGAGCAGGAGATCGGGAGATCGGGAGACGGAAGCGCAAGATTAAGAGTAGGAGATCGGGAGCGGAAGATCGGGAGACGGGAGCAGGAGATCGAGAGATGGGAGCAGAAGATCGGAAGACCAGAGCAGGAGATCGAGAGATGGGAGCAGGAGATCGGGAGTGAAAGATCGAGAGACGAGAATAGGAGATCAGGAGACTGAAGTAGGAGATCGGAAGACAGAAGATTGGGGTGACGGCTGCTCAGACGAAAGGGGGAAGAATGAAACGACACAAAGAAATTTTAGGACAAAATCAATTTTTTTATTGATAAATATGCCCTCAAAGGTCCCTTGGAAATAAGTTTAAGCATTAATCCATGGTTAACCATGGATTACCCTCTTTGGTTAACTTTATTCCGAGTTATCCATCGTAGTTATGATTTTTGAGAATATCCTTCCTTATTTTCTATTTTAAACACAGCCTAAGGTGACACCGCATCTCACCTACCCACTGAATCTTAAAGGATGAGTTTTATTCTTTAACTGTGTTTGGATGGGGGAATAAGGCATGGAATAAGCCCTTATTCCGCCTTATTTCCCCAAACACAATGAAAAAGGAGCGTGGGCCCCACTAGAACAGTTATTCCAGTCAACCCTTCTTATTCCGATTTCTTATTCCATGGTACCCCATGGAATAGCTCCTATTCCCACTGCAGCTATTTCAGAGGCACCGATGGAATTAAATTAAATAAATTAAATAAATTTATTTATAATATTATTTAAATAAATTAAATAAATTAAGTAAATTTATTTATAATATAATTTAAAATTAAATAAATTTATTAATAGAAAATAATAAATTAAGTATGTTATTTTTTTATTTATTAATAAAATAATTTATTAAGTATGTTCTTATATTATTTTATTAATAATAATTAATTTATTATCTTATTTATTAATAAATAATAATTTATTCAAGTCATTTTAAAAATAAAAATTGATAAATGATTTTTATTAGAAGATCTTTGGAATTTCAAAAAAATTCTTCATCTATTCCTACTGGAATACATGCTTATTCCCATGTCATCCAAACATCATTTGGAATAACACTGCATTAATTGCACTGGAATAACATGGAATACCAGATTTTCATCCAAACAGAAATCTGGAATAACAAAGGGAATAAGCTATTCTTACGGAATTCATATTCCTATTCCTGGAATAACTTTTTGACATCCAAACACAGCCTAAGTTAATGTATTTGATAGGCTTTGGGTGAATAAAATAATGTGAAAGACCAAGCCATTGTCTTTTGCTTGATCTAAATGTAAGCTTAGAATTTATGTCAGACCAACGGTTTGGAATCTTAGAGCGCTAATGAGCTTCTGGCATTTCGCTCACTAGCATTTAGTCCTTTGTCTCTAACGCTAAAAAATTTGCAGTCCTTACTGATATATATATATATTTTTGTTGGTGGGTATTGTGTGGCAGATGGTGGCTACCTTCTTGAATCAGACTGAGACTAGAGTTATACTCTATGTCCTTAAGACAATTTTGTCCCGCAATGGTGCTCACGGTCAGTATGACGATTGTCTCCCAGGATACAACAGTCTCCTTTTGATGAAAGCAGCACTACAATTAACCAAAATGAATCAAGAATGCAACTCTCTTTTTGATGCACTATTGCTATACTATCCTTAGGAAAGTATGCAAATGCCTAAGAGAGTGGAAGAACTGAATTGAATTTGATTCAATTCGGAATGGATAATTGGATGATTGGAATGAGAAGGTCTTTAGTCCTATTTATAGTTTTTAGATGCCCTTTGGAAGCAACCTTATGCCCCTTGGAAGCAACCTTATGCCCCTTGGAAGCAACCTTACGAATTAAATTAATTCGAATTCTTTTGATCAGAGGATGTTTGATAAGCCCATTCACTTCGTGATCTTCAGATCATGTGATCAGATAAGCCTTTTCATGGCTGTGATCTGAAGATCTGAAGATCAGATAAGCCCTTTCATAATTGTGATCTGATGATCACGTTATCAGATAAGTCTTTTCACATGACTTATCTACAACCGTTTGATTGAAGGGATGCCTTATCATCAACGGTTCGATTGACTTATCATTTGATCGAAGGGACGCCTTATCAACGGTCCTGATGGTCAACCGTTGACCGGTCAACAGTTGCAAAGTGTGCCTACAAAGCGCCCATTGCGCCCTTCGCACACGCGTGTGCGCGTGCGCGTGCGCGAGCGCGAGCGCGAGGGTGATGCTTCGCATCACCCTCAAGCTCTCCTTCTATGGTGAGCCGAAGGAACACAAGCTTAAGGAGGAGGTTTCCATATAAGTGAACCTTCCTTCCTTGTTCTTTCCAATGTGGGACTAAATGTCCCCGCAATTTCTCATTCACATACATAAGGGGTTAATGGGCTTTCAAGGCCCATTAGGGTTTTCATGACCTATTTTGGCCCATTACCCAACAATCCCCCACATGAATGAAATTGGACTTAGATCAAAGATTAGCAAAGATTGGCAAGGCAAACCCCCCACATAAAAGGATTTTAATGCAAATGAATATGCAGACACACTAAAGAGAGTATAATGGGATGAAGTTGTATCGGGATAGGTAGCTTGTGGCTTTGAACCTTCCTTAGTGAGTTGTTATCGAGTTTACTTGCTAAAAGGTGAACATGATGTCTTGAACCTTTCAGCGTTTTGTGTAAACTAAGACAATAACAATCACACAACTTCTTCCCGAGCATTCTTTTGGTTCTCATGGTTGTGTTCATTTTGGCCCCGAACAACTCCTGGTCTCATGAGTGCTTCAGAGAATTAAACCTTAAAATTCTCATAGAATTGGCCCAGTTCACACTCACATAGGTGATTCTTATTAAGAGTATCCTGCTATACCCCACATAATGTTCATGTCATAAGAATCATTAAAAGCAATGCTTATCCTAGTACCTTTAGCAGGTAGCACCATTATCATAGGAATGAGTAGGATTGTACATCCTTAGTGCTATCAAGTCTCTTCATAATTTAGTTGTCCCTTTTGAACCTAGATCTTGGGATCTCCAGTCAGCTAGGTTGGGTATCCACTATAAAGATTTTTCAGTTATAGGTTTTAAACCCATTCCCCTCGATAAACAGTTTACTTGATCTCTTGGTAACCCCTTTGTTAATGGATCCGC
The DNA here is from genome assembly GCA_900491605.1 of Calamus simplicifolius. Taxonomy (NCBI): domain Eukaryota; kingdom Viridiplantae; phylum Streptophyta; class Magnoliopsida; order Arecales; family Arecaceae; genus Calamus; species Calamus simplicifolius. Next base: position 1,333,648 of record UESW01003911.1, on the reverse strand, counting down.
TAGGTTTTTCTTTGACTGAACATAGTCAATAGAAATTACACCTATTTCAAGTAACTGCTTAATGGTATTATGTCTGCGACGTATATGTCTAGACTTACCATTATATATCTTATTCTGTGCTCTGCATATTGCCGATTGACTATCACAATGTATGCATATTGCAGACACAGGCTTTGGCCAACATGGAATATCTTCTAAAAGGTTTCGAAGCCATTCTGCTTCTTCAGCTGCCTTTTCTAAGGCAATAAACTCAGATTCCATAGTGGATCGAGCTATACATGTTTGCTTAGAAGATTTCCATGACACAGCACCTCCTCCTAAGGTGAATACATATCCACTTGTGGATTTTGTATCTTCTGTGTTAGATATCCAATTAGCATCACTGTATCCTTCTAATACAGCTGGATATCTTGAATAATGTAATCCATAACTTAGGGTATATCGCAGATATCTTAATACCCTTATTAGAGCTGTCCAATGATTTGGACCTGGATTACTTGTAAATCTACTCAACTTATTGACAGCATATGCTATGTCAGGACGAGTACAATTCATGACATACATTAAACTGCCAATTATACGTGAGTATTCCAATTGAGATATGGGTTCTCCAGTATACTTAGCCAAATGTAGATTAACATCTACAGGTGTTTTCACCGGGCTAGTATCATACTTTTTATACTTATTTAATATTTTCTCAATATAATGAGATTGAGATAATATTATTTCCTCAGATGATCTAGTGATTCGAATCCCTAGTATAACATCTGCAACACCCATATTTTTCATATCAAAATGTTTGATCAACATTTTCTTTGTCTGTTTAATCATTTCAGTATTACTACCAATGATTAACAGGTCATCTACATATAAGCAGATTATCACATACCCTTCAGGCAGGGTTTTGGCATATATACATTTGTCACATTCATTTATTTTGAATCCATTTGATAACATAACATTATCAAATTTTATATGCCATTGTTTAGGTGCTTGTTTTAATCCATATAAGGATTTAACAAGTCTGCACACCTTCTTTTCTTTTCCTGGAACAATAAATCCCTCAGGTTGTTCCATATATATTTCTTCATCTAATTCACCATTCAAAAAGGCAGTTTTAACATCCATTTGATGAATTTCAAGATTGTTAATGGCTGCAAAGGCGATTAACATTCTTATAGATGTTATTCTACTTACTGGTGAATAGGTATCAAAGAAGTCTATACCTTCTTTCTGTTTGAAGCCCTTAGCCACTAATCTGGCTTTATACTTGTCAATTGATCCATCAGCTTTTAGCTTTTTCTTAAATATCCACTTGCACCCTAAAGGTTTCATACCAGATGGTAGGTCTACCAACTCTCAGGTATGATTATGCATGATGGACTCAATTTCATTATTGACAGCTTCTTTCCAAAAGGGTGCTTCTGGATTAGACATTGCCTCTTTGAATGTCTGAGGTTCATCTTGTAACATATAAGTTACATAATCAGGACCAAAGGACTTAGCAACTTTTGGTCTCTTACTGCGTCTGGGTTCATCTTCAGGATATTCTTCCTGATGACTACTACTAGCAGTATTATCATCATAAGTTCTTTTATTTGAACTTATTTCTAATTTCCTTTTACTTGGAAATATATTTTCAAAGAATGTTGCATTCCTTGATTCCATGATTATATTTTCTGTATATCAGTTATATCTGATTTATATACAAGAAAGCGATATGCACTACTATTATGTGCATATCCGATAAATATACAATCAACAGTTTTAGGTTCTATCTTGACCTTTTTGGGATCCGGAATAGCTACTTTAGCTAGACACCCCCACACTCTTAAGTAATTATAAGAAGGCTTCTTTCCTTTCCATAACTCATATGGTGTAACATCCTTCTTCTTAAGAGGTATCTTGTTTAGAATATGATTTGCTGAGAGAATTGCTTCTCCCCATAAATTCTGCGGTGTACCAGAATTTATTAACATAGCATTCATCATTTCTTTTAATGTGCGGTTTTTACGTTCCGCAATTCCATTAGATTGAGGTGAATAAGGAGCAGTAGTTTGATGAATAATGCCATGCTCTTGACAGAATTTGTCAAAAGGTGCATCATATTCACCACCTTTATCACTCCTTATGGCCTTAATCTTTTTGCCAAGTTGATTTTCAACTTCATTCTTATAACATTTAAACATTTCTAAAGCCTCATCTTTAGACTTTAGTAGATACACATAGCAGTATCTTGTTGAGTCATCTATAAATGTTATAAAATACTTTTTACCTCCTCTAGTTTGAATTGACTTTAAGTCACATAGATCACTGTGAATTAAGTCAAGAGGTTCAGTATTTCTTTCAACTGATGGAAATGGTGTTTTTGCTAACTTAGCTTCAACACACACTTCACACTTGTAATGTGGATCGATTTCATGATTAGGTAATAATTTTAATTTCATTAATTTTCGTAATGAATTAAAATTCGCATGTCCTAATCTATCATGCCATAAACAAGAGGAGTCAATCATATAAGCAGAAGAAGATGCTTTATTCATTTCAAGGTTTCTGTGTACAGTCATTACATTCACCTTGAATAAACCATTATTCAAGTAACCCCTTCCTATAAATATACCCCCCTTTGTGAGTACAAATTTATCAGACTCAAAAACCATCCTAAAGCCATGTTTGCTTAGGAGGGAGCCTGATATAAGATTCTTCCGGATATCTGGGACATGTAGTACATCATTTAGTAGAAGCTCCTTGCCAGATGTCATCTTCATAACAATGCGGCCAATTCCTTCTATCTTGGATGTCGCGGAGTTACCCATGAACAGATTTCTGCCATTGATAGGAGTATATGATGAGAACATACTCTTATCAGAGCAGACATGTCTGGTAGCTCCAGTGTCTATGTACCACTCATTTGCTTTGTCAACCATGTTTGCTTCAAATACAACTGCTGACAGCATCATCTCGGATATCTCTTTGGATAGGGATTCAGTCATGTTGACCTCTTTCTTTTCTTTATCCTTGAAACGGCAGTCCTTGGATTTGTGTCCTTGCTTACCACAAACAAAGCACTTTCCCTTGAATTTATATTTCTTTGGGTTGCCCTTCTTCTGTTTAAAACCTTCGCCTGGAAATTTGCGTTTTTTTCTTCCTTCTATGATGTTGGCCTTTGGTTCTGCAGGTTGTCCTCCTGTCTTTTGTCTTGGCTTTTATTGTCTTCCTCGATCCTTAGGCGGACAATAAGATCTTCAAGTCCCATCTCCTTTCGCTTGTGCTTCAGGTAGTTCTTGAAGTCCTTCCATAATGGTGGTAGCTTCTCTATGATAGCTGCTACCTGAAATGACTCGCTAAGAGACATTCTCTCTGCATGTATCTCATGAGGATGATCTGGAGCTTTTGAACTTGCTCCATAACTGTTTTGTGGTCGACCATTTTGTAGTCTAGGAACCTTCCAACCACAAATTTCTTGTGTCCAGCATCCTCTATCTTGTACTTTTTATCTAGGGATGCCCATAACTCCTTGGCAGTAGCAATACTACTGTACACATTGTACAGGGTATTGTCCAGACCATTGAGTATATAATTCTTGCAAAGGAAGTCTGAGTGCTTCCATGCCTCCACCGCAGCAATGACTTGCTTGTCGGTCTCCCCTTCCTTCAGGACAGGCGGATCTTCATTCAATACTCTGACTAGATTCAGAGTTGTGAGGTAGAACAGCATCTTCTGTTGCCACCTCTTGAAGTCAGTGCCGGTAAACTTCTCCGGCTTCTCGGCTTGAACGGATGTATGCATGGTAGCCATCTGCAGCAGCACTTCTAGAGGAAGGACGAAATTGTCTTAAGATTGTTGGCTGTATTGTGTGGCAGATGGTGGCTACCTTCTTGAATCAGACTGAGGCTAGAGTTATACTCTATGTCCTTAAGACAATTTCGTCCCGCAATGGTGCTCACGGTCAGTATGACGATTGTCTCCCAGGATACAACAGTCTCCTTTTGATGAAAGCAGCACTACAATTCACCAAAATAATCGAACCAAGAATGCAACTCTCTTTTGATGCACTATTGCTATACTATCCTTAGGAAAGTATGCAAATGCCTAAGAGAGTGGAAGAACTGAATTGAATTTGATTCAATTCGGAATGGATAATTGGATGATTGGAATGAGAGGGTCTTTAGTCCTATTTATAGTTTTTAGATGCCCTTTGGAAGCAACCTTATGCCCCTTGGAAGCAACCTTATGCCCCTTGGAAGCAACCTTACGAATTAAATTAATTCGAATTCTTTTGATCAGAGGATGTTTGATAAGCCCATTCACTTCGTGATCTTCAGATCATGTGATCAGATAAGCCTTTTCATGGATGTGATCTGAAGATCAGATAAGCCCTTTCATAATTGTGATCTGATGATCACGTTATCAGATAAGTCTTTTCACATGACTTATCTACAACCGTTTGATTGAAGGGACGCCTTATCATCAATGGTTCGATTGACTTATCATTTGATCGAAGGGACGCCTTATCAACGGTCCTGATGGTCAACCGTTGACCGGTCAACCGTTGCAAAGTGGTGCCTACAAAGCGCCCATTGCGCCCTTCGCACACGCGCGTGCGCGTGCGCGAGCGCGAGCGCGAGCGCGAGTGCGAGGGTGATGCTTCGCATCACCCTCAAGCTCTCCTTCTATGGTGAGCCGAAGGAACACAAGCTTAAGGAGGAGGTTTCCATATAAGTGAACCTTCCTTCCTTGTTCTTTCCGATGTGGGACTAAATGTCCCCGCAATTTCTCATTCACATACATAAGGGGTTAATGGGCTTTCAAGGCCCATTAGGGTTTTCATGACCTATTTTGGCCCATTACCCAACAATTTTTAATAATGGAAGATGGAGAAGTATCAAACTCTTATTAATTTATTAATAAAATAAAATATACAAAAATATGAGATTTAAAGGGGGAAGGAAGGATCTAACCCTCGGTAATTAATTGTAGGGACACTTGGCACCTGGATTTCTTTCTAACGTCTAGGTCACATCTGGGATTCCGAGTCCGGATGGGTTCCCGATCTCCTTGATCCAAGGCATTGCGAGGATGCTTAAAAGGAGATTGAGGGAAACTCTCTCCTTCATCCTCGTGCAAGCCTTCTCCTGATAAGCCCCTGCCCATGCTAGAGAGAGAGAGTTAGAGAGGTAACTGAAAGAGAGAGAGAGAGAGAGAGAGAGAGAGCTCACTCGTGATCAAAACATGGCGGATCTTGGTTCAGGCCCAGCGGCGTACTCATCGCCTCGCCGGGCCTGAGCTTTGGCCGGCGGCCCCACCAGCACCGAAGGCGACGTCCGGTGGGGGACCGAATGTTGGAGAGAGGGAGGAGAGGGCCAGATGGCCCTTCTCTTGGACGGAAGTTGAACCGGCTCCCGCGTTGGTTCAGGTCCAACCGCGTGCTTGCCATCTCGCCGGGTCTGGGCGGCGGTCGATGACTCCCACCTGCACCGGGCGTGCGTCCGGTGAGGATCCGGCCGTTCGGTGGTGGCCGGACGTGCCACCGGCACAGTAATGTGCTGCGGATGAGAGAAAAAGAGAAAGAGGAAGAAAGAGGGGAAAGAGAGAGAAAGGGAAAGGCCGCAACGCGGCCGGCACGGGTCTCCCCTGGTTCGGGTGAACCAGGGAGAGGGTGATAACAGGGGAGACACTGTTGGGCCATTGTGGCCTGATTTGATTTGGGCCTATTGGACCGGCTTGTGAGCCTTTTTGAGTTGAGTTTTGGACACTGTTTTGGGCCGAGTTTAGGAAAAAGAAAATATGGCCCGGATCAATTTTGATCCTTATTCTAGGGGAATTTTTATTTCTCCATTTGGGCTTGTTATTCTTGAAGATATTTGAGCCCAAAGTTAGGCTCAGGATTAGATTGGGTAGAATTTAAGGGACACTTTATTATTCCACTTTCAGATATTTAATTATGTAAAATGATGTTGTAGGTACCCAGATGTCCAAATAACTGATTTACAGTTTTGAGATTAGCGTACTGAGGTAAGTAAGCCAATTATCATAATTTCATAAATTATTTAATATATAGATCTTTGGATTTATAGCTGTATGTATATTTATGAAATGAGATAAAAATGGAATTTTGATATTTGATTTGATTATTTTGAATTTAGTAAATAGTACCACGAGTATGCAATTGAGTATCTGCTATGATTATATGCAACTGCTAATATTTTGCAAAGTAGTAAATTATAAATATATAAAAGATAAAGAATATGATTATTTGACTTTGCAAAATATATTGGTATTATTGATATATTGTTAATAATGTTCAACCACTGTATATGTGAGAACTTATGCTTGTGTTGATGCATGATATGTTACATGCAACTTATAATATGATGATTGAGAATATACTTATATGTATCGTCGCAGTTCTCATATGATGTGAAATGATGTAAAATGCCAAGTAATACGGGACCCACCTCCATAGGAAATATATGTGGAGGACACACATTTGTAGGGTGTGTTGTGATTGATTATGATATATGGTATAATGCTGGTACGAGGACCCTTTCTCTTAGGAGACATTTAAGAGTGATACATCAGTTGGGTATTATAGGCCGTGGGACACATAAGAAATAGTAATTATATAAATATAGTGGGTTTGTTTACATTGCATATTTCGGCATTTATTGTATGATTAAGCTTCCAAAATTATTTTGAGCAGATGATATGCATGTTTTGATAACATGGTAAATGTATTTGAAATTAAAAGCTTTTTACATGTAAATGTGATTTGATAATATCTTGAAATGATAAAATGATTATATTATATTATAGTAGGCTTACTTATTGAGTGTGAGTTCATTTAAATCTCACAATGTTTTTTAAAGCTACAAGTCTGAAGAAGGAAATATGGGGTAGATGGAGCTTCTCATATAATATATTAGATCCAACATTTTGATGTAACTCCAGTGATTTATGTTTGTAGGGCATGTAGCTCAAAACTTATTTTATGGCTTGAATTAAAGTTATTGACTTTGAATGCTATATAGTTATTACCTTTTCTTAAATTTAGTGTCATGTTTCGGGACGCCTTGCATGTCTGGCATGCGGCGGGTTATCATTCTGGCTCAAATTTTTGGATCTGGGATATGACAAAGGATGAGGAAGGAGGAAGTAGTACATAACCTTATATAAGAAGCGGTACAGTAATCCAATGGCCCCATCATCTCGTTCTAGAAGTGGAGAAAAAGACTACAGCAAAAAGAGATGACTCTATAAGGCAGATTCAGAAGTGCAGAAATAAGTCCATTGTTGAAACAAAGGAGACTTTTAAAACAAATAGAAGCATAGGAGAGAATATCTTTTGAAAAATTACTTTTGAGTTTCTTTCAACCTATAACTGGCAGCAAACCGTGCTCGCTAATTGGTGTCATGCTCTTCTGGTATTGGCTTTAATATATCTAATCCTTCAATTCTGCCAAAGGTCTTCAAAGTTTGCTAGCCATCTTCTAAGATTAATGATTTCAATAATAGGACATTCTTTGCAAAAGAATATCTTAGTAACAAATAGCTAATGATTTTCAAAGAAGCCTCACAGAGAAAAAATTTTACTTACCAACCATCCCTTCTTTGCCAATGCCTTACTTGTATGAAGGCGATATTCTTAATGCTAACCATAAAAAAACCTTATGCTTTAGCCGAATTATTGCTTTCTAAATAGTTTTATGAAATGGTCTTTATATAGCTTTGATTTACATTTTCCATGGAGCTTCAACCTCTTGCATTAATAGCCAAGCCCACTTAGCCAAGAAGGAGGTGTTGAGACTAATTAGGTTTTTGATTCCCAAGTCTCCTTCCTTTTGATCTCTACATACACAATCCCAATTTATCAAACAATTAAATCCATTTACCTTCTCCATACCTTTTTAAGAAAACCTCTCCTTAACTTATCAATTCTTTGAACCATCCATTTAAACAATCTAGAAAAAGGAAGACTTGAGAGATTTTTCTCTTGAGCTGTTTTAGAGGCATTTCACCTATCACCACATTATTTTAAATGTGAAACTAAAGATGTTGTATATATGGAATTTAAAAGAGAGATTGCAAAAGAAAGAGTGGCATTTATTGGCATATAAACAAACTCTCTTCCTTGTTTGAAAGGTCGTTTTAGATAAGATTTCTCAACAGCTCCATTTAAGATGGATTCCCCTTATCGCTCTCTTCCTCCCAATATGTTGTCAATACCATCTACCCACCCTACACACTCTCCATGATATGATTTCTCTGATTGGAGCCCTACTTGATATCCTATTCCTTTTTTCTTGGAAAGATTGAGCCATCTGCTCACTTAAGAGGGAGGACAACTTCCCACTAAACTGCCCTTTAATTCATCTATGGGATATCTAATTTTGCTCTCAATTTATTCCCCTATCTTATGTGTCATATATCTAATTTTGCTCATCACAGTTGTTTCCTAATAGTTGCCACCATAAAGGCGAAGAAGGGGAGGCTTTAACTTTTGCTGACCTTAATTCATATATCTTATTCTGGCTTTAACTTTTGTCACCATAAATGGATGAATAGGTACTTTTCTAAAGCAAAGCTAAGTGTTGATGCAGTATCTCGTCCCAAATTTCCTCTCATCCTATTTCAAGGAAAAGCTGCGAGGATTAGCCAAATTGTGGCTCCTCTAGTTAAACAGAAATTTAACAAGAGCCATCGCAGTCCTAATCACTAAATTGGAAGTCATTGTTCACTTTTCTCCTATCCTAATTACAAATAAAGATAAACAGTATGGACATCTCACAAAAATAGTCTTCTTTGGAAGAAGAAAACGTGTAATTTATTGACATTGTTACGGAAATACAAAAAAAAAATGTTTGAATACCTTGGGTTAAAAGATAAGTACAACCACCTTAGACATCAGCATTTTATTCTTCTCTAATCCAAACAGTTGGCTGGCAACATAGGACTACATAATTTATGATCATCTACCGATGATTCTTCTTGAGAAGAAAAATGCATTTTTTTATAAAATTTTCATATTTTAATGCTGAAATATATTGAACAACACCCTTAACAATAGATGGAGATAAACCAAAACACTCAACTGATAATTCCTACACACAAAAAAATACCACCATGACTGGAACATGTTTACTTCTACACCTAGGAAAGAAAACTACATACCATGGTCAACTTTATTCATGAAGCCTCTGAAGAATTCTGGAAGAAGAAAGAGAGTATTTCAACTCAAATGGCGTTCTTCAGCACTTAATTACCAACAGGACTCATTCAAGATCTGGTTCATTATTTTGTCCGCAGAAGATAAGTGCTTGAAACCTTGTTTTTATTTTTATTTTTTTTGAAAAAGAAATAAGTGCCACACTTCTGATCCTCCAACGCTGATGGTTAATATGGTGGACCCCTTTAATGAGCTCACCTTTCTTCTCATCTGTGGATTGCCAAAAAATGATCTATATTTTTGCATGAATGTGATAGATAAGTCATTACCCTTCACAGTATGTTGAATATGATTAATGGAAAATTGTTTCTAGCACATAAGGAGAGAGTTGATGAAGTTTCCTCCAGCCACCAGATACCGACTTCATGGTCTCCTTATGGATTGTCCAGCGATGTGAACTTCCACATGGTTCATTTAACACCTTTCTGAGAGAGTTTGATATCAGAGATGATGGCTTAAAGTTCAATACCGAGATTATTTACAGACTATATCATACATATTATGCGTTTAAGATGTACAACAGTTTTAGGAACTCTCATGGCGGCACTATGTGGAGGAAACACTATAACTCAAAAGAGATCATAAGATCAGTTACAGCTTAAATTGAGCATCTAATCATTAGGTTGAGTTGCACGAAGGATTCTAATCAGTGTTCCTCATGAGCCTGTGTGTTGCGCGTGTTCTGATTTAAAAGAATAATGGAAAAAGAAAAGGTAGATTGTTTTTCCAGGCCAGCTCATCAACAGAAGATTTTTAATCATAGAATTTAGGTTTATGCCTCATTGGATTTTATATCTTTTAGGATTATGCATCAGTAGAACATTTCCATCATAGAATTTAGATTTATGCCTCAATGAATTTTATATCTTTTAAATTTATGTATCAGTGATCTATAATGTCTCAAGCTTACCTCCTAACATTAGTAAGTTGAAACCATGTGGCTCTAAAAATTTGAGTAGAAGTCAATTATAGTAGCCGATAGACTTGAGTTATAAGCAATTAAACTTTTAAATTTTTTTTTTTCATTCGATATGAGACTTTTTTAGAGTATTATAATCTTTTTCTTTATAATAGGGCAGCCTTGTTGCACAACACAAGCTATTTATAATCTATTTCGAGCTAGATCATTGGTACCGTAAGAATGGCTTCATGCCATTTGTAACAATCAAACCCATTGGCTGGCCCAATTAACCTACCATTGAGTTGAAACCACATGGCTCTAAAATTTTGAGCAGAAGTTAATTGATAACCTATAGAGTTGAGTTATAAGTACTTAAATATTTCCTTTATATTTGATGTGAAATTATTTTGAAATATTATAGGATCTGATATCCGTCGTTCAAACTTTCTTATATCATTTGCATTTGATACCAAAGCAAAGTGGGACTACTTAAATGTTAGACTAAAAGTGTCGCTGCCTTGAATTAAGATGGCGAGCATTTCCGTTCCCTCATTCTGTGTTACTGTATTACTCTGCTAGTATGCAGCTATCGTTCCGCGGGTGATCCATTCTGTGGGAATCTCAAATGCATCCAAAATGTTTTCCCAAAGGATAAAACCACGGTTTGGAATTTGCAAATTTTTTTTTTTTCAGTTTTGGTAGGTTTGACTATTTCAGTTCAAAATTCAGAATTTCAAATCATAAATAGAGGAAAATAACAAATTGGTGAAATGGTATAGAAAAATTAGAAAATAAAGAAAAAAATGTCAAGAAAATATATTAGACATCTCTTGAAGTATCACTGTGTTATTTAATATTTATACTAACTAGTCATGAAAATATTAAGATTGAAATATTAAACTGCATATTTCATATAATTTTAAAATATAATATATCATGCAAGAGCCTGTGGAAGGGATTAACGGTAAATCTTGTTTATAAAAGCAACAAGAGAAGATGAATAAATCTATAATTCTCATAAAAAAATGAAAGACAAAATTTGCATATTTGAAAATACACGCTCAAGAATTGTACCCCTCCATGAATGTTTCAGCAAGAACTGACATGGTTGACGTAGTCAAGCATGTCAAGAATGTCCCAAGCAGCAGTTGCGGTAGCTGAGCAGTCGGAGACTAAATAGTGCTCACACAAAAGCTTGTGTAGATCACATTATTGTATATATATATATATATATATATATATATATATATATATATGTATATATATATATATATATATGTATTATTGAAAATATTTTGACGTTTATTGTGGAGAACCTACCTCAGTATAGCATGACATGTTAACTGCCATATGACGATTCCTCCTTTCAAATTGTATGACATTGTCAACGGGTATATTAATTATTGGTATCTAATTATTGATGAGCCTCTAACAAAGATCGCAAGGCTACTTATTTGACAGTAGTTTATTGACCACTCGAGATGAAAGCTTATACCCAGCAGATCGGCAAGTAGCATGTCTGTAATATTCGGTTCAAATGAACCAGATTTGGTTCAGATGAATCAGGCTTGGTTCAAATGAACCAAGCTCCTGACTATTGGGTTCCCGGACTAACGCTTCGCTCCAGGCGAAGCGTTTGGCCTTCCGAGAAAATTCAGATCCGAGACGCTGCTCGGGTGAATAAATAGGGAGGATGAGGACCCTTCCTTCACGCAGGCGCACTTCCTCCATCAGGTAAATTTCTGGCTTCTAGAGAGAGAGAAGGAGAGAGCGTAAGAGAGAGAAAGAGCGAGCGTGAGAGAGAAATAGCCAGAGAGAGAGAGAGAGAGAAGAGAGAGTATCAGGAGAGAGGAAGAGAGAGAGTATCAAGAGAGAGAGAGAGAGAGAGACAGAAAGAGAGAGCGTGAGACAGAGAGAGCGCGAGATGAAAGAGAGGGAGTCTGTGATGCAGTGTTCCCGGCCGATCACCTTGGTTCAGGCCCGGCGTGCTCGCCGCCGCGCCGGGCCTGAGCCTTGGCCGGCGACCCCGCCGGCGCCGGGGGAGGCGTCCGGCGGGGTAGTGGTGGAGAGAGAGGAGAGGGAGGGCCAATTGGCCCTCCTCTCGCGCGGTGGCAGAAGCCGAACCGGCTTCCGTCGGTTGGTTCGGGCCCGGCGGTGTGCTCGCCGCCTCGCCGGGCCCAACCGTTGGCCTGTCGCCTCCACCGGCGCCGGGCGTGCGTCCGGTGAAGGTCCGGCCGGCCAAGGTGGCCGGCCGTGCCGCCGGCACGGTTCCGTGCCGCGTGGAGGAGTTTGGGAGAATGAGAGAAATTGAGGGAGGGAGAGATGGTTTGGCGGCCGGCCGTGGCGGCGGCCGGCTCTGGCCCGGCCACCGGCGGCCGGGCCGCCTCAATTTGGCCGGCGGCGGCCCCGGCCGCCGACCACGTTCCCGTCCCCTGTTCGGTGAAACAGGGGATCGGGGGAAATAAGATTGAACCGGGCCGGCTGGGCCGGCCGGTTCAGGCCTTTTGGGCCGTTTTATAGGGCCATTTTAGACAGAGTTTTGGGCCCTGTAACGGGCCGAAAAATAAAATAATTATATGGTTGGAATCTAGGTTGAATCTAGTTTCTGGGGATGATTTTACTTCCCCATTTGAGTGAGTATGGTGAGAGATATTCGAGTCCGAAGTTGGGCCCGTGGATTGGTCAGGGTAGAGTCTTAGGAATCATTTCATGATCCAGATTTTAATCATTTAATTGTGTAAAATAATCCTCCAGGTATCCCGACATCTGATTAGCTGATATATCTGTTGGATTGCGTGCGGAGGTAAGTAAACCAGTTATCAGTTCATTAAATAATTTATTTCAGGATATGCGTAGTTAAATTGTGAATTGTGATATGAAGAATTGTTATTGGCTAAATTGTAAGTAGATGAATACCTGGCTGTTCATGTGCTATGATTGCATGTGTGGATGATATGCATGAGGGATGCAGTTATTATGCATGAGAGATGCAGTTGCTATGCATGAGAGATGCAGTTATTATGCATGAGAGATGCAGTTAGTATGACATTGATGTGATATATTACATGCAATTGTTCAGTAAGTATAATCCACTGTTTTGCTACATGATTGATGTATTGATGTATTGATGTATTGAAGTGATGTGAGGTACTGTTATGTGTCGCCGCAGTTCTCCTTTACTATGGCCCCACACATTGTAGATGTGTTCTGTATGATTTTTATGGCCACACACACTGGAGATGTATTCTGTTATGATATGGCCCCACATATTGGAGACATGTTCTGTATGATTTTTAACGGCCTCCCACACTGATGAGTGTGTTATGGTATGGCCCACATGTCTACAATGTGTTCTGTATGATTTTTATGGCCAAATACATCGTAGAGTGTGTTCTGTTATGGTATGGCCTCACACATCGTACAATGTGTTCTGTGGATATTGATGGTCACGCATCTGGAGGATGTGCTCTGATTGAGGTATTGCAGGGCCGTGGGTCACATTTACAGTTACCATTGAGAGTATAAACAGTGGGTTTACTTATAGTATAATTGAGCGGTTACTACAAATGATTAGTATTATATTCATAAGTGCCGCCGTGGTTCTCCTTTGCTATGGCCATACACATCTGGAGGATGTGCTCAGATGAGGCATTGCAGGGCCATGGGACATGCATGATATAATACTTACATTGCATAATGGAGTGATTGTGAATGCAAAAGAATGAATTATATTTATATGTGCCGCCACGGCTCTCCTTTGTTATGGGGCATTGCAGGGCCGTGGGACATATATAATATAATATGACAATGAATTGTTTATATGCACTGATAATTTGCTATGATATAATACAACAATGATGAGTGCAAATGATTTGAATTATATTTATATGTGCCGCCGCGACTCTCCTTTGTTATGGGGCATTGCAGGGCCGTGGGACACATATGATATAATATACAATGATGGGTTTACTTATATAGTATAATTGAGCGGTTACTACAAATGATTAGTATTATATTCATAAGTGCCGCCATGGTTCTCCTTTGCTATGGCCATACACATCTGGAGGATGTGCTCAGATGAGGCATTGCAGGGCCATGGGACATGCATGATATAATACTTACATTGCATAATGGAGTGATTGTGAATGCAAAAGAATGAATTATATTTATATGTGCCGCCACGGCTCTCCTTTGTTATGGGGCATTGCAGGGCCGTGGGATATATATAATATATATGACAATGAATTGTTTATATGCACTGATAATTTGCTATGATAATACAACAATGATGAGTGCAAATGATTTGAATTATATTTATATGTGCCGCCGCGGCTCTCCTTTGTTATGGGGCATTGCAGGGCCGTGGGACACATATGATATAATATAACAATGATGAGTTTACTTACATTGCATGTTTGAGTAATTGTATAATGTTTAAGCATGCAAATCATCTATGTGTTTATTGATTATCATGCTATGATTTGACTGCATAACATGGTTTACTTACTGAGTGTAATCTCATAAAATATTATAATGTTTTTTTATTACAGGACCATGAGAATTGAGATAACATGTTGGAGTGATGGACCTCAACTCTAATATAGATTCTTGTTTTATTGCTATACCGTGTATTATGTGTAGGGCTTGATGCCCAGACTATATTATTGTGGTGTGTAAGGAACCATAGGTTCGTTGGAGCTTCTATTTAAAATAAAGTGGATTCATATGTTGATGTAACCCCAGTAATGCTTATGTGTAGAGCTTGTAGCCCAAATCTTTAGTTATGGATTGTATTAAAGCCATGGACTTGAATGATACATAGGTTATTGCTTTTCTTGAACTCAGTGTCATGTTTCGGGACGCCTTGCGTGCCCGGCACGCGGTGGGTTGTCACCCTAGCTCAAAATTTTTGGGTCTGGGGCGTGACAGCTTTTATGGTATCAGAGCTTAGGTTATGACTCTAGGGACACGGACATATGACATGATAACAGGTAGAGAACTTATGACCTAGGGACACAGGACATATTGACATGATAACACGTAGAGAATATATTTGATGACATTATACTTAGAATCACATGACACTTTAGTTTATGATGATATTAACCACATCCAATTTACCAGGAAATAGTTATGGCTCGCCGTGCTAGGAGCCAACTGTATAGGAGGACTCTCTGGCTGGTAATGCTGATCAGCCGGTGGGTTAAGGAACTACTGGAGGTATGGCCCCTGCCAACCCAGTAGGAGCTGAGCACCAGCGATTCCAGTCCAAGATGCTTCAAGCTCTCTCGAGTATGGCGCAGTCGTTGCAGGACATGCAGCATCAGAGTGAGCAGCGGAAGCGTGGTGGCCCATAACCCACAGGACCCAGGTTATGATCTTAGGGACATATGCATAATGACACTCTAGGCAAATACTTGGATGACACTGAGACAATTATGACTTTAAAGGAGTTTCAGGAATTATGCTTTGGAAGCTTGAAATTTAAAGTTTATCAAGAATTACGAGTTTGATAGGAATTGAGAATGAACCATCGCAAGCAAATGATTTTATGTGGGCTCCCTGGCTGGTAGACTTGACCATGGGGAGGCCTAGGGGCTTCTATAGGTTTTATCTATGTTAAACTTGTTGGAAATGATCGTAGCAATTTTAGACCTTTAAATAATATGGGTAGATAAAATTTTAATTGGATATGCATAAAAGACAGATGAATATGGAATATGATATAGTAGTTGAAAAGTGCAAGTGTTGACTAATATGACTAAGATATCATCATTATGTTCATATTGCAATTGAGTTAATATGTGAATTTGGAGTTAGTAAATCTAAATTTGAATGTGGATATATATAATGAATTTTATTTGTAGAACTTACATTGTTGATATTGTAAGTTAAGATTATGAGCTAATCTGCCGATTATAGAAATGATTAATATTGATGATATTTTGGGAATGAAATAGTTAACTACATATTTTTGATCAATTACAATTGAGTACTTTTGAATTTGAATCTGGATGGATAAGTATATATATTGAATTTTATAAGAGAACTTTTATGGATATTGCATGTTCAAACTGATTGTTAATTTGCTAGATGTGGAGATGGTTGATATTGATGCTAATGAAATAAGTTGACTGCATATTATATCTTGATGGACCATTTAGGAAGAATATAAAATTTTAAATTTTGAGATAATTACTGTTTAAGTTTTGAGAGCAGTAGACTCTATTAACCTTTAGAACTGATTTTGGCTATAAATGATCAAATATTTTGATGGTAGAAAGTGAAAGATTTTAGCAAGAATAAGAATATGATAACTCCACTGATAAAGAATTTCATGGAATTTTTATCTGTTAATAGATTTCTGAATCAAGATATTTGTTCATTAATTTATCATGCATACTTATTGTACCTTTCTTCATAGTTCCTAAGGAGACATCTTTCTCCAGGATGGATCAATTATCAATCATCCATTTGTGGCATAATTATTGTTAAGAAAATAGGAGGGAGATGATTTTATTTTGATTATTATTGTTATGGATTATGGTTAAGGGTACATCTTTTATCACTTCAAGTCATAGAGATTACTATAATTTTCAATTATGTCTTTCGGATGGTAAGTGCATTTTCAATCTTTATTGACCTTATAAGTCTTATATCCATCTGAGCTAGATTGGTAAAGTCACTGAGAGATATTTGAAGGGTTTAAATTAGTTGGTCATGTTATGGCATGAGACATTGCATAATCTATAGATGATTTTGATAATCATTGGTAACGAAATAATCGATTCAAGAATTTGAATCATTTAAATTGCATTATTCATTGAGGATATACTGACCTATTCATGAGAAATTGATTGGTTATGGTGGTATTATTGATAATTATGAAGGAAATAAAATAATTATATACTGATGATTAATGAAGGCCTATTATTCAAAGAAATTAAATTAGTTGATTAAGATAATTATGAAAAATATCCTAAATGATTGGCTTAATGTTCATTGATGTTAGCTTGAAGTATTCAAGAGTGAAACCAAGTATGTTATAATGATTGAAATAAGTATTGTAATGATTAGTGGCACATTCAACTATTTATGAGTTGAGAGAGCATTCGAAGAAATTATCTTATATTTTACAAGAATTTAGAATTGTCTCATCGAGGAATTAAAAATACCTGATGTGTTACTAACCTTAAGAATGGATGACATAATACATACGATGGATTCTATGATATTTATAATGATTATGTTGTGTGAAAAAAAAAAAAAAAGGACAGGAAAGAATGACTTTTTAAGGAAATTAATTTTATTTGGTTGAAAGATTAAATTAATTTTGAAAGTTGGACATGTCATTTGGGTACTTGGGAATGAAATAAAAGTTTGCTAGTGAGTATCTTTAATGGTACAAAATTTATGGACATTTAATTTCGAGGATGAAATTTTAGTGGGTTAAATGTTAATATTTGGTTTAATGGTAAACTGTGTAAATTGAGTCTGAACCCAATCGTCTTACTCTCCTAATTCGATGATGTCTTCATAAAGCTTAGTGGATTAAGCTAAATTTATGCGCAGCCTTCTACCCTCAAATAGATGGACAATCTGCATGAACCAATTAGATTTTGATGATATACTGCGAGCCTGTGTGATGGATTTAGAAAGTGCTTGGTATAGCTTCTTACCCTTAGTGAAATTGCTTATTTATTGATTACCAAGCCAACATTCAAATGGATTCATTTTGTTGTCTATGATAAAAGGTGTAAATTTTATTGAGATGAAGTGTGAGAGAGAAAATTTTGATTACTAAGCTGGTTTAACAAATATGAGAAAGTATCAAGGCAGTTTCATGTAGCTCAGAGTTAATAGAAAAGTTATGTTGATGTTAAACAGAAAGATTTGAAGTTTCAGGTTGAAGATCATTTGAAAATTTTACTAACTAATGACGTGATGAGATTTGTGTTTAGAGGTGAATTAAGTCCACAATAAATTGGGCCATTTGAGATGTTGATCAAGGAATAGGAGGTGGCTTATAACTTAGCACTATCTTCATTACTCTTTGGGGTATTCAATGAGTTTCACATCTTTATGACTGAGGAGGTGTATTTTAAACCCCCGTTATGTGTTAGAACTTGAACCAATTTAGCTTAAGAAAGAATTGACTTATAAAGATCAATGATGTATCGATAACGGTGACTTTTGAATGAAATTTAGCTGATTATGAGATAGAAAAATTGGATTTATATTCTATTAGATGTATATCAATTTCGAGGACAAATTTTTATAAGGAGGGGAGGATGTAATACCCGGTTCAAACGAACCAGATTTGGTTCAGATGAACCAGGCTTGGTTCAAATGAACCAAGCTCCTGACTATTGGGTTCCCGGACTAACGCTTCGCTCCAGGCGAAGCGTTGGCCTTCCGAGAAAACTCAGATCCGAGGCGATGCTCGGGTGAATAAATAGGGAGGATGAGGACCCTTCCTTCACGTAGGCGCACTTCCTCCATCAGGTAAATTTCCTGGCTTCTAGAGAGAGAGAGAAGGAGAGAGCGTAAGAGAGAGAAAGAGCGAGCATGAGAGAGAAATAGCCAGAGAGAGAGAGAGAGAGAGAGAGAGAAAGAGAGAGTATCAGGAGAGAGGAAGAGAGAGAGTATCAAGAGAGAGAGAGAGAGAGAGAGAGAGAGAGAGAGACAGAAAGAGAGAGCGTGAGACAGAGAGAGCGCGAGATGAAAGAGAGGGAGTCTGTGATGCAGTGTTCCCGGCCGATCACCTTGGTTCAGGCCCGGCGGCGTGCTCGCCGCCGCGCCGGGCCTGAGCCTTGGCCGGCGACCCCGCCGGCGCCGGGGGAGGCGTCCGGCGGGGTAGTGGTGGAGAGAGAGAGAGAGGGAGGGCCAATTGGCCCTCCTCTCGCGCGGTGGCGGAAGCCGGTTGGTTCGGGCCCGGCGGCGTTCTCGCCGCCTCGTCGGGCCCGACCGTTGGCCTGTCGCCTCCACCGGCGCCGGGCGTGCGTCCGGTGGAGGTCCGGCCGGCCAAGGTGGCCGGCCGTGCCACCAGCACGGTTTCGTGCCGCGCGGAGGAGTTTGGGAGAATGAGAGAAATTGAGGGAGGGAGAGATGGTTTGGCGGCCGGCCGCGGCGGCGGCTGGCTCTGGCCCAGCCACCGGCGGCCGGGCCGCCCTCAATTTGGCCAGCGGCGGCCCCGGCCGCCGGCCACGTTCCCGTCCCCTGTTTGGTGAAACAGGGGATCGGGTGGAAATAAGATTGAACCGGGCCGGCTGGGCCGGCCGGTTCAGGCCTTTTGGGCCGTTTTATAGGGCCATTTTAGACAGAGTTTTGGGCCCTATAACGGGCCGAAAAATATAAAATAATTATATGGTTGGAATCTAGGTTGAATCTAGTTTTTGGGGATGATTTTACTTCCCCATTTGAGTGAGTATGGTGAGAGATATTCGAGTCCGAGTTGGGCCCATGGATTGGTCAGGGTAGAGTCTTAGGAATCATTTCATGATCCAGATTTTAATCATTTAATTGTGTAAAATAATCCTCCAGGTATCCCGACATCTGATTAGCTGATATATCTGTTGGATTGCGTGCGGAGGTAAGTAAACCAGTTATCAGTTCATTAAATAATTTATTTCAGGATATGCGTAGTTAAATTGTGAATTGTGATATGAAGAATTATTATTGGCTAAATTGTAAGTAGATGAATACCTGGCTGTTCATGTGCTATGATTGCATGTGTGGATGATATGCATGAGGGATGCAGTTATTATGCATGAGAGATGCAGTTATTATGCATGAGAGATGCAGTTAGTATGACATTGATGTGATATATTACATGCAATTGTTCAGTAAGCATAATCCACTGTTTTGCTACATGATTGATGTATTGATGTATTGATGTATTGAAGTGATGTGAGGTACTGTTATGTGTCGCCGCGGTTCTCCTTTACTATGGCCCCACACATTGTAGATGTGTTCTGTATGATTTTTATGGCCACACACACTGGAGATGTATTCTGTTATGATATGGCCCCACATATTGTAGACATGTTCTGTATGATTTTTACGGCCTCCCACACTGACGAGTGTGTTATGGTATGGCCCACATGTCTTACAATGTGTTCTGTATGATTTTTATGACCAAATACATCGTAGAGTGTGTTCTGTTATGGTATGGCCTCACACATCGTACAATGTGTTCTGTGGATATTGATGGCCACGCATCTGGAGGATGTGCTCTGATTGAGGTATTGCAGGGCCGTGGGTCACATTTACAGTTACCATTGAGAGTATAAACAGTGGGTTTACTTATATAGTATAATTGAGCGGTTACTACAAATAATTAGTATTATATTCATAAGTGCCGCCGTGGTTCTCCTTTGCTATGGCCATACACATCTGGAGGATGTGCTCAGATGAGGCATTGCAGGGCCATGGGACATGCATGATATAATACTTACATTGCATAATGGAGTGATTGTGAATACAAAAGAATGAATTATTTATATGTGCCGCCACGGCTCTCCTTTGTTATGGGGCATTGCAGGGCCGTGGGACATATATAATATAATGACAATGAATTGTTTATATGCACTGATAATTTGCTATGATATAATACAACAATGATGAGTGCAAATGATTTGAATTATATTTATATGTGCCGCCGCGGCTCTCCTTTGTTATGGGGCATTGCAGGGCCGTGGGACACATATGATATAATATAACAATGATGGGTTTACTTATATAGTATAATTGAGCGGTTACTACAAATGATTAGTATTATATTCATAAGTGCTGCCGTGGTTCTCCTTTGCTATGGCCATACACATCTGGAGGATGTGCTCAGATGAGGCATTGCAGGGCCATGGGACATGCATGATATAATACTTACATGCATAATGGAGTGATTGTGAATGCAAAGAATGAATTATATTTATGTGCCGCCACGGCTCTCCTTTGTTATGGGCATTGCAGGGCCGTGGGACATATATAATATAATATGATAATGAATTGTTTATGCACTGATAATTTGCTATGATATAATACAACAATGATGAGTGCAAATGATTTGAATTATATTTATATGTGCCGCCGCGGCTCTCCTTTGTTATGGGGCATTGCAGGGCCGTGGGACACATATGATATAATATAACAATGATGGGTTTACTTACATTGCATGTTTGAGTAATTGTATAATGTTTAAGCATGCAAATCATCTATGTGTTTATTGATTATCATGCTATGATTTGACTACATAACATGGTTTACTTACTGAGTGTAATCTCATGAAAATATTATAATATTTTTTTATTACAGGACCATGAGAATTGAGAATAACATGTTGGAGTGATGGACCTCAACTCAAATATAGATTCTTGTTTTATTGCTATACCAATGTATTTATGTGTAGGGCTAGATGCCCAGACTATATTATTGTGGTGTGTAAGGAACCATAGGTTCGTTGGAGCTTCTATTTAAATAAAGTGGATTCATATGTTGATGTAACCCCAGTAATGCTTATGTGTAGAGCTTGTAGCCCAAATCTTTAGTTATGGATTGTATTAAAGCCATGGACTTGAATGATACATAGGTTATTGCTTTTCTTGAACTCAGTGTCATGTTTCGGGATGCCTTGCGTGCCCGGCACGCGGCGGGTTATCACCCTAGCTCAAAATTTTTGGGTCTGGGCGTGACAATGTCCGATAAAGGCATAGAAGCTTTGCCATGGACTGGCAAAACTGAAATAAAGCAATCTGTGGCATCGAGTACTAATTAGTATGAGAGACGAATCCATCATGATCAAGTATGAGACAGAATTCAATCTAGCCATCTCGTCTGACTGCTGATATGAAGGAAGCCAACCAAAGATAAAACACTTAGCTTGAGCCCATGAGTAGCCTCTTTCTCATCATACCGAACTATCAAGTTTTATTTTACTAACTCATATAGGCTTATATAAGATTAGACATCCCCTCATTTGGAGGTGAGAGGAAAAGATGGCCAAGAGCAGAGTTTTATTACCGTAGTCTCACTGGTGGAGAGAATTGAGAATGAGGCTGAGGGATTCAAAGGTAGCGAAAGAGCATGCCTTAGCCGAAACATTTCAGCACCTTTAATGCTCTTTCTTTTTATCTTTCATAGATCCTTCATTAAAAAATACTGAAAAACTCCTTGCTTGCTAAGGCCGAGGCCGCCTTCTCAACTCCTCCTCCATCTCAGCTCCATCGTCACTACAGGTGCAACGGATTTTGTTATTGCATCTTGAGCGCCATCAATTATATTATCTAAAACATCATAATTTATTTTGTTTATTAAATGCGATGCATGAGTACAAAGTTCTGATGGGACCTCCTAATATGGGTTGGCTAATTGAAACGAAACCATTTCCTCTTTTTTTTTTAATTTTTTTTTTCACTCTACAAAAGATAAAATAAAATCAAATACAATAAATAATTCTATGCAAGCATTATTATATTTGAAAAAAGAAAAGAAAAAGAAAACTACGCAAACATCACTCAAAGTCAATGGCCGCTAGCGGAGGTGTCAAGGGTTATACCTCCTCTTTCCGTCTAAAGAGAGAATTCAGCAAGCCTCCCTCTTTTGCCTCGAACCGATTGTTTGCAGTCTTTTCTCTTTTTTTTTGACTTTCTGTTTGCAATCTTTTCAATCAGAGGATTCTTAGCCGAGCATATTTCACTACCCAGTCTGATGCTTGCTTCACCAAGTAAACGCTCCATGCAATATATCATCCTTGGAGGGCCTTGACCGCATCTTTCCCTCCAAGCATACTTCTTAAACGAAGACAAAAATATGCACCGGCATTAAATTGCTGCGCTGCAGTCAAGAAGAACTTCGATCAACATTTCAATAACCTACAAATTAAAAATTAATAAATTACAGCTCAGAGAACATCAATAAGCATCAAGAAGTATTTTTCATCCTTGACAACATCCTTAACTAGTTGCTGCTCCATATAAGCTGGTAGGATCGACAAGAATTTCAACGTGTCAATGTCATTCAACAACAAGCAAGAAAACCTTTAGGTATGCTACCATTATGGAAAAACAGCACTGAACATATTACAAAGCAATCAGTAGGTTTTCATATTAATTGGACAAATGGATTTCTCACAAACAAAATCTCCATGGACTACTTCCCTTCAAGGAGAAAAAAAAAAAGAAAAGAAAAGAAAATTGAAATTTTTTTTAAAAAAAATAAAATCAAAGGATTGCTGCATCCAATGCCGCTCATTAGCGTTCCTGTCACCCACCCCATTCTCCCATTTTAAATTCCATCTACAACAAAAATTACAAGATACTTCGTAGTTCCGTCATCTAAACTGGTTCATCCTTTGGGAGGTAGAGGTTTACAGCTCATCGTGTGAGTCATCATCATCGGAGCTACCCCCTGGGGCACCACCAGATCTCTGATAGACAGCAGAAATGATCGGGTTGCACACAGCCTCCACCTCCTTGAGCTTCTCATCGTAGTCTTCTTTCTCAGCGTTCTGGTAGTCATCAAGCCATTCAAGGGCATCCTTAAGAGCTGCTTCAATCTTCTCCTTCTCTTCACTCTCGAGTTTGTCAGCAAGCTTGTCTTTCTCATTGATAGTGTTCTTCATGTTGTACACGTACGTCTCCAGCTGGTTGCGGGCATCAATCTTCTCCTTTATCTTCTTGTCTTCCTCAGCAAACTCCTCAGCCTCCCTGACCATGCGATCTATCTCTTCCTGACTTAGACGCCCCTTGTCATTGGTGATGGTGATTTTTTCTGACTTACCAGTTCCCTTATCTTCTGCCTTGACATTCAGAATACCATTGGCATCAATCTCAAACGTGACTTCAATCTGAGGTGTGCCTCTGTTTTTTCACCAACCACAATAATTTTCGATAGGTTAAAACCACAAATAATAGGTTAAGAAGACCGCTATAAAATCATTGGAGTCTATTGAAGATGAAAATTTATCTGAAGAGATGAAAGCCAGGAAACAAACCTAGGAGCTGGAGGAATTCCAGTTAGATCAAACTTTCCAAGCATTCTGTTGTCCTTTGTGAGACTTCTTTCACCCTCAAAGACCTATATTTAAGACAATGAATGAGCATACACAGCGCTAAGCATGAAGATATGTCCATTGAGTTTAATGATAGTTTAAACACCTGAATAGAGACAGTAGTCTGCTGATCCTGGTAAGTTGTGAAAACTTGAGATTTCTTGGTTGGGATGACGGTGTTTCTTGGAATCAACTTGGTCATCACTCCACCAACGGTCTCAATCCCAAGAGTTAAGGGTGCTACGTCCAACAGAAGAATATCTGCAGCCAGAGCACATTAGAAAACAAACACAAAGAGATCAAGAATAAAATTAATTTCAAATTAGCAACAGTTGAATCTGTCTTAAAATGCCAGACTGTGAATTATCTTTGGCATCATTTACGTTTCTTTTGAGGTACTCATGTTACATCTCAAAGGGGTGCAACAGAACAGTTTAATGAGGTGGGTCCTAACTCCTAATGATCAAACCCTGAATATAAAGAGCTTAAAAAGAAATAATTGCAGAAGAAATTTACCTTTAGTTTCTTCACCACCCTCCCCGCTCAAAATGCCTCCTTGAACAGCTGCACCATATGCAACTGCCTCATCTGGGTTCACCCCCTTGTTAGGTTCCTTCCCATCAAAATAGTCCTTCAAAAGCTGCTGAACCTTTGGAATCCTGGTGCTTCCACCCACGAGGACAATTTCATCAATCTGGTGTTTCTCCAGTCCGGCATCTTCCATGGCCTTCTTCACAGGCCCCATGGTCTTCCTAAATAGGTCATTATTTAACTCTTCAAACCGGGCCCTGGTCAGAGGCTCAGAGAAGTCCAAGCCTTCATAGAGTGATTCGATCTCCACCCGGACTTGGTGTTGATTGCTCAAAGCTCTCTTGGCACGCTCACACTCCCTCCTCAGCTTCCCAAGAGCCCTGTTGTCCTTGCTGATGTCCTTTCCATGCTTTTCTGATCAATTTGATAAAGTATTCCATGATTCGCTGATCAAAGTCTTCACCTGTGTGACAGACCAATTTAGCTTGAGTCAGCAATACTACCATGAAAACCTCTCCGCTGGTGACAGAATAACTGCAGCATCACACAACACTTAGTTGTGACGACCCAAACCAAATTTCTGCTAGTGTCTAGCACGATGCACATGCCAGGAATTAAGGATGCCTGTGATTATTTAGAAGGCCATGTAGAGTACAGATGCTGGAATCTAAGTTTGGTTTCTCTTAATCCTCCTCGCTAATTTTTTAGTATTCAAGACTTCCCATTAGAACATGCAATTTCCACATATTTATAGTTTACTTGTTGCCCTTCTTGTTAAAATCAAAGAATTCTGATATCTCTCTACTTGGAATGCAAGCCACAAGCCTGGAGATCCAGCCATCCATGCTTTACTTGTGCAGAAGGCTTCAGAGCAGAACACAGCACATGCTGGACTCCAGACCTTTTACATTAATTATAGACATAGAGATAAAGATGTCTAAACAGCTCATGCAAGCTTATGAACCAAAACCTAGAATATAAACTACAGACCTGGATAGACATTGATAAGCAGACTAGAAATCAAAACTACTAAAAGAGAACCCACTAAGATGAAAAAAATAATCACAGAATTGTTAAAAAGGCATCTGAGTGTCAAAAGCTGAAGATCTTACCTCCGAGGTGAGTGTCACCATTTGTTGCCAAAACCTCAAAAACTCCATTATCAATGGTCAAGATACTGACATCAATGTCCCTCCACCAAGATCAAAAACAAGGATGTTCTTCTCCCCACCTTTTTATCAAGACCATAGGCAATAGCTGCAGCTGTTGGTTCATTGATTATCCTAGCAACGTTCAAACCAGCTATTATGCCGGCATCCTTGGTTGCCTGCCTCTGGGCATCATTGAAGTAAGCTGGAACAGATTAAAGACAACAGATGTAAGAAGGTGATTGCCATTAAGATTTAACTAAAAATTTCTAAACTAGATCCTTTTTATTACCTGGGACAGTGACAACAGCATCCTTGATTTTCTTCCCAAGGAATGCTTCAGCTGTCTCCTTCATCTTAGTTAGAATCATTGCACTAATCTCTTCAGGGCTAAAAACCTTGACCTCCCCATCCCTGATTTTGACTTGGATGTAAGGTTTGCCGTCCTTGTTCACAATCTTATACGGCACGAGTTTGATGTCCTTCTGTACCTCTTTGTCATCAAACCTGCAAGAGCAAACATGTTACAACAATCATTGGTTCACAGTATGCAGATAGAGATAAGTGGAGAAAGAAATATTACTTTCTTCCAATGAGTCTTTTAACATCAAAAATGGTCCTCTCCGCATTCAAAGGTGCCTGGTTCTTAGCAGCCTCACCAATTAACCTCTCAGAATCAGTGAAAGCTACCCAAGATGGTGTGATTCGGTTCCCTGGTCATTCGCTATGATTTCCACGTGACCATTCTTGTAGACGCCAACACATGAATATGTAGTACCCAAATCTATACCAATAACTGTCCCCAATTTGGTGGCTTCTTCTTTGCAATTGAAAATGCAAAAAGACATCCTGCCAAAGTATACTCCAAGGTCAATACCTCACTGCTTTTGTATGTCTAATGGACCATAAGTATGAGCATATGCATGCACTGCTAATATATATATATATATATATATATATATATATATAACACCAAATTATCTGCAACTTCTATATCGATGATACAATTATAGAGGGCAAGATTCAAAACCCATGCATCACTGAATTATGACTGAATAGATATTTGTTGCAAAATGTAAACAGGCACCAATCAAAAAATATATAACAAATTTATCATTTAAATGGCACAATGCTTCATTTATATGATGCATATAATATAATATTACCCACTATTGTTGCATTCTAGCCTCCGCTGATGATTGTATATGTTTGTTCTGATGAATTATTAATACAAGTTTTATTTTACAATTCAAAATATAGATTATATTTCTGAAAGTATCCTTGCTATTCTCGTTTCCTAAACTCACGGTATCTTAAACTCTAGAGTGCACCTTGCTCAAGACACCCTAGTATATTCCTGCTTCCAGTGGTACCCACAAATGGCACATAGTGATGCAGAATTAGTTTTTCGACCAACTCAATTTCTCATCTAGACATTGTAGCAGTAATACACAACAAATTAGGTTTCTAATTACATGATTTACATCCTAATTACACTTCAACAGAACTTCACCGTCTTCTGAAGATCACAATGACTTGCCATGAGTTTCTGTAGAAGTTCCTAAAGATCATTTTTTTCTCTATATGTAGTGGTAGCTTGAAAACATTGTAAATAAAATAAATTATCTTTTTGGGTTATATCATCTTTCAAAGATTTCAACTGTAGAAGGTACCGACATAGCAAACTGATAAAGCACATAGCAATCATATCAAGTGATCTAATTTCTGATCTATTATCCAAGCTAGAAACTGATAGAAGTTATAGCTTCCATTGAGTCAATTGCCGATCAAATTCCTCACAACTTTATAGAGAGCCATGAGTATCATACCACAGTGCCACGAGATCAATCCCACTTCAGAAGCTTTTAAAAAGAATAAAAATCAAACTTTAACAAACTCTGCATCTAGCCTCTACCGAAACGACATATGTCAAGTAAAATCATAAAACATGCAAGCAGATCCATCCCTCAAAGCAGATCAGCAACCCAAACCCCTCGATCAAAACGACCAAAACGAAAGAAAACACTCCGATCTAAAGGAATAATAACCAATAACCAGATCAAAGCCCCTACATTCTTCACTGGCCCAAACAAACCCGAGCAATCAAAGCATCGAAATTAATTAGATCGAATAGAATAAAGCTGAAGGGATCCAAAAACTTCATACCTGCAAGCAAGAGCCCTAACAAGATCACAGAGCCACGATTTCTCATAGATCGATCCATGGTTCCTCAGGAGATACTCCTCGACGAAAACCCTACGCTGGAAAGAAACTGTTGAAACCTCCCTCTCGCTCGCGTTCTCGGAAGCTCTCTCTGAAGGGTTCATTCGGGAGACCCAAGGGCTTCAACGGTATTTAATGGGGAGGGTTGGGTCCGGGAGGCACCGCCCCGGAGAAGGAAGCATGTCACGGGTGATGACGTGGGCCAATAGGGTTTCGAAATTTGCGTGTTTCCACCAATGGGATGTCGAGTTGTGTCTCCACCAATGGGATGTCGACTTGTTGGTGGGACGATCGCAGCAATGCACTCCGCGGATTTTTAACACGTGGAGGAGGGCTTGCGAGATTTCGAGCGCGTCTATATGAGCATCGACGGTGCTCGTAAGGTTGCTCATAGGTTCACGGTTGTTTCTGCGACGTGTCTTGATCAACAGCCGTCCAATGTGGATCATTTTCTTCTCTGAATTTGGTCCCTTATGACGCCTTTGGACTATAGCAAAGCTGGGCTTCATTTTAAAAGCACGGCTAGCAATTCAGGATACGACTCAAACTCAGCGTGTAATAGCGAGTTTGAATTAAATTAAGTTAATTAATTAAATATATTTTGAAAAAATAACTTAAAAAATTATATTTTTCAAAAAAAAGAAATTAATTTGGAGAAATAACAATCATTATATATTCTTTGAGGGAGTTAATAATAATAATAATAATAATAATAATAATAATAATAATAATAATAATAATAGATTGTCTTAGCCTAAATGTACATTCCTAGCTCTCATTTAAATGACAATATATTCATCTTCTTTTTTTCTAATTAATGCATTGCCGGCTGCATCTCCAACTTAGCAGTCATATATTCACTGAATTTTGTGTCACTAACTAATCTTTACCATTGTAAATTATCCCAAGATGTCGATTTCTTTCCCTGCATCAGGTTGAGAACTCAATTCCTCTCTCCTAGTCCCCCACATAAATAACTTTGCTTGGATAGGGCCATTTTTAAGTTCCAAATAAAAGCAACTAGCAGAAGGTTAGCTGTCTTATGCTATGCATGCTCTGCACCTTACTTATGCTTTGCTAAAATAGAATTCTAGTGTCACAAGTGAAATTTGGTCAGCTTAATTTCTTATTAGAATTTATTGCTTTATTTGGCATTTAGTTTAGTTCTGTAAGTAAATATTGTGTGTATGTATATGTGTGTAAGAGAGGACATTTTAGCCCTTAGCGTATGCAGGATTATGGTAACCCAATAATTATCTTACATTTATTGAATCACGTATTTCCCACATTTGGTTTTTGCAATCCAAATTTCTTATGCGAGTTATTAATTTTCTTTTTCAACATTACTTCGTATGCTTCAAACTTTTATACCTTCATTTTCTCATGGATTGAAATATAGTTTGAGTGCATGCTCAACTTCATATATTGCTTTCATATATCATGATAGATCTCCATGATTTGTTCCTTTTTAGATAGTTATATTACCAAATTAAGATGAAAGTCTTCAAGATGAATTATTGCTCTAAATATAGGTGAGATCTATGTGTTTTATGAACCAATTTAGCTTTCCATTACAAATGTTTTATCTTTTATATCTTATTAACATATATGAAGGTTTCTTGAAACCCTCGTGTCTGCAATGCATGTGCTGTTAATTTTGTTTAGACCTTTTTTCAGAAGTTTTTTGAGGATGATGTATAAAAAAAGAGTTAACCCTTTGCAGTAGGGACATATCAGGTGGACATAGGTGTTTCTCTAAGTGATGCTTTATTCAAGCATGATGGGTGGTTGGAAGACAAGGGAATTAAGTCGAAAAACTTTGCTATTGTGACCTAGTCGAATTGGGACTATCACATGATGTTGGAATAGTGTAGGTTCTTATTTATCAAGTGGGAGAAAAATCTTGATTCCAAAGATATGCTTTTTATCAAATGAAAGAAGAAAAAGAAAAAAGAAATAAAAATGAGCCAAACATGAGTTGAGATACAAAAGATAACTATGACTCATTATAAAATGCAAACAAAAGAAAAAATGAAGAAAAAAATGTGAGTTGAAATTTAAAAGAAAAATTTACGACTCATTATAAATAAAAGCAGAAAAAAATTATTGGTTTGATAATATTACATTCTTTCTCAAAAATCGACATGAGTTTCATATAATAGCAAGATGGATATATATTGTTATGCCAGCACATGGAGGGATTATATAATTTCATGATATTCCTATCTCAGAGTTTCATTATAATATTTTTTTCTCTCTTTGCACATCATTTGCGTGGTAAGTATACAGGTCAAAAGATATAATAATGTAAAATGATAAACTATCTGTTGATCCTAGATTGATTTTGATGCTTACAAAACAATAAGCAAAGACTAATTCTATTTGTTAAGCTTGATGCAGGGAAGTAAAGACAGTTTACAATTGAGTATTATCAAGCAAAAATCTTATGGGAGTATATTTCATTTTTATTTGTTACTGAAGCTATCTAATTGATCCTTTGTTGCCTTGGCCGTTGAATTGCTTTGAGAGTTAGCTAGTTAGCTAGCTTATCCTTTTGTCTAGCTAGCTGACACATAGTTAGCTAACTGATATGTTATCTCAATGGCCTGGCCGAATGGATCTCTTTTTTAGTTAGCTGGATAGCTAGCTAGTCCCTTCCTTGGCTAGCTGGTGTTCCAATTTAGCTAACTATGTTTCCTGTTAAAATTGCTAGCCGAGCCATGCTTATTTTGAGTTAGCTGGATAGCTAGCTTGGCCTCCTTGTGAGCTAGCTTGGCCTCCTTGTGAGCTAGCTGGATTTTCATTTTTGTTAACTACTTTTTGAATGTTCTCTGTGCTGGCCGAATGCTTTGGGAATCAGTTAGCTGACTAGCTAACTTGTCCTCCCTCCTATCTAGTTGGCTTCATTTTTAGTTAACTATCTTTTCCTGATACTTTGCTTGGCTAAAAGTCACTTTTATTTAGCTAACTGGTGAGCTAACTGATGCTTCTCTTAGCTAGCTAGCATACCCTGTTAGTTAACTGCTTTGCCTTGGGAGCTAACTGCTTTTCTTTGTTAGCTAACTATTTTTCATAGGTTCCTCCAAGCCGAGCGGTTGCATTTCCTAGTTAGCTGGAGAGCTAACTACTCTTCTCTTGGCCGAGTGGATGCTTTTCTTAGCTAGCTAAGGAGCTAGCTGCCTTGGACGGACGTCTTCCTCTTGCCACGATCATTTGAGCTTAGTTAGCTGGGGAGCTAACTACTTCTTGCTCAGTTAGCTAAAGAGCTAACTCTTCTTCTTCTAATGGCATTTTTCTTCTCCAAAGCCGAGCGCCACTTTCTTCTAGTTAGCTGGAGAGCTAACTACCCCTATTATGGCTTCTATATTCATGATCGTTGGATGCTTGCTTGGTTAGCTGAAGAGCTAACTACCTCTTGCTTAGTTAGCTAGTGAGCTAACTACCTTGTGGCTTAGTTAGCTAAAGAGCTAACTAATGATTTTTGATTTGATCTCCTAGCCGTTTGACTTTTTGGTGAGCTAGCTAAAGAGTTAGCTACTCCCCCCTAGGATAAGCTTCATGCCGTGAGACCTTTGTGGTTAGTTAGCTAGATAGCTAACTACCTTACTTTTTGTGGCTGAACTTTTTCTCTTGCCGTGAGATTTCAAATTAGCTAGCTGCTTAGCTAGCTTGTGGCTTTTACACTTCATCTTGCCCGAGCTTCTTCAAGTTGCCAACTATCTAGAATTAACTTCAGTCAGCTATCGCTTTGTTATTTGGGTGTGCTCTTTCTCTCCTACTCTCTCTTCTCTTTAATTGATTTCTATTTTCAGCTATACTAACTTTTGATCTCTTGGATTATGGCAAAGATCTTCCTTCCTCAAATGGATTCAGTACATTCAATGCTTAAGGGAAATAATCTCAACGGTTATCTTTTCTTCTCGTTTTACTTTTCATTTGTTTCAAATGTATCTAAGGGATATTTTTATTGTAGGATCGCTTTAAATAGCTGAGATTAGAAGAACAAAATGATGAATCTGAAAAGAGAAAACAAGAGAAAGAAATCCAAGAAAAAGAGATTTTATTGCATATTTTTTGGAGTGTTGAAAAGCAAATTTTGGTGTGCATTAAAGTTGAAGATAATCATTGCTCAAAGGTCGTCTAGATCCATTTAAGACTTCAAGCATTCAAAGCTTCAGCTACCTCGGAGCTTCTTCATTTATTACTGAAGATTTGCTAAAAAAATTGTAAAGTATATCTTGAATATTTGCTCATTGTAGGAGCTACTTATTCTTAATTATTCTGAATCTTTGTAAAAGGGTTAGAGATAGCCCTTGGTTCTTGTTGGCTTCTTTGTGCCGTTAAACAAGAGGACTAGCCGAATAAAGCTAGGGGTTGGCTTCCTTGTGCCATATAAACAAGAGGACTAGCCAGAAAAGGCTAGGGGTTTGGTTGCCTTGTGCCGTATAAACAAGAGGGCTAGCCAGGGAAGGCTAGAGGTTGTAATCGTTGTGATACAATTGGAGTGAAATTCCCAAAGGTTTTTGGGGAGTGGATGTAGGTGCTGAGTTTGGCACCGAACCACTATAAACTCTCTTGTGTTTATGGTTGCTTGATTGTCTATGTTATTATTATGTGTACTTCACTTCACCGCTGTCAAGTAAATTCAAATTAGGGTTAAAGCACATATCTTCTATAGTAATTAATTTTAATAACCCAATTCACCCCCTTCTTGGTTGCTTCATTTGGGCAACAAGTAGTATCAGAGCAGAGTGCTCTTGATTTCTAGCTTTAATCAGCTTTAAGCCAAAGATTAGTAGTAATCCAAATGGGATCTATGTTGATTGAAGGTCAATCAACTAATAGACCACCTTTGTTCAATGGAAAAAATTACACACATTGGAAAGCATGAATGAAAATCTTCATTCAAGCACTAAATTATGATTTATGAGAAATCATAATCAATGGACCACACACACCTACTATTAAGATTGATAATCTTGATATTGCTAAACCTGAATCTAAATAGGATGAGCAAGATAAGAAACTAGCTCAATTAAATGTAAAAGCTATGAATGTTCTTTATTGTTCTCTTGATGCAAATGAGTTTAATCGCATATCTACTTGCATGTCTGCTAAAGAAATCTGGGATAGACTTGAAGTCACCCATGATAGTACAAACCAAGTCAAGGAATCCAAAATAAATATGCATGTTCATATGTATGAATTGTTTAAGATGGATTTAGCTGAAAATATAACTGATATGTTTACAAGATTTACTGATATTATTAATGGACTGAAGAGTCTTGGAAAATCTTATGCTAATAGTGATCTTGTTAGAAAAATCTTAAGATCTTTGCCTAGGTCATGGGAAGCCAAAGTTACTGCAATACAAGAAGCAAAAGATCTCAACACTTTATCACTTGAAGAATTGGTTGGTTCTTTGATGACACATGAGCTTCAGCAACGACAACATATTGATGAAGATGAATCAAAGAAGAAAAGAACTATGGCATTGAAGAGTGCAACTCAAGATGATGAAAGTGAGGAAACCACTAGTGACAGTCAGAAAGATGATGAAATGACACTTATCTCAAGGAAATTTAAAAAGTTTATGAAAAGAAAGAAGTTTGGAAAAAGAAAACATTTTGCCAAAGGAGATCATAGCAAAGAAAAGGAAAAGAGTGAACCTCCTACATGCTATGAGTGCAAAAAGCCTGGACACATCAGACCAGAATGTCCACTATTAAAGAAAGGATCTAAAAGAGTAAAAAAGAAAGCAATGATGGCTACATGGAGTGACAATGAGGCTACAAGTTTAGAAGATGAAGAGAAAACTGAAGTTGCCAATGTATGTTTCATGGCTGATAATGATGAGGTAAATCCTAGCTTTCTAGATGACTTTATTTTGATGAATTATATGGTGCATTTTATGAACTTGTTGATGATTTTGCAAATTTAAGTTCAAAGAACAAAGATTTGAAAAATGAAATAAAAAATCTTACTCTTGAAAAAGAAAGAATTTTAAAAGACAATGAATCATTGTTAAAGGAAAACTAAGATTTAAAAAATGAAGTAAATAGATTAAAACCAATTATTGATAGATTTACTTTAAGCTCAGAAAATTATAATGATTTTAAATAGTCAAAGAGCTGTTTACAATAGAGTAGGTCTTGGACATAATCCTTTTGAAAGATAAAAATTTTTGAAAATTATTTATGTGCATGCTAATGACTCTACCAAAATTACATGTTTTAAATGTGAAAATTAGGATACAAAGCTTATACTTGTCACACACACAAGGTGAGAAAAATATGGTTTCCAAAAGGAACTATCTTAACTAACCCTAAAGGACCCAAGAAAGCTTGGGTACCTAAGAGCAAAATTTAAAATTGTGTGTGCAGATGTGTCTTGCAACCCGAGCAACTAAAAGATAATGGTACTTAGACAGCGGATGCTCAAGATACATGAATGGTGATAAATCGCAATTCATCACTTTGGAGGCAAAAGATGGAGGTGTTGTTACTTTTGATGATAATGGCCAAGGAAAAATAATTGGCATTGGAAAAATAGGCATCATACCTCATGCTTATATTGATAATGTCTTACTTGTGAAAGGATCGAAACATAATTTACTTAGCATTAGTCAATTATGTGGCAAAGGATTTAAAGTTACATTTGAATCATCCTTATGCATGGTTAAAATCCTGCTAATGAAAATATAAAATTTATTGGTCAAAGGCATGGTAATGTATATATTGTTAATTTAAATGATTTGCATGATCAAAATGTTGATTGCCTAGTTGCTACTAATAATAAAACTGATAATAGTTGGTTATGGCATTGTAGGCTAGCTCATGCAAGCATGGATTTACTATCTAAATTAATTAAGAAAGATTTAGTGCATGGTTTGCCAAAACTTATTTTTGAAAAAGATAAGATTTGCAATGCTTGTCAATTTGGAAAACAAACCCGAGTATCTTTTAAATTAAAGAATTTGGTTTCAACCACTAGACCTTTGGAACTATTGCATATGGATTTATTCGGTCCTACAAGAATAACTAGTCTAGGAGGAAAAAGATATGGTTTTGTTATTATTGATGATTTCTCTTGTTTTACATGGGTTTTATTTTTAACTAGTAAAGACGAAGCATTTTCCGCATTTCAAAAATTATTTAAAAGAATTACAATGAAAAGAATTCTTCTGTTTTATCAATTCAAAGTGATCATGGAAAAAAATTTGAAAATAAATCTTTTGAAGATTTTTATAATGAAAATGAAATTGAACATAATTTTTCTGCACCAAGAATACCCCAATAAAATGGAGTTGTAGAAAGAAAGAATAGAACTTTAGAAGAAATGGCCCATACCATGTTGTGTGAGAGCAATCTTTCAAAATACTTTTGGGCTGAAGCTATCAACACTGCGTGCTATGTTTTAAATCGTGCATTGATTATACCTATTTTGAAAAAGACTCCTTATAAACTTTAGAAAGGTAGAAAACCAAACATTAGTTTTTTCATGTTTTTGGATGCCGTTATTTTGTTTTAAATAATGAAAAATCCAACCTTGATAAATTTGATGCTAAATCAGATGAAGGAATTTTTCTCGGCTATTCTTTGCATAGTAGAGCCTTTAGAGTATTCAACAAAAAGGCTCTAGTAGTAGAAGAATCTATTCATATTATTTTTGATGAATCTAATGATCTTCCATTAAGGAAGAGAAAAGGTATAAATGATGCAGATGAGATTGAAGATCAATTCAAGGACATCACCTTAAAGGATAAAAATGACTCAGATATACAAAAGGTAAATGAAGAAGAAACGCTGACCTACCAGAAGCTTCACAAGGTAATGATGAATTAGAAAGAGGATGGAGGTACATTCTCAGTCACCCTAAAGATCAAATCTTAGGTGATCAATCACAAGGAGTTAGAACTAGATCATCATTTAGAGATACTTATAATAACTTAGCATTTGTATCTAAAATTGAACCTAAATGTTATGATGATGCTAAAAATGATGTTGATTGGATAAATGCCATGCATGAGGAACTTCACCAGTTTGAAATAAATAATGTATGGACTCTTACTGAAATACCTTATGATCATCAAATTATTGGAACTAAATGGATTTTTAGAAACAAATTAGATGAACATGGCAATATAATTAGAAATAAAGCAAGATTAGTAGCTAAGAGTTATAATCAAGAAGAGGGAATTGATTTTGATGAGACTTATGCCCAGTTGCTAGACTAGAAGCTATTAGATTACTTCTTGCTTATGCTTGTTTTATAAATTTTAAACTATATCAAATGAATGTTAAAAGTGCTTTCTTAAATGGATACATTGTTGAATAAGTTTTTGTGGAACAACCACCCGGTTTTGAAAATCACTTGTTTCCAAACCACGTATTTAAGTTGAATAAAGCTTTGTATGGTTTGAAACAAGCGTCCCGGGCTTGGTATGAAAGATTAAGTAAATTCTTGATCAGTAATAAATTTATTCGAGAAATCGTGGATACAACTTTATTCATTAAAACAAGATAAAGATATATTAATTATTCAAATCTATGTAGATGATATCATATTTGGTGCAACTAATGATTCTTTGTGCAAGGACTTTGCTAAGCTTATGCAGGAAGAGTTCGAGATGAGTATGATGGGAGAACTAAACTACTTCCTCAGACTACAAATCAAACAAAGCAAAGATGGGATCTTCATAAGCCAATCCAAGTATATCAAA